>JAPDPM010000009.1:23772500-24372500 GCA_032173925.1 Heritiera fomes
ACCATGAACTTCCTCGATTTCATCCCATTCAACGCCACTTCCAGTGTTTATCTCGACTTGTAATCCAACCCGAGACTCTCCTATTTCAACAAGCATCCCATAAAACCTCACTTCAGACTTATCTCTTCCTTATTTCAACAATCAAAAGTCTCCTACATTAGCCCTTGTTCAGTCCGATTTAAGCGCCCTAAACTTCACTAATTGCAAACCCGTTTTCCAATACCACAACACTAGCCGTTAGCCATCATTTTGGTCCCTGCACCAACACCAGACCAGAAACCTTAGCTTCAGCCTTGTTTTTGCTATTTTATCCGGCGTCTTAGGTAGCAGCAATGACACTCATGATTCACTCTTTCCTTCTCACTCGAATTCCTTCTCCTTCATTGAATGCCTCTGCTAAATTTCCTTTCTTTCCTTATTTGTTTTCTTTTTGGTTTTCGTCCCTTGGGTTCAATTTAGGCAGACGAATTTTGTGTGGGTTAAGGACAGATCGAGTTTCCAGGTCAATGGGTTGGCTCTTCCTTTACTTCTCTTCGCCGCCGGCAACTCCAACCCCTAACAGCAATCCGACGTCGGCCAACAACAACGGCAGTTCATCTGCCTCTTCCCTTCTTTCCTCTTTTTTTTTCCTTCCTCCTCTTTCTTTCTTTTGTTTTTAACCGAGGCTCCTTCTGCCTCCTTTATTATTTTCAGACCTGCTCCCAATTTTGATTGGCTTCCCAATTTTATATTAATATTTTATTATTATATATATATATAGATTTTTTATTATGTTACTTTATATATATATATATATATATATATATATATATATATATATATATATATATATTTCATTACTTTTATTGTATTTTATTTTTACTATTACTTATTTAGTTATTCATTATTATTATTTATCTATATATATGTATATATAAATATATTTAACATATATATATTTTTATCTTAAACATTTACGTACCTATACATGTTATTTATATATATCACATCTAATGTGTATAATATAAGCAATGGTAATATACATATCTATTAACTTATATTCTCATCGTGTAAAATTATAAAAGTATAAATTTACTTTGTTTATTGGCTATACATATGTATGTAAATCAAATATATAGACAGACGTTCATTAACTGTTAAACACACTAAACTCAAACTTTTAGATTCAGTACTCAAGTAAATACAAAATTTTTGGTTGTAATTCCATGCTAAGTTTACTTAATTAATTTATTTGTTTACAATTTGGGTACAGAGTTTTACAGTCTTCACATTCTCCCCACCTTAAGAAATTCGGTCCTCTGAATTTTACTTAAATTAAAAGTGGTACCGTTCCGTATTCTTATAGTTATTGTCCTCTAGATTATCTTTTAAGTAACACTGCCAGTATACTTTCAAACTCAGAATCACTTTTAGACTATTACATATCATTTTTCAGCATCTATTTATACTCCCTAAGGATTTCTTATCAATTTGGGAGTTATCAATTTCATTTTTCCTTACATAACAGCTGATTCACACTATTTATCACCCTTTTTCTCATTTTGTGCCAAGTCGATGTAGTTCGATAACTATCATTCACCCGATTCAATCAGTAGTATGTAATTGTCCCAGTAGCTTTCAAATCTCATGCATCCGCTCCTTCAACATTTCTTCGAGCGTTTTCATACTACGCTCAAATATTCACATCAGTGCGGAGCGGTGCTGTCAGTAAATTTGGAATCCCAAAGCCTTTTGTTATTTTTCATAAGCATATGGCAAATCAGAGATTCCCATCACATGTAACATTCACTGGAACTTCATATCCATTCTTACCATTTCATAATCATATTTCGACTACGGCACTAGAGAATCTAGGAGCCTGATAATGGAAAAGTGATTTAATTTGGACAATCAGTCCATAATAACTTCCATAGCATCCTATCCCTTTTGGATTCTTTATTATCCATAATACTCATTTTCATATTACTTTAACCAATGCTGGAACTCATTTGCAGACTTTAATACTAGCCATCTCTGGCTGTAACTAAAATATTTGGCAATCATTTTCTCTCAATATCTCATATCATGTAGAATTCATTCCATCCCTTATTCTTATGGTATACTCAATATCTCTTAAGTTTTAGAATTACTATGGAATATAATCCTTTCATAATTTAGAGTCCATAGACGACTAATCAAATCATCAATTTAATCACCACATTACCTATATAATTTCACCATTTCCGAGGTGGTTATACATATAAAATTTTCTCCATTTACACAGCCGACAGTATATCCTTTATTCACTCTTTTGAGCATCATTAAATTTCATCTTTTAAATTTGGCTCGATCTTCCATCTAGCCATAACTGCATGATAGTCAAAAGAGGTCACTTTTAATCATAGAATTGGGAATTGCTTCATACTCGTGTTCCCTAATCATCATGTAATTTTACCTTCTTATTACATTTTCATCTTTTCACTCTCATTATTTCAGTTGGCTTTTACCTCTGTGGTCTAGTACTTCACCGTTAAAATCTCTTGATATTTAATTATAATTCACATATGTAAAGTAGCTAGTCTCATAAACTCCTCTATAGACTGGTAGTAGTATCTAGTTAGAATCAATAGATTTCATATCTCAATCACTATCTTTCAATCATAGACAGATTTACTGCCACTCTGTCCTTCGGGATCATATATCTCAAAAGGAGATACTATCTAGCCAAATCTTCTATTTGCCGAACTTAACATGTAGTTCCCGATCTTTGAGAATCTGCAGGGTCATACAAAAATGCTGCTCATGTTCCATTACTGTCTTATACTATATCGGTATCTCATCACTTTATCCATGTATGGTCTAAAAACCTCAATCATTAAGCTTACATACCTCACATGGTATTTCATTAATCTTGTGAACCTCAAAAGGAGCTCGTAAGAATTCTATCAAGTTTTAATCATTATCTTAAAGACATCAGTCTCCATCTTTTTGCTAATGATGCCCTGTATAGAGACTGATTTGATTTTTTTTTTTTGGAACTCCTTATACATCTCTGATCAAATCTAGTAAGGTATCAACTCCATACATATGAATATTCGTTCTTAATAAGAACTTATTAAGTAATTGAAATTTAATTCACAATTATAAATCATCTTCAAATCACATCTGTATTTCCATTATTTACACCCACACAAGTAAATTTCATTATCCACACATTTTTTAACTTTGATTTCTTAAGCTTTTCGGGTTCTTTCAATATTCTCCGATACAAGCTTAGATATAGATGCCATATCAACAGTTGAGTCGATGTTAACTCGATCTTTCAAATATATATTACTCTGAAAATTTATCAGGAATAACATTCGATACTTTTTAATTATAAATCTCACACCATTTTGGACATTTTGTCTTTATGTCCTATCATTTCACTATATATCCTCAAGGCAGAGATACTTAACATTTAACTCATTTTAACACATATTCCGACTTAATTCACCTATTTACTAAAATGGTTTTAGTTTAATTAGAGCATTTTTTTATTTCTTTAGTTGTAGTAATATTTAATTAATTAGGTACTCAATTTTCATGCGTTTTAAATATCTTTTTTTTTATCTTTTTAAATTCAAGTTCCTTAAAATTAATTGCATTTTAATTTTTCTTTGCTTTAATTTAGTTTGCATTTTTATTTTTATTTTTATTTTTTTATTGCTCTTAACATGCAATGTAGTTTTTATAAGCTTTAATTTAATTTCTAATATTAGTTTAGGTTTTATTTTAATGCTTTTAGTAGTTAATTGACTTCCAAAAATTTTCATTTGCTTAAATAAACTTAGGATGACCAATTTTAGTACTTAGCTATAGCAATTCTAACTAATCCTCATGGGAACGATACTCTACTCACTCTGTATTACTTATCGCGACCTGTGCACTCGCGGTATAGGTCTTAGAGCGCAACAATACGCAGCCGATAATCCTCAGATGATATTTCTTGGTTACTAAAAATACTTTGGAGAGATGAAAATAAAAGGTGAGCAAATCACGGCTCAGTAAGAGAATTGTATGCAATTTTGATATCACAAAAACTATATGTAGTAAAATCTTTTGGTTTCCTATTAGTATGCTAGGCATACTAAAAGGAAGGATACTATTGTAGGCTAGGTAATCCAAATGGAGCATGGAAGGTATTTTGAAATACCTGTCTTGTCTCGAAAACCTAGAGTGACTATAGGGAGTAGAAATTTAATTTAATGCAAACTTTATTTAAATATTCACTGCATATCAATATTTTACATGTCTGAGTAAAATAACTCATTAAATTGTATAAATCAACACTTGAAAACAATTTGATTTCCACCATTGAAATCATCACCTTTACACATGTAACAGTAAATAAACTGTTCAATGTTAATACCGATTTAGTGATAAAAATACTTTAGTAAACAATACATTTTAGTAAATATCATAAGAACCGATAATAACACGTGAAATAATAGTGGAGACCAGGCAACACCCTAATAATATCATGCTATAATCCACGTAAGGGGCAGTAATAATAAACATGTGAGATCTATGGCCATAGTTTATAAATGTCTTCGGTCATGCACTAAGCAAGTGTCAATCGGGATGCTGAAGATAGGCTCAATGTTAATAGCTTCACATAGTAACAGTAACACATGAACACGTGACACATGAGCATGACATGCGGCCTATCAGTCTCAAAACAATATATGTGAAATCTCTTGACCTTTATGGAATTTATTAAAATCAATAATATCTTTCAAAAAATCCATAGAAGTATAAATCACAGTATCTCGTACGGTAAAAATAGTGTTATAAAATAATTACACTGTAGTAATAAATCTCATAAATATTCTATTTCACTGTAAACACGTATACTCGTATTTCCACAGTTTCCTTTTAAAATTCAAATGTCAAGATTACTAGAAATCATTTTCCGATAATTTCATATTTTATAGAAAAAAGTAATATTTATTTTCCAAAATTCATAGTGATTTAATAATTACATTTTTCACTATGGAACACATGTAGAAACATTTTAGTTTCGAAACAATATTCACACAATAATATCATCTTTATGAAAATCATTACACGTGGTAAAAATCTTCAGTCAGTCCATAAATAATATTTAATAAAATAGTGAATAGTATATTGAAAAAAATTTATAAAATATTAACTATTCAACCTTTCACTTTACAAATCACATATTCCACTATAAAACACTTTGGATGAATTTTCGATAGTTTAACTTTTACCGAAATCAATAGCATGAATATTTAATAAATGTTTTTCGGTAAATTCACAATTTATGAAAAATGATAAATATTTCATTCTTGAGGCTAGGAAAATATTTCATAATGCTTTAAAATATTTTCATAGCATTTTTAGGAATATTTCCAATAAATTTCGGCAGCATAACAACTGCTAGTACCCTAACCCTCCTACAATTACAACACAGTTCAAACTAGCCAAAACAGCTACATTTTCACCACATTTGATGCAATTCACTTTCAAATTAATTTCATAAAATTATTGGCATGAAAATCATGCATCCGAGATATCCTTACAAATTACACACACGTCCCTTACCTGTTTGTCAAAACCAAGCTTCCCGATAACATCACACGAAAACCGTAACTCCTGGGCTGCAGATAATTTCGTCAAAATTATTAGCCTATTAAATACTTATTTTTAAGCTATTACTTATATTATTATGCAGCCACATTGGACACAGTAAATATTTTTGCAATATAATTTCTACCAGTAATATAATGTAACTTCTTCGTTTTCCGTCGGATTTTAAATCCAAGCATACCGACAGACTCTTTGTAATTCCTAGAGTCTAAATCTACCCTCAAACTATCTAGAATAGCCATGATTCAAGGTCCCCTTGCTTTGATCGAAAATGAAGGGTGGTGATTTTGGTGGAATTTCAAGAATCTAACTTCACTAAGTTATTTTACCATGCTCAACAATTATTTTGGCACCATTTTTAAGCTTGAAACCATACCCATTCACTATGCTCCCATGTTGGCTAAATGGTCCTCCAATGGTGTATTTTTATTTTTCAATTTTTAAATGAAACCGTGGTTATAGACATGATCACTAAGCTTAAAGAAATAATTCTATGCCATTGGAATTAAGAAAAACATAAGGAATGGCAACATTGCATTGATTGGCTGAAATTTTGGAGAGTTCTTTCTCCTTGTATAGTGGCATATAAGATGTGATATTGGTGTAGAAATGTAGAGGAGAGAGAGAGAAATATTTTTCTAGTTATGTTTTTGGTGAAATTCTAGCTAGAAGATGAGATATGGTGAGTGAGATTTCCTTTCTTCTTTTATTCTTGGCTATGGCGTAGGGAGCAAAAGAGAAGGCAATGAATAGTGCCAGGTCTCAGTATAATCAATTGTGTGAAAAATTCTAGAAATGGCCAAAATTATCAAAATGCCATTGGTTATGAAAATTTAGGAAGATTATGCCCTTATGTTCCCCCAGTCGTAAATCAATGTAGACACACTCCAAATTTTCGGATTCTAGTACCAAATGATCGTATTAATCATAATTTGCTGATTAGAAGTGGTTTCGTTGATGCGTGGTGCACATATAGTGAGAAATTATGATTTTACCCCTGTAATCCACTAGCGAATTTTTTTGTTTTTGTGACCATTTCGAAAAATCTATTGACACCATGTTGAAGTACTTTTCATGTAGAATAACATGATATTTTTACTTCATCCCAAGTCATTTTAGGTTGGGAGAAATTTATGAAAATACTCTCGGGACGTATCCGTCATTTTTCAATTTGTTTACCATACTTCACAAAACAATGCAATTAGTTTATTTTGGCCTCCAAATTTCCATAATGTCATTATTACACCTTCCATACATTATTTCTTAGTCATATCGTCATCTGGACATTAAAATCCAAGTAGGGTTTACATCTCTATTCACTTGAAATTTTACAAATATTCCAAAATTAAATTAATAATTGATTAATTTCGCATGTACAGTACCATATAATTCGTTCTCACATTTCCTCCCTACCATTAGAAAATTTGGTCCTCTAAATTTCGCTCGAACCGATCATTGAAATTGCTTATGTACTTTAAATTCTCTATTCCTCACACAAATTTCTTCCTTGAGTATTTCTTTCACAATGCATTTGAAACGCAGGATTCCTAATGAGGAATTCTCAAGGCCAGTATTTGATATTGGTATAACTTTACTACTATGGAACTTACCTTACTATTTTGAGAGTTAACAGTTTCAAATTTCCCATTTCCTTCTATATCATTAGAAGTCTACATTGTACACCATTTTACATCTCATATAGTACCATGCGGATATTAGTTTGAAATAAATTTATAGTAGTCCTAGGAGCTTTTGAAATCCATAGCACTAGCTCTCAATGTATTCTTGAGCGTCTAAGTAGTACGCTCAATCTATCCACCCATTTACATGTAAGAAGTGGTGATGGAACTATATTAGAATTCCCATAGTCTCTTAAATTCACTCTCAGATTAGAATGCGACATGGGAATCCATATCATAATTAATGCTCCCTAGAACTCAACATATCATCTCACTATTTCAAAAATATATATCGGCTAAAGCACAAAGAAAAATAATAGATATGGTCAATAAGAAGTTTTGTTATTTTAATCATTTACAACATTAGAGTTCTTCAGTAACCCTAAAACAAAAATCTCTCCTGATTAGCTCCCTTTTTCACATTGATTTGGTAGAGGCTGTAATAAATTTGTAGACTTTACTATTTGACTTCCATTCACTGACTATGAAACATTTGGTATTAATCTTCATTATATCTCTTTTCATCTTGAATTATCAATACACTACTCATTCTTATGATACTTTTAATACTGTTTGGGAGTAGAATATATTTGGAGATATAATTTCTCTCAGAAATCATATTTTCTATAACTGATAATTTTCAAAATATAAATCCTTGTCTCTAACTACATGTGCCAATCTCATAATTCATGTGCATATCCATTATATAATCGACAGTAAATTTATTTATTTATTCCTCTAGGTATGACCAAGTTTATCTATTAAGTTTGGCTAGATTTTAATTCTAGTTATATACATATGATCACCAAAGGAAATCACTTTCAATTTGAATTTGAGAATTTCCCCCAACAATCCATATTCCCTATTCATTCTCTAAGATACCTTCTCAATACACATTTCGAATTCAACATACTTATCACTTCAGTTGCTTTCCCGAATAGTATAATACTTTACAATTTAATTCTTTTGATCCTTTTAATTACTCCACTCACACATTTGATTTTCTCATATGTGATTTATATTGGTAGGCCAGTTGATCCAGAAAACTTTTCCATAAAATAGTTGAGTTATTCAATTAAACTCAGTAAATTCCGTATTTCAATTACTATCTTTAATCTCTCTCCCATTTGATGTTAAATCTCAAATTTAAGTGAATTTATTATCGCTTCGTCAATTGAGATCACATGTCTCAAAAGAAATATTTTTAGTCATAACTCATATTTACTCACTTTAGTTATTCAACTTTCTGTCTCTGGGAGTCTGTAAGACTATATGTATATATATCATACTATTCATATTCTTCTGGTGCCTTTGAATATATTGGCAAATCATCGTTGAGCACCATCACAATTTCTTCTTTGGCTTTTAAACACCAGAAGGATATTCATTTGTCCAAATGCACTACAAAGAGCTTATAATAACTTTACCGAGTCCTAATTATTGTCTAAAGACATCAGTCTCTCAAATTTAACCGACAGTACCCCGATTAGTAATTAATCTTAGAAAACATTTATGCATCCTTGAGTAGATCAATTTAACTGTCAATCTTGTGAGAGGTGCATATTTACACTCGGTGATAACACTATCATTTAATCATTAATTGATGTATACTCATAGGCTATCATTATTCTCCCAGACAAGTAACACTATTTTCTCCCATAGGAATATATTAGGAGAAATAAATTCTTTGTTCAATAGTTTCTGAAGTTACTTCTTAAACTTCTTTAATTTTGCTTAGGGCATCCAATAATAGCTTAGAAATAGTCTCCATACCAGTTATCGAATCAATAATAAACTCGATATCCCAAATCAGTGGTGATGTTTCATCAAGGAATATACCGGAAAAATTCCCAATCACATACCTCATACCACTTTGGACATTTCATTTCTATGTCCTTGACCTAACTAATATTTCTCAAAACACATGCACATAACTCTTAAACAATTTTCATACACCTTCCACTTTGATTCATTTATTTATCTAACAATTCCCACACTATTGCATTCAAAGTGAGAGAAGGTGATAAACTGAGTACAACAATTCAAGTTAACACAATTTGCAGCTAACCTATCCCTCTCTGAAATTACATCAAAATCATATATATTGATAAACTTAGGTTAGCTGTCGTTTTCTTTCTCTCTTATAATCACTCTACAGTTTCTATACACCTTTTTTCAAAAATTGGTGACATTTAGAACAGTATATTATTCTGTAAGGTATGTCCCAAAATTCTTCGGTTCTACAAGCATCTGTTAGTACCCACACAGAGGACAAAAGGAATGTGTAGAACCATAATTAACAATACTGGTATTAAATCATTGAATGCACCAATCACATTCCCAATCATGTTCAGTAGATATATCACTCTTCATATCATCAAACAATCCCTAACCAAATACCCCATTTACTCATAGCTAAATCAGACCCTAAGGAATGCATAACAGGGCCAACTATCTTGCGACCATCTCATAATGAACACCTTAGGTTGCATCTCTCATCTAAACAAAGGTGGGGCTAATAGTAGGGACTGTTATACAAGAATTCCTCCATCACAATATCACAAGAAAGATTCTTTACACAGTCCATTTTTTCTATCACATCCATTTAGTTCGATTTTCAAATTAGTTTACTATTATTCAAGGAGTTATTTCAAGGTAAGGTTATATTGTCATTTCCAAATTTATATCTCTCTCCCTCCAATTACATTCAAATAGGTGATCTTAAGGTCTATACACTAATAATATCCATATTTCAGCTCAATATTATCATTTAAGGGTCTTATTTTTTAGTTCATACAAAGGAAGTTTTGGTGCGGCCCTCACCGAGTTCCTCCCTGTACCTCGTCGAACAAACCCTTCATAAAGATTGTAAGATCACCCATTTTACGTAGAAATCTCAATTTACTACCTCTTTTAATAACTCTTAATCTGCTAGCTTCTGCACATTTTCCAACACTTAATCCCAATTTTCATTCACTTGTTTCACTTATACATTCAAACCACTAATTTGTTTTATCTCGATATCAAAGTTTCTTAAATACAAAAAAAATAAAATAAATAAAAAAGGGTAAAAAAGCAAATAAATATAAATATAAACTTAAAATAAATAAATTTAAATATAAATTTTAATAACAAATTTTAAATTTCCGATGATAGGATTTCTTAGAAATTGCAAGTAGCGATTCTTTGACAATCCTTAGGATAGAAATAAAATCTTTAATGTCACCAGCATATTGGGACATTTAAATGATTTTATTCCGATATAAAGAAAATATTAATAAGATTTCTTAGTATAAAAAAATAAATATAAAAATGGTAATAAAAATAATAATATAAAAAATAGATAAATACAAGAAAATAGTAAGTGAATAGAAATAAAAAACTTTTAAATAGGTAAAAATTTAGGAATTAAAATAAATAAATAAATAAATGTAAATACACATCTTAAATATAAAAGGTCCCCAATGATAGGATTCCTTAGAAATCACAAGTAGTGATTCTTTGATTATTCTTAGGGTCGAAATAAAATATTTGAATATTACCAGCGTATTGGAGTATTCAAATAATTTTAGTTTGATATTAAGATTTCTAATATAATCAACTTATATGAAATAAACTAACAATAATAAATAAATAAATATTTTAAACAAACAAATAAACAAGACTTCAAAATAAAGAGTAAAACAAATAAAAAAGATATAGATAATGTCCGATGATGGGATGCTATGGAATTCACAAGTAGTGATTCCTAACTGATCTCTAGGTGAGAGGAATCTGCTAAATGTTACCAGCGTATTAGAATATTTAGTATAATTTTTCAATAAAAAATAAATTTTATAAAATCAATAAATTTCAAAAGCAATAATATAAATATAAAAGATAATAATAAAATAAAGTATTTCTCATGTGCATCATATATATTTCGTTTGCATCATTTACATTCATGAAACTCCAAAATAAGTGCAAATCTCCTGAAGATGGGATTTTATAGAAATCGCAAGTAGCGATTCTTAAGAAATCTCTAGGTGAGGAAATTATCCGAAATGCTACCAAAAGTATTGGGGTACTTCGGAATAATTTTCAATATAAAAGATTTTCACTTATTACAAATAAAAAATAAAATTTAAATATTTCAAAAATAAAACAAATAACAAAATGATTTGGAAATAAATAAAGTTCTTTTAAATATTTAATTAAGACCATTTAATTAGGATCAAAGGGTTAATATATGATTAAGTGGTACCGTTTTTTAACGGGCGTTGTGGGAGTGCTAATCCTTCCCCACGCGTAACCGAACTCCTGAACCCAAACTTTGTTTTCGCAGACCAAAATTTTTTTTTGATAAACTTAATTAATTTTAAGATTTTATTAAAAAGATAAATAATTTTAGGTGACCAGTCACACCTAGTCAAAAAAGATTGGTGGCGACTCCTCTTTATTGTGTTTATCCAAAATCGTCTAGCGATCAAGTCCCCGGACGAAAATCGTTACGACACTATGTACACATGGGTATAGGAAAAGGAAGAAAAAAAATGGAAAAAGCAAAAAAAAAAATAGAAAAATAAAAAAATTCAAAAAAAAAGAAGAAGAAAAATAAAATAAAGTGTATAGCAAAGGAAATAAGTTTGGGGGGGTTGGTTAGAGCTCTAAACATCATAGATCCTAGTGGGTAATGCATGATTAGGGGTTGAGCCTAAATTTCCTTTATCATACCTTAGCCCTAGTCTTACATTACAAGCTTAATAAAGACCTATTGATTCTTGGTTAAGTGTGACTACATTAGTGGAGAAAGAAGTGAAAAGCAAACATATGGAAGTGATCACATGTCATTGATTTTGCATCTTTATGTTTGCAAAAACTAATCTGAATTGTATACTTTGAAATGAGATTGACTACACACACACAAGGATTCCAATTTGGGTTAAGACTTATGATTGAATGATACCTAGTGTTTGATCTATGATTGTAAGTCTTTGAGATTGGAATTTGTACTTCATTTTTTACGATGATTGAGAAAATAAAATATGCTTCATACTTGTCATTTCCTACTTATGTTTTGTTTTGCTTGAGGACAAGCAAAAGCTCAAGTTTGGGGGTGTGATAACTCTATGAAAATAGAGTTATTTTAGTATTTATTGATTAATAATTATTTAATTCCCCCATTATTTTATTAATTATTCCCCTAATTTTATTAAATTCCTCATGTTTGCAAAAAAATAAATTCTAGATGAATTTCGGTCTTTTCGGTAGCAAATAGACTGAAAATGGGCAAGAAAGGGACTGGACCACTACAAGACAAGGGAGCATGACTCTTTATTTTCTCTCTCATCTTTTGACATCTAGCATGCCACATGTCATCATCCTACTTACTCTTAGGGGATAAGAACAAAAGACACATGCCAACACATGGAGGACACATGCCCTTGCCACCTTGCATGCTTATGTGGAATAGAAGACAAAAAGGAAGGTGCTAGACGGGATGAGATGTCCATGGCTGATGTGAGCACTTAAATGAAATGGAAATATCCATTTTGAAGAGCCAAAGACATGAAGACAAGTGGCAATAAATGCCAACTCATCTAGGATAGGAAATTACCATTGTATCCTTAGGTTAAGTGACTATATAAGCAACTTTATGAGACCCAACCTAAGGGGGCTACCTAGGGTTTAATTTTATTTACTTTCTAGCATTTCTTTTATGTCTTGAGAAGTTTAGAAGCAGCCACCATCTTTCACGTTTTTCAAGTTCTTTCCTTTTTTATGCAAGTTACTTTGTTCACATTTCCTTTAAGTTTAGTAAAGTTTCTTTCAAGTTCTCTTTTAATCTTAGTGTTCATTTATATTTCTTGCAATCATATCCTCTTCTGTTCTTTCATTTTATTTTATTTTGATTGTTGATGAGGTTCTATGAGAAAGGGGATTCAAAAGGTTGAAACAATAACTCCATAGTTCTTGTTCTTGAACTTTGTCTACACTTTTCTTTAGTGATATTTTATTTACTGTTTTCCAGCATTTTTTTTTGTGGTTTATAATTTTTTCTTTACTGTTTCGTATGTCTACTTTAATGTCATATTTTTGGTTTTAAGTGTTTCTTTTAAAAGAAAATACAAAAAAAAAATCTCACAATAGAGTAGTGCAGTGAGGTTGGCGTGAATGACCTCTCTTGGTTTATTTTCGGTTTTCACCTTTGTCAGCTCCTTTTGTTTCGATTTTGAGTGAGTTTTGGCTACTGTTTTGGAGCATGTTTATGGTCTTTTAAGTGTCCAGTAGTTTAGCAATCATTTCATTAGTTTAGGGATCATGTTTATTAAGTATTTGTTGAATGTTGTAGGTTAGCATATTTAATGTCTTGTAATTGGTTTTTCTGCTCAGTGTTTGGCGTAACTAGTAGGATATTTTAGGGTCTGTTTTTAAGTTTTTTTCAGTGCATTTCCAGTAGCTTTTTGTCATATTAGGGTTATATTATTTTTAGGAAAATTTTAGAATTTAATTGGCATAGTATACTTAGTCATGGCTTCCCATGTATTCATGTTATTTGAAATTTCCTGATCAGTTTTTGTGAAATCTGTTTGGTCAGTTTTCATGGCTGTTTCGGACTAGATTAGGCTACATTTTATTAAGGTTAAGTTAGGTTTGGGTCATATAAATTAGGGATAATTTTGGGGGATTGTTTAGATAGCATTAGATAGCATTTTTCCTAAATTTCTTTAGCATTTTACTGCATTATTTTAGGTCAGCATTAGGCGTTAGTTTTAGGGGTCTTTAGGTTCTGTTTTAGGTCCTTCTTAATGTCATTTAGTGAGTCTTTAGGTACATTAAAGTTTCATGCATTTAAAATTAGAGTTTATTAGGTGTTTGATTAAATTACATGTAGCATTTAATTAGTTGTTTTATGCAAATTCTGTTTAGGCGTGAATTTTAGGGGTCTTTAGGTTCTGTTTTAAGTCCTTCTTAATGTCATTTAGTGAGTCTTTAGGTACATTAAAGTTTCATGCATTTAAAGTTAGAGTTTATTAGGTGTTTGATTAAATTACATGTAGCGTTTAATTAGTTGTTTTATGCAAATTCTGTTTAGGCGTGAATTATAGGGTCTTTTAGGTTCTGTTTTTGTCTCATCATTTAAGTGTCTTAAGTTCATATTAGGTCTATATATTAATTAGGTAAATTTAGGAGTTACATTTGATTAGTCTTATTAGCATTTACATAGCCATTTCAATCATTCAAATATCATTTCCACTGTAAGTATTTTTTTTATTTCAATTTTTTGTAATTTTGTTATTTTCATTTATTTTATTTTATTTTATTAATTCCATTTATTTTATTTTATTTTGTTAGCCATTGTAGATCACCCATATAATCAAAGCTTTGTAATTTGCTAGGATATACCTTAGGTAATAGTATCCAATACATAGCTAGCCTTTGCAACACCATCTTTGTGGGGCGATATTTTTTGGACTCACCTCCGTATTACTTGAAGACCATGTGCACTTGCGTGTAGATGCCTTTTAGGGTCGACACCAAACTTATTAGAAGAGAGAGAAAATGAGAAAACTAAGCTAAACGCTTGAGGGTTTCGGCCAACATCATGGGTGCATGGACTTCGTATGTTTTGATGAGAATTTGATGTGGGAAATTAAGTAGAAATTAAGAAAAACATGAAATTAAGCTTAGTTAAGCCTAAATTAAAGAGAATCAATATGTTGGGATATAAGTAGAGGTGGCAAACAGGCGGGTCGGATCGGGTTTGGGTTGGATCATTTTGGATCGGATCATTTCGGGTTAAGAAAAAATCGGATCATTTTGGATTCGGATCATTTCGGGTTCGGATAAGGTCGGGTTTGGGTCAAGGAAAAATCGGTCTATTTCGGGTTTGGATCATTTCGGGTTCGGATAAGGTCGGGTTTGGGTCAAGGAAAAATCGGTCTATTTCGGATTTGGATCATTTCGGGTTCGGATAAGGTCGGGTTTGGGTCGTTGACTTTTTTAGTCAATTCGAGTTGGTCGGATTTGGATTCGGGTCGATTTGACAGATTTATTGGATTAAGCTTTGGTCATCTTGATGTAATTTATCTGATATAAAAATCAACTGAAACCATATTTCTAAGAACTACAAAACTCATGAATATAAAATTGTCTTCTTACATGACCTATAGTACAATTGGGATTGAAATAATCAAAATATTTAATAATCTGTATGATAGTTTTCTTTATAATATATTTACCAATATTCATAAATTAATTACGTTAATTAATAACTTTTGAATCAAAGTGATTTAATAATCCATACTAAATATTATAAAACAATACTATATATCTCTCTTTAATTTAGTTTGATTTTTTATAGAATAATTAGAGACATTAGTGTAGATGATATAGCTTCTGTACTCTATTATAGATTAACCATTAAATAATTATACATTATGTTCAAATGAATGCAATATAAAAGCGAATATTTAAATTAAACTATATTAAAAATATATATAACACTCATATTATTGAAAAAATTATATTTTTACTATATTAAAATACTTTGATATTTAATTTTAACATTTAAATATTTATTAATAATATTAAATTTAAGTTTGAATATTTTCAGGTTTGGGTAAATTTGGATTCGAATCAATTTGGATTCGGGTCAATTTGGGTTCGGATCAATTCGGATCGGATCAATTCGGGTTCGGGTTAATCTAAATTCGGATGAATTTGGGTTCGGATAAATTCGGGTTCGGATCCGGTCGGGTTTGGATCAATGTAAATTCGGATAAATTTGGTTTCGGATCAATTCGGATTCGGATCGGGTTGGATTTGGATTGTTGACTTTTTTAGTCAAATCGGATCGGTCGGGTTTGGATTCGGGTTAATCGGGCGGATTTTTCGGGTCGGGTCAACTTTTGCCACCTCTAGATATAAGGGAGGTTCGGCCAACTGGGGAGCATGATTTTGATGCCATTCAATGTATAATTTATGTCAAAGTAGTGTAGGAATTTGATAGAATTAATGTAGAATTAAAAAGAAAGCTTAATTTGAAGAAATATTAAGTGTGGGAGAGAAGAATGCTTTCGGCCTTGTGAAGGGGAGGTGGAATTCTTGCTCATTTCAATGTAATTTAGGTCCTAAAATAATGTATGAATTATTCTGAGATTGTAAGCACAATCGGAATAAAAAACGGAGTTGTGTAGCGAAAGTTGTGATTTTAGCACCATTAGAATTTAGATTGCATTTAAAGCTACAATAGACAATTCATTAGCATTTAAATTATTACGTATTCTTCTAATTAAAATATGGTGAATTTATCAAGTTTGAATGATAATTTGTAGCCTCAAAATCCGAAAGTGCTACGGTATTGATGAGGCAAGTACCAATAAATTAAGAGGTAAGGGATATTTATATGGAACGTAAGGATACTTCATTGCATGATTTGATTAAAATTGTCATTTGTGGAATTGAAATTAATATTTTGGATTGGATTTGGAAAATGAGAATTGTGGTTGAAGCTGTGATTTCGTGCAAGAAAGTTAGGCTAAAATAAACCGTCATGCTACCGGAATTTTCTAATTTAGCTTAACCCCTTTTAAATTATTATTTGGCATGATAGTTAAAATAAAAAAAAGAATTTTAGGTATTTAAATATTTGAACTCTTAAATATGACTTTAACTAAATTATGTTAAAAATTCAATTTTTGATTTGATTTTTATGAGAATTACATGATTTTTGATTTCTTGAATATTTTATATTTCTCTGATATTTGAATAAAACATTTTGTTTTGTGCCTAATGTTGAATTGAGAATATGTTTTGTATTTCCATATTTTAATGCATTGAATTTATGAATTAAATTCTTATGAATTTTATTTAAGGCATGCTTTATTTAATTTATCTTTGTAAACAACTCTGAAATATTTATCTAAATGTTTTGAGACTGTTGGCCTCGTAGCTACCTACGGGTACATGCATTTTCATTCCGTTCCAATGCTACTAACTCTAGCTCAGTCCTTAGCTCCCACAAGTGGCATTTGGCTAGTGATCACACTGTGGCCCTTGACTGTGGCCATGCGTCTATTATAGTGCATGTGTCTATCGGGTGTAGCTTAGTATCCATTAGAATTATAT
Source organism: Heritiera fomes (assembly GCA_032173925.1). Lineage (NCBI taxonomy): Eukaryota > Viridiplantae > Streptophyta > Magnoliopsida > Malvales > Malvaceae > Heritiera > Heritiera fomes. The sequence goes on from JAPDPM010000009.1 coordinate 23,789,921, forward strand.
TATGGTGGTAAATCCCTAGTTAACTTTGATCCAGGCACTCCTAGTTTTGATATGTTTCTAATTTTGATTTATTCGTATTTTCTGTTTCATGATATGAATAATATGTTTTGTGAAATTTTTTATTTGAGTTATCTGTTAGAAATTGCTATAAATGTGATTTAAAAGGTTTACGGAGAAATTTCTAATTTTTGATGTAAGTATGTATTGTTTCTCAAAATATCAGATTTATATTTGAATTTGTGATTTAATTAAATTTATTAAATTCCTTATTTTAGACTTGGATTCCGCAACACGTATGGTACTTCAAAGTACCTCTCATACTCATATGGTTATCTAATCCACTATAGTATCCTTCCTGTTATCATACCTACTTAAATTTAATATTTTGAATTCATGGTTTTCATATGAAAATCCGTTTATGAAATTGCATATAGGATACGCCATATCAGTTTTCGTATAGGTATCCTTTATTGAGCACGTTAGCTCACCCTTTCATTTTTCACTCCCAGATTATTTGCAGTGAGTTCAAGTCTGCTTTTTTGGAGGACCTATTTTCCAATATTGCTCAGGTGACTTTATCAATTCGTCACGGTATACTAGATTTACTTTATGTATTCAAACTTTTGTAGAATGTTACTTTTATGTACATTATACTTGGGATGTAAATATTTATTTTTTGTTTATGTAATTGAATTTCGAATCCTAGGTTCGTATAAAAATAAATAAATTTCATTTAAATATAAATGACACTGTAGACAGCCCAACCTATGTGATTTGTATATGTGAAATTAGTAAAATATATGGTATTTCGGACCGTGACATGTTGTATTGAGTGAGTGAGTGTACTGTACTGCTGCTGATTGACCTTAGTCACGTCTTAGAGTTGTCACCTTACTAGTGTTCATTTTGGACCACTATTAACTATAGTCATATGTCTTATTATTAATCCCTTTTTGGGATATTGAAACTGCAAGATTTTATTGGGCGTTTATTGAACTGTTTTACTGAATTGTTTACTGAATATTCATTGAATATGATTGACTGAATTGATTTACTGTATTGTGAATTAAAACTACCTACTGTATTGTTTGTTGATGGATTGGATAAACTGCTTACCAAACTTATTACTGTACTACTTTATGATTAAACTACTAAACCATCTAATAAACTGATCACCGTACAGTTTATCGATTGTTTTATTAAACAGATTTTTGAACTATTTATTGTACTTTTATCGAACAAATTGTTAACTGTTTACTGAATTGCTTAAGTAATGGTTTATCAAAAACTGTGCTACTGAACTATTTATTGAGCAAACTATAGTAAACTGCCAATAGTCAGAGCTAGGGATTGGGATAATTAAGGTACTTTAAAGTATCTTTTTGTACTCAACTTGGTTACATAACCTATTATAGTATCCTTTTCAATAGAGTACCTAAATATTATACTGATTGTGATTCTAAGTGTAGGAGCATATTTAAGATACACGCATGTAGTTTTGTATAGTATTAGCTCTTTTATATATATTTCTTACTAGGCGCAAGCTCACCCTCCTTATCTTCTTTCCAAATTATCTATAGGAGGAATTATTTGATCAATAACCCTCAAGTGGTTATCAGAGACTATAGAGGTATACTATTTTACTTTTTATATGTTCAGACAATGTATGTACAGTACTATTATGTATGTATTTTTGTGAGATTCATAATTTCTACCATTCTTACATATTATTAGCGAAGTTAGAAGAGTAGATGTCTTATAAGTGTTTAAATGCTACTTGTTCTGTAGGTATCAAAGGAAACTGCATGGTGGGCCCCATTTGATTTCTAGTGTTTCAATGGAGATAAAACTTGGTGGACTCATTATTTAGAGCCAAATGTGGTGGTAGTAAGAATTTGCACCTTAAACATATTCGTTTATGCATATTTTGAAAAGCGTGCAAACCAATTAAAAAATGATAATCAAGTCCATAAGCCAATAGAACTTTCGTGCATAATCGTCAAACTGAGTTGATTTTTGACCAACTATCAGTGATAGATAATTTCCCATGAAATAAAGTTTTAGGCCATGTGGACCGATGGAATAAATTAGACGTAAAAGTAGAAAATTACTCAATTTAATGTTAGGGTATTTTCGTAATTTCACCCAAATGATCAATCAAACCCCAACAAAAGCTCGACCAATGATTAAACATGTTAAATAGATGTGTTTCATGATTGAATAAAATATTTTAGACGTTAGATTGACTGTTTAAAACGAAGTCAAATCGTGAAGGGTAAAATTGGAAGATTTCTTAAGTATAAGGTACTTTGATAATTTGCACTATAAAATATCATTTTTATGAAATTTTCCAACCTTTTTCCTCCCATTTTTAGCAGCCACTCTTCCTCTTCATCTTTCCTCCATAAGCTTGCTAAAAGAGAAAGTCACCATAAACCCTAAAAAAAGATACCAAAACTAAAAATAGTCTTCACCAAACCTATACAAAATTCAGAGCTCTACAACTTGACACCAAAATCAAGTGGCCAAAATCAAGGTGTAAGCCCTCCCTCCATTTTCAGCCAACACTAAGGTGAGAGAGAAAGTTGAATTTCTTTATGTTTTAATGGTTTTTAATTATGTGTTTAAGGTGATTAAGCTTGTATTTAAGCTTGGATTGAATTAAAACCATGAAATTCTCTCTTAGGGTTTCGACCATCATCCTTGGTGTATAAACATAGTATTGTTTGATGTGAATTTGACGTAAATCAATGTAGAATAATTGTAGAACATGAATTTAATCTTAAATTGAAGAAATAAGTTGTGTAAGAGACAAAGTAGCTTTCAACCAAGTGAAAGGGAAATGGAAGGAGTGTTCAATTTAATGCGTTTTGGATTCTAGAATAATGTATAAATTAATACAAGACTATAGGCAAAATCAAAACTGAAAACAAAGGTGTTTTGACGATAATTGCAAGATTAGCATCAGTATGAAGTAGACCAAAATTGAGACTACAATAGGCAATGTGCTAGGCCGCAATAAGATAAATATTCTTTATAACTGAAGTATAGAGAATTGACAATGTTTGTGTGGTGAATTGCAGCTAAAAAGACCGAGGAGGAAACTAATGCTAACTCGCAATATAGCGAGAATCTGTCAGGTAAGGGATATATGTAAGAGATGTAGGGATGTTATGATGCATATGGAATGTTAAAAATGTTTTTATGATATTGGACTTTGTGGTTTGGTTGAGATTGGAACACTGGAATTGTGGTTTACAAACTACGTTTCCATACTGGGAGGTTAGGATAGATATAACCGTTATTTTGTGGAAATTTTTTAAAATGCCTTTTAAACTTCTAAAACCATTATTGGTATTATTTTGGGAATAGGAGATGAAGTGACAAATGAGATTTTGGCTTGATAGCTTCGAAAGACTTTATTTGCATACAAGTTTTGTACTTCGATTTTCAATGGGATTTTTATTAACTTTTACATGTTTTCTGATACATTTATGTTTCCACATCATTGTGATACACAAATAAAATATTTTGGACAACTGTTATTGAATTGAGAATATTTGGTGAATTTTTATTACTTCAAGTATAATGAATTTGTGATTTTATTGCTTTATGAACTTATTGAAGATATATTTTACTATATTGATCTTCATAAACAATTTTAAATGTTTTGTGAGCTATTTTAAGACTATTGGCCCCATAGCTACCTATGGGCACATGCTCTTATAAGTGTATGATTGTATGACTAACTATTGTTGCTGTTAAACCTTAGCCACATCTACAGCGTCCACAGATATTACCTGGCTAGTGTACGCTATGGATTTATTCTGATTATGGCCATATGTCCTATTGCACGAGTTTATTGGATAATGCCTTGTCTCCCTATATTTTTACCGGGGTGGCAAATTCTTGGTATTCCAAGCACTCCTAGACTTTATTGATATTTGAATTTTGATTGTTATTAAATATATTTTTGATCTTTATATGAAATACTGAAATTGATTTTGATATTGTTTACGTAGTGTTTTGGAAATTGATTATTTGAATAAGTTACAAATTGCATAATAGAAGTTACTTTTGAATGCCTTTTAAACTTTACAATTGAATAAACTTTAATGAATTCACCATAGTTGGAATTGGATACCAGGAAAGTGAGGTACTCTAAAATATCCTTTTGTACTCAACCTGGTTATCTAATCCACTATAGTATCTTTTTAAATATTGTGCAAAGAACTTGTGATAATTGGTTGTTAGTGCTAAAATGCATGTTTTTAAGATACCTATATATAATTATGCATAGTATCAGTTCTGTTATATATATTTCTTATTGGGTATAAGTTCACCCTTTTATTCTCCTTCTAGATTATCTGTAGTAGTTCTCTGATTCGCTCGAGAGAACTTTATTTTTTGGCATCCTTCAAGCGGTTTCTATTATCCGTTAAGGTATATGATCTTCTTTATGTATCCAGACTTTCTTTTTGTAGTACTATCTATGTAAATTTTGTACTTGGGATGTAAACTGAATTTTAACTAATATATGTAAATTAGTGGTTCATATATATCTATATACATCTATTCATAAGTGAAAGTGAAGACACTGTAGATAGCCTAACCGAAACTTAAGTGTATTATATGAATAAGTATTATTATAGGCATGATTTGGTTTGTGACAATAAAATGGATATCAGAGCAAGGTTAGCCTGATGTCTATCAATATCTTTTGGTTTACATCCCTCGTAGTATTGTGCTTGTCAGAATATATAATTGATTGGGTGATTGAAAAACATTTTTGTGTTTGTTTTGGTGCAGAATGAGTGATAGGCGGCGGGGTATCGGACAGGGAAAAGGTCGTTCCAAATGTATTCAGTCCTTCCCAAAGCCATCTCCGGAGCTATTGTCAAAGCCAACTCTTCCTCCATAGCCTGAGAGTGCAAACACCTGAATCTCTAGGCCAGAGCATATGTTTGCCGAGTTTCTCGCTAGTCAGAATAGAGCACTAGTGTAGGAAGTAGCACAGCCTCTTTCGCCTCAAGTAAATGTCCCTCCCGCACCTCAGCCATAGCCAATATTGCCCCTATCTCAACCTTCGCCTCAAATTCCTAACCAGCCCAACTAGATCTAGTGATTGGGTGTGACTTAAATCTTTTTTGGTAGTTTAATAAATTAAATCCTTTGAAGTTGAAGGGCAAAAATGATCCACTGGTAGCAGAAAATTGGGTGAACATCGTGGAGAAATTATTTAGATATTTAAGGTGTATAGAGATCGAGAAAGTTGGGCTGGCTACCTTTCTATTTATAGATGAGATAGAGCATTGGTGGAAGTCCACCTACAAGATGCTAGTTGCTAGACACTCAGTAGTTACTTGGGATTTGTTTTGGAGGTTTTTCATAAGCATTACATTCCCTGTACATCCTAGAGAAGATTGAAGTCAAAGTTTCTGTATTTGTTTTAGGAAAATATGACTGTGGACCAATACAAGTCCAAATTCACTACATTGAGATGCTTCGACCCAGAGACATCAAGAAATAAAGAGCATAAAATCAAGCGATTCATGGCCAGTCTGAGGTCTTCTATTCGAAGCAAGTTGGCATCACTTGATATCACTATTTATGATCAAACTATTCGTCGAGCTCAGTTATGTAAGAAAGATTTTGAGTCCCAATAGGCGAAGTTTGAACCTCAAGCTAAGGGTAAAGGTAAATAGAAGATGAAATAGGGTTTCGAGGATCGATAAGATAGGGGACTGGCTAAGAAAGCCAAGGGTATATTGTGATCGGGGGTAAAACTACCAGAGATGAGACTACTAAGTCCATAGGGACTAATTGCCCCACTAACACTCAAAAGGGTATTGCAACTAGGTGTAATCGATGTGGGAGGTCGCATGTAGATAAGCCCTACAGATGGGCTACAGTAGCTTGTTTTAAGTGTGGATATTTGATTAAGGATTAAAGGTGTAATCGAGCTGAGCTGAGCCGATACAGTGAGGTGCTTGAGCTCCACTCAAAAATTCGGTACTTGGCTCGAGCTCGACTCGAGGCCAAAAACAAGCTACTCTAGCTCGCTCGATTAAGCGCGATTGTTCAAACTCAATTCTCATGCTCGACTGTTCAAGCTCGAACTTGAGCCCGAATTTATTTTATATACATAAAAATATAATCACTTGAAATTAATAAAATATAATAATTTTTAATAATAATAACAATACAACATCAACAATAATGAAAACATTAAATAAAAAAAAAGTGACTTAAGACCACACAATTCATGTACAGCATTAATAGTTTGGAAAATTAAAAAGTCTTACATAATTTTGAAATTATGAAATAAACAATTAAAAAAATAATAACATCACACTCTTTATGAGCTCCGACAGTTGATCCATTATGAAATCCGTTACTAGCTCCAAGCTTCCAATAGCAAATATCTTGCTTTTTTGTTACATCTTTTACCTACAAATGCAAAAGAAAAAAAAAGGCAATATTCATTCTAATAGAGAATACACTTATTCATCATATTTGATCATTCAAACAAGCCTACATAACAAAACAAAATAGAAAAGGATGCCAAACTACAGCATCATGCAACACAATCTTGTTTAAAAAGAAATTATCATCGACATAAACACAAGTAAAAATCTAAGTAACTATAAATGTGTCTTTTGTCATACTACAGCAAACTAGCACAAGTCTTGTCCCATATTCCTATATACAACAACAAACAAATATTTATGCATGTTAATTACCACCACCATGCTTGAGCATGATTCTTGCCCCTTTAAGATCAGCTTTGATGGTAGTATTTAATATCAAATCTCAATGCATGACTATATTATATGTTTATTTTAAATATTTTAGTTAAGATTTCACTTCATTTTTAATTGAAGATATCTAGCTGCTTGTCTTAGCCACAGGATCATCTTATCAAATATATTTTGAATCCTTGTATTTTTTAACATGATGTGCATTACATAAATATAACTTGCTATGATGATTCGTTGTTCATTATTCATGATGTGCATTACACAAATCAAAACATGCCAAAAGTCTAAAATAAAGCAATTGAAAACATTATATGAAAACAGAATAATCCATCAATCCAAGTAGGATCATATCATTAATTCATATAATTTCATAACATCTTGACAGAACATAAAGAATCAGAGATGATAAAAATCAAAGCAACAAAAGAAGAAAGAAATAAGTTTACAAAACAGGAAAAAATAAAACAAATTGAACCAAATAAAAGTTATAAATATTGAATAGAAAATAAGTACAAGACTATCTCTGTCTTCTTGTTTTAATTTTCTATTTACTCTATAACAATGATTCCACTTTCAAGCCCTTGCGTTTGACACCAAATTATGCGAAGAGATCAATTTACACAAGAAAACAAAACATGTGCAGAATACAACAATCCTAACACTATAAAAATATCAGTCTACTGCTCACTTGTCATCACCTATGTGAAAAAATATCCTTGTTCTCATACCCATGACAATCGATGGACTCAATACAATCAACAACCAAACAACTTAATAAACTCGAGTTCTATTATTTTCCATAAATCTCAATATAAAATTGATGATTTTGACCAAATCACCAAATCAACAGATCAGCAGATGATAATACATCAAAACAATAACTCTATATCTTCCCACTTTAGCCAAATAATCTGCCTAACAACACACTAGTAGATCTTACCAGCTCCGAAGAGAAGCCGGATCTGAGGTTGCAATCTCGTTGGCATTAGATCTAAGGGCTGAGGTCTCATCGACGTCAGATCTGATGGCTGAGGTCTTGTCGGTGTCATATTTGAGGGTTGGAGTCTCGTCGGTATCAGATCTGAGGACTTGGGTCTTGTCGGTATCAGATTTGAGGGCTGGGGTCTCATTGGCATCAGATCTAAGAGCTAGGGTTTCGTCAACCTTAGATCTGAGGGCTACAAATCTCGTTAGCACCGGATCTAAGGAAGATACTCCTCAACACCGGTTCGTGGGCATCAGATCTGGTGTGGATGGAACTCGTTTAGTGAAGGGAGGTTGGATCAGAAGGCAAAAAGGTTGCTGGAGCAGAGGGGAAGGGTGTCTCCCGCGGTCAATGTGAAAAGGAGAATGGGTTGAGGTGAGGAGTATGGGTGCTTCAGGAAGTTTGAAAGGAAAGCTGAAAGGGGAAAGGGAAGAAAAAGTATCAAGCTAAGGTGTTTTTTAGGTTATATACATAATTTTATAATATTATAATAAAATATATATTAAAATATTAAATAGTCGATTAGGCTCGTGAGCTACTCGAGCCAGGTCTCATATTACTCAAACTCATTTCGCTCGATAGCTCGAGCTCAAGCTCGGCTCGACAAGAATTGAGTCAAGTTCGAGTTCGAGTTTTTTTAGAGTCGAGCCCGAGTAACTTACGAGCACCAGTGTATCATTCACATCCCATTAAGGATTGCCCCTATATCGAGCCACTAGTATTGCTAGCCATAGCCTCAGCAGAGGTGCCAGCAGCAAAAGGACCAAAAAAGCTACACCATCCGTACCTAGGAGAGCCACAGCTGTAGAGAAAGGGAAGCAAGCTATGACTTAGGGTATAGTGTATGCCTTTGATAAGGAGTCTATTGACAGTTCTTTAGATGTAATTAAGGGATTCATTGCCTATGTGGAGGACATAGAAAAAAGACGTCCAAAGTTACATGAGATTCCTGTAGTTAGGGATTTCCCATATGTGTTTTCTGATGAATTGTCGGGTCTTCCTCCAAATTGTAAGAATGAATTTATCATCGATTTAATACCCGATACCGAAACCTATCTCCAAGCCTCCTCATCGAATGGCACTGGTGGAGCTTGACGAGCTCAAGAAGCAACTCTAAGAGTTATTGGACAAGGGTGTGCACCAGTCCTATTTGTCAAAAAAAAAAAGATGGTAGCCTGCTATCGTGCATTGACTAGCGGTTACTCAACAAGGCTACTATCAAGAATAAATATCTTCAACCAAAGATTGATGATATATTTGATTAGCTCAAGGGTACATAGGTGTTTTCTAAGATTGATCTGAGGCTAGGATATCATCAGTTGAAAATTCGAGAGACAAATGTCCCTAAGACCACATTCAGGACTTGATATGGTGATTATGAGTTTCTGATCATGCCATTCAGGCTTACTAATGCCCCTACAACTTTTATGAACTTGATGAATGAAGTGTTCAAACCTTTTTTGGACAAGCTTGTCATCATATTCATTGATGACATCTATTATCTTACAGACCCTCAAAGATCGAAAGTTGTATGCAAAGTTCAATAAGTGTGAATTTTGCCTAGATCACATCACATTTTTGGGACATGTGGTGTTTAAGGATGGGGTGTTTGTTGATCTGTCCAAAATAGAAGCCATCGTACAGTGGGAGAAACTGAAGTTAGTAATGAAGATTCGAAGTTTTCTGGGTTTAGCTAGATGTTATAGTCGATTTGTTGAGGGTTTTTCCTGATCAGCTACACTTCTAATGCATCTCACACGTAAGTATGTTAAGTTTGAATGGACTGATGCTTGTGAGCATAGTTTTCAAGAGTTAAAACGGAGATTGACTATAACACCGATCATCACTATTTCGAGTGGTTTAGGAGGTTTTTCAGTGTACAGTGATGCCTCTTACTAGGTTTAAGTTGTGTTGATGCAAAACGGGAAAGTGGTTGGTTATGATTCTCGTCAGTTAAAGGACCATGAGAGGAACTACCCTACCCATAATCTAGAGCTAGCTGCCGTGGTGTTTGCTTTGAAGATATGGTGGCATTATTTGTATGGTGAGAAGTTTCAGGTCTATGTAGATCACAAGAGTCTTAAGTATCTGTTCTCATAGCGTGAATTGAACATGAGGCACTATAGATGGATGCAGTTGCTAAAAGATTACGATTGTGAGATATTATACCACCTGGGGAAAGCAAATATGGTGGTAGATGCTTTGAGTATAATGCACTTAGGTATGGTTTCTTATATGATGATTCGGGAATATGAATTGTTGGAGTAGTTTGCGAGCCTTAGTCTCAATGTCACTCCTTTTGAGAGATATAGTTTGATGGCTAGTGTCCAGATTGAGCTTGATATGATGGATCGGATTAGGAATGTTCAAAGGGAAGATGCAGGTTGTATTGAGATTGCCAGTTAGATACAGTTGCAGATTCAGTCAGAGTATATGATTGGCATAGATGGTATTCTGAGATTCAAGAATCGAATTTGTGTTCCCGAAGACAGACAGTTGAGAGAGCTGACCATGATAGAGGCACTTGCCTTGAGGTACACTTTACATCCTGACAATAATAAGATGTATCAAAATCTACGTAAAGTGTAATAGTGGCCTAATATGAAGAGAGACATCGTTGAGTTTGTTGCAAGATGTCTCACTTGTCACAGGTAAAGGTAGAGCATCAGAAACCAACAAGATTGTTGTAGCCTTTACCGATACCGATGTGGAAATAGGAGCATATAACCATGGATTTCATCATGGGTTTACCAAAGACCAAAAGAAATCATGATGCTATCTGGATGATTGTTGATAAATTGACGAAGTCTGCTCACTTTCTTCCCATTAAGTCCACAGATTCCTTGAATGCCTTAGCCGATCTTTATGCTCGAGAGATTGTCAGATTGCATGGGGCTCCAGTAAGCAACATTTTTAATAGACATTCTCGATTTAGCTCTCATTTCTAGGAGAGATTTCAAGAGGCTATGGGATCTTGGTTAAATTTTAGCACAGCTTTCCATCCGAAGATTGATGGGCAGTCTAAGCGCACAATTCAGACACTCGAGGATATGTTGAGAGTCTGTGCATTGGATTTTAAGGGCTTTTGGGACGATCATCTTCCATTGGTAGAATTTGCATATAATAACAGTTATCACTCTAGTATCGACATAGCACCTTGTGAAATGTTATATGGTAGAAAATGTCATTCTCCTATTGCTTGGGAAGAAGTGGGCAATAGAAAGATATTAGCTCCTGATGTGGTTGAGCAAGCTTTAGAGGATATCCAAATTATTTGTGATAGATTGAAGACTACTTAAAATTGGCAGAAAAGTTATATAGATGTCAAATGTCGACCTTTGGAAATTTCTGTGGGAGATTTGGTTTTCCTGAAAGTTTCACCATCTAAAGGCATAATGAGATTCGAGAAGAAAAGGAAGTTACGTCCTCAATTTATCGAACCTTTTGAGATCTTAGATCGAATGAGAGATGTGGCTTACCGGTTAGCCTTACCACCAGAGTTGTCCAGTGTCCATAATGTCTTCCATGTATCAATGTTGAGGAAATATCATCCAAATCCGTCTCATATAATTCAATGTGAACCACTAGAGATCAAGGAAGATATAAGTTGCATGGAGAAACTAGTACGGATTTTGGATTGAAACAAAAAGGTACTACGATCTAAGATGATTCCATTGATAAAGGTTCTCTAGCAGTATCACACAATGGAAGAAGCTACTTAGCAGTTTGAGAGCCTAATAAAAGAGAAATATCCAGAGTTATTCGTCGGATAGGTCTTATCAAATTTAGAAGACCAAAATTCTTAAGATGATGAGGAATGTGAGTTTCATAATTTCTACCATTCTTACATATTATTAGTGAATTTAAGAAGAGTAGATGTCTTATAAGTGTTTAAATGCTGCTTGTTCTGTAGGTATAAAAAGGAAGAAACTGCATGATGGGCCCTACTCAAGCTCTAGTGTCTCGATAGAGGTGAAATTTAGTGGACTCATTAATAAGAGGCAAATATAATGGTGGAAAGAATCTGCACCTCAAACTTATTCATTTATGCATGTTTTAAAAAGCGTGTAAAAAATTAAAAAATGACGATTAAGTCTATAGGTCAATAGAACTTTAGTGAATAACGGTCAAACCGAGTTGATTTTTGACCAACTATCAGTGGTAGATAATTTTTCATGTAATAAAGTTTTAGGCCATATGGACTGATGGAATAAATTAGACGTAATAGTAGAAAATTACGAGATTTAACAGTTAGGGGTATTTTGGTAATTACACCCAAATGATCAGTTAAACCCCAAAAAAAGCTAAAGCAATGACTATAACATGTTAAATAGATGTGTTTCATGATTGACTAAAATATTTTAGAGATTAGACTGACTATTTAAAACGAAGTCAAATTGTGAAGGGCAAAATTGGAAGATTTCTTAAGTATAAGAGTATTTTGGTAATTTACACTGTAAAATATCAGTTTTGTGGAATTTTCCTGCCTTCTTCCTCCCATTTTTGCAGCCACTCTTCCTCTTCATCTTTCCTCCATAACCAAGCTTGCTAAAAGAGAGAAAGTCACCAAAAAGCCCCAAAAAAAGACATCAAAACCGAAAACAGTCTTCACTAAACCCATACAGAATTTAAAGTTGGTTATTAGGTCGGGTTAGCCCAACCCAATTCGCAATCGGATTGGGCCAATCCGGCCCAGTAACCAAACTAGTACTGTATCAGTTCTTATTAATTGGAACCGAGACCGTCCGGTCCTGATCCAGAACCTGACCGGTTCCGGTTGAACCGATCCGGTTCAAAAAAAACAAAAAAAAAAATGAAGGTTGCCACTGCACGCTGCACAATGGCAGCCTTCGTTCAGTCAAAGGCAAGTCACAGAAATTTCATTTGATGGCCAACGGCCTCGATCCTTTTTTTTTATTTTTTAATTTTAATTTTTTTCCTATAAATACCTCTATTCTATCTTCTATTTTTCTTTACATTTCTTCTATATTTTCTTTCAAATCTACAATCTACATTCATCTACTCTTATTCTCTTCACTTATATACTCTCTCAATATTCACTCAAACTCTCTCAAATTCACTTAAATTCCCTTATTCCAAATTTATAATATCATCATTTCCTTTCTAACTTTCATTTTTCTTTTTATTTTATAATTTACAAATTTTATTTTTAATTTTCAAGTTTCAATTTCCAAATTCTAATATATTATATATATCCATTATTCCAAATTTATAATATCATCATTTTCTTTCTAAATTTCATTTTTCTTTTTATTTTGTAATTTTACAAATTTTACTTTTAATTTTCAAGTTTCAATTTCCAAATTCCAATATATTATATATATCATACATCTATTTTTTTAAAATTTTTAACATATATTTATTTTCAAAAAAATATAAAAATGTCAAATTTCTTTCGTCGTTCATGCTCTGTTTCTCGACCTTTTGGTTCCACTAAAATTCCTAATTTGGGTGACGAATCATTTAATGAAATCGAACCCGATATTCATCCGGAGGAGGAGCTTCCTTTGGCACCATCATTTGGTCGTGGTCGTGGTCATGGAGGAGGTCATGTTCAAATACAATCATCAACTACCACCACTGCTGCTACATCATCAAGACCGAAGTTTAGTTGAAAAAAAACAAGCAGGGTATGGGAGTATTTCGACATTGTAGCAAAAGAAGGTGAGACGAATAAATATTGTGCTATCTGTAAATTATGCAAAGGCGTTTACTCTTATAACTCCGGTGGAGATGGTGGCGGTATAGGTACGTATAAAAGACATTTAATTACTATACATGAAATTAATCCTAATGCCGAAGAAAATGAAATTTTAGAAGGTAAACAATCTTAAATTAATACATATGATGGTGGAAATTATTTTAATTTTGATAATGTTCAAGCTAGACGTGGTTTAGTTAGATTTGTAGTTAGGACTGAAGAACCATTCATAATTTGTGAAAAAACAGGATATGTAGAATTTGTTTGTAAATATTTACAACCCACATATAAATTTGTTTCTAGACATACATGAAAAAGAGATTGCATGGATATGTTTAAAGAATATATACAAGCTTTAATTGATAAACTTAGTAATATTTCATCTAGGGTTAGTTTAACTAGTGATATATGGACTTCTACTAATGGTATAAGTTATCTTGTTATAACTTGTCATTGGATAGATGAAGATTGGTCCATGCAAAAACGAATTTTATCTTTAGATGTAATAGAAGAAGCACATAATTCATATATTATTCATAAAAATAATACTAAAGTTTGTAAATTATATGGACTAGAAAATAATAGAGTTTTTGCTATTATTTTTTATAATACTTCGAGTAATATTGTAGCTATTCCTTATTTAATTAAAAGTTTAAACCCTGTTATGCAAGGCATATTTTTTCATGCAAGATGTGCATGTCATATTATAAATTTATGTGTTCAAAGTTGTTTTAGTTCTAGTGGTACTAGTAATGGCATAGGTCCAATTGATAAAATTAAAATTTTAGCAAAATGGATTCGCACACCAAGTAATAAACGTGAATGAAAGCAAATTTGTATAGCAAATAATATACTTATTAAAGCGTTTCCACTTCCTGTGGAAACAAGATGGAATTCACTTCATCGTTTGCTTTCTTCTATTTTACCTTATAAAGAACTTGTTACTCCTTTTTATAACAATTATACAAGTAGCACACATTTAGTACTTTTTGAAGAAGATTGGATTTTTATTGAATATTGTGTTGATTTATTATCTATTTTTAAAGATGCAACCAAAAGATTTTCAACTCAATTTTATCCAACTACACTGTATTTTGTTCCTATTATCTACATAATGTTTGAAAAATTTGTAAAATTTAGGAATCATGAAACTTTAAGTTCTTTTGTATATGATATGGAGGAAAAATTTTAAAAATATTAGGAAATAATTCCTCCTATATATTGTATTGCAACTTTACTAGATCCTAGTCAAGGTGAGATAAATATAGAGATTTTTTTTATTGTTATAAAGAATTTCTTGGTCTTGATTCTATTGAGGATCAAAAAGTCCTCAATTAACAATCTTTTTCAAGAATTGTTTAATGTTTATGAAGCAGAAAGGGAGCAATTCAACTTTAACTGAGGAGAAGAAGATTCATACGAAGAAATCGAGAGTAGCAAAAAAGGAAAAGGAATTTTAAACGCAATTAAGGAAGCAGCAAAGAAGAGAATTAAGCTAAAAGGAAAAGCTAGCGGATTGGGATCAATAACTCGATGAAGTTCTAGCTTTAATGAGCTAGGATTTTTCTTAAGTCAAGATTTTTCTATAAATGAAAACTTTGATCTTCTCCAATGGTGGAAAGAAAACCAAAAACAATTTCCAATTTTAGCTTTCATGGCCGAGATGTTTTACGATGCAAGTTTCTTCTGTTGCTTCAGAATCTGCATTCTCGATGTGTGGAAGAATTATTGGAGACCATCGAACCACTCTTAATCCGGATTCATTGTGCATGTTAACATGCCATAAAGATTGGTTTGATGCGGAATCACGCAATGTCGAACTTAGAATGGCTAATGAATTCACTGAAAATAATTCAGAAGAGGAGGAAGAAATTTTCAAGGCAATTTGTATAAATTATGAAGAGTAGAGAATAATCTTTTTTTTGTAAATTGTATGTAAAATTGTAAATAAATTTAGTTATAGTAAATATTTTTATGGACTACGGTCTGTGGTTTTTACCCTTTTAACTTTTGAAGGGGTTTTGCACGTAAAAAATCTTTGGTCTCCTACTCTCTCCTTTTTCTCCTTATTATTATTATTATTATTATTATTATTATTATTATTATTATTGTTATTATTATTATTATTATTATTATTATTATTATTACATACCAAATTAATTAATGTTATACTTAGTCTTATCTATGTTTAAAATAAATAAATATTTAAAATACAAAATAAATGAATATTTTAAAAACATATTAAATAAATGAATAAATATTAAGTAAATGATATTTCAAATATAATAAATTATTTTAAATGCAAAATGAATATAATAAATGAATATAAATAATGATATGCAAAATGAATATAATAATAAATTAATAATATTCATAATATCATTATTTGTATTTTCTCCTTTTTCTCCTTTATTATTATTATTATTATTATTATTATTATTATTATTATTATTACATACCAAATTAATTAATGTTATACTTAGTCTTATCTATGTTTAAAATAAATAAATATTTAAAATACAAAATGAATGAATATTTTAAAAACATATTAAATAAATGAATAAATATTAAGTAAATGATATTTCAAATATAATAAATTATTTTAAATGCAAAATGAATATAAATAATGAGATGCAAAATGATATTGCAAAATGAATATAATAATAAATTAATAATATTCATAATATCATTATTTGTATTTTGAATCAAATATCATTTTATCATAATAACTTTATTATAATATCATATTCATAATATAACTTTATTTTATTATAACAATAACTTTATTAGATAATTTTATAGTAATTTATTTTTACATTATTTTTACATTAATTAAATAAATTATAATATAACTTTATAATAAATTATTGTTAAATTAAACTATTAACATTATTTATTATAAAAATAAATTTATTAGATTAAATTATTAAAATATATTAATATTTATTAAAATAAATTAATATAAATTTTAAACAATAAAAATTTTTAATGAAAAAAAAATGGACCGAACCGGTTTAAATCGATTTGGTCCGATCGGTTCGCCTCTTAATAATATGCGAACCGGTCCGGCCCGGACCGGTTCTTTACTGGTTCAGACCTATTTTCGTTTTGGAAGGGCTGGAACTGGTGAAAACCAGCCCGGAACCGGTCTTGTCTGGCCCGTAACCACCTCTAAGTCAGAATTTAGAGCTTTACAACTTGACAACAAAATCAAGTGTCAAAGTGGCCAAAATCAAGGTGTAAGCCCTCCCTATATTTTTGACCAACACTAAGGTGAGAGAGAAAGCTGAATTTCTTTATGTTTTAATGGTTTTAAACTATGTGTTTAACGTGATTAAGCTTGTATTTAAGCTTAAATTGAATCAAAACCATGAAATTCTCTCCTAAGGTTTCAGCCATCATCCTTGGTGTATAAACATAGTGTTGTTTGATGTGAATTTGATGTAGAATCAATGTAAAATAATTGTAGAACATGAATTTAAGCTTAAATTGAAGAAATGAGTTGTGTAGGAAGGAGTGCTCAATTTAATGTTTTTTGCATTCTAAAATAATGTATAAATTAATATAAGGTTGTAGGCGAAATCAGAACTATAAATGGAGATGTTTTGACGATAGTTGCAATATTACCACCGGTATGAAGTAAACCGAAATTAAGACTGCAAGAGGCAATGTGCCAAGTCTTAATGAGATAAATATTCTTTATAACTGAAGTATAGAGAACTGACAGCATTTGTGTGGTGAATTGTAGCTTAGAAGACCGAGGAGGAAATTAGTGCTAACTTACAACACAGCGAGAATCTGTCAATTAAAGGATATATGTAAGAGACGTAGGGATGCTACGATGCATATGGAATGTTAAAAATGTTTTTATGATATAGGACTTTGTGGTTTGGTTGAGATTGGAACATTAGAATTGTGGTTATAAACTGTGTTTTTATACAGGGAGGTTAGGATAGGTATAATTGTTATGCTGCCGAAATTTTCTCAAATGTCCTTTAAACTTCTAAAACCACAATTGGTATTATTTTGGGAATAGGAGATGAAGTGAAAAATGAGATTTGGCTTGATAACTTCCAAAGACTATATTTGTAAACAAGTTTTGTAATTCAGTTTTCAATGGGATTTTTATTAATTTTTACACGTTTTCTGGTGCATTTATGTTTCCATATCATTGTGATATGCAAATAAAATATTTTAGACAATTCTTGTTAAATGAGAATATTTGGTGAATTTTTATTATCTCAAGTGTAATGAATTTGTGATTTTAATGCTTTATGAACTGATTGAAGATATATTTTACTATATTGATCTCCGTAAACACTTTGAAATGTTTTGTGAACTGTTTTGAAACTATTGGCCCCATAGCTACCTACAGACACATGCTCTTATAAGTGTATGATCATATAACTGACTATTGTTGCCATTAGACCTTAGCCACGTCTATAGTGGCCACAGATGTGACCTGGCTAGTGTACACTGTGGATTTATTTTGATTATGGATATGTCCATTGCATGAGTCTATTGGGTGATGCCTTGTCTCCACTATATTTTTTTTAGGGTGGCAAATTCTTGGTATTCTAGGTACTCCTAGACTTTATTGATTTCTAAATTCGGATTGTTATTAAATATATTTCTGATCTTTATATGAATTACTGAAATTGATTTTGATATTGTTTATAGAGTGTTTTGGAAATCGATTATCTAAACGGATTATGAATCGCATAATAGAAGCTACTTTTGAATGCCTATTAAACTCTGCTATTGCATAAACTTTAAAAAAATTCACTACAATTGAAATTGGATATTGGGAGAAATGAGGTGCTCTAAAGTATCCTTCTGTACTCAAAGTAGTTATCTAATCCACTATAATATCTTTTTCGAATATTGTGCCAAAGAACTTGTGATCATTGGTTACTGTGCTAAAGTACATGTTCTTAAGATACCTACATATAGTTATGCATAGTATTAGTTTTGTTATATATATTTCTTACAAGGAATAACCTCACCCCCTTATTCTCCTTCTAGATTATCTACAGTAGTTCTTTGCTTCGCTTGGGAGGACTTTATATTTTCGTATCTCTCAAGCGGTTTCTGTTATCCATTGAGGTATATGATCTTCTTTATGTATTCAGACTTTCTTTGTATAGTACTATTTATGTAAATTTTGTCCTTGGGATGTAAACTGAATTTTAAATAATATATGTAAATTAGTGGTTCCTATATATCTATATACATCTATTCATAAGTGAAAGTGAAGATACTGTAGATAGCCCAACTGAAACGTAAGTGTATTATATGAATAAGTATTGTTATAGGCATGATTCGATTCATGACAATTTCGTACAAGGGATATAAACTATATTGTAATGTACTGAACGTAACTATAGAATGTTAATCGATGGAAATTAGATGTAAATTAAATTATGATTGCTCAAATATGTATCGAAAATGGATGTTTCAGGTTCTGGGATTAAAGTAATGATTGATGAGTTAATATGGAGTGTGATATACTGATTGATATTGAAAATGGGCCCAACTACTCATAATGTAAAAGAAAAAGTTAGTCTCGATTTCTAATAACCAGAACGTGACACAAGCTTCAATGGTCAAATTTCTGTGTCTACCAGTGAGAAGATTATAAAGAATTTCATCTACACAACCAAGGACTTAAAGAAAGCTTTAAAAGCAAGAAGCTTGGAGTAGAACTAGCAAGGAGCCAAAGTTCAATATCTAAAGTTATGCATATTTTCAAAGCTTCAAGAGAAAAACAAGAAGAAAAGACACTAAGCATCAAATTCCATATTTGTAGTCTCACCAAGATTCCTTTAAGAGACTTAAAGAGTTTCATTTAGCCTTAATAGAGGCACATTGTAACCAATTTGTTAGCCTATAGCTAAGATATAAAAGGAGAGATTTCTTTGAATGCTCACTTGTAAAGTAAGACTAGGTAGCTTAAGGTTTGCTTCTTGATCCAGAAAAAGAAACTTTTCTAAGGTTTTCTCTTTGAGCTAGAAAGAAAGAGCAGTTGTAAAGATAACTTCCCTCAGCTAGGGAAGGTGTAGGTTTACTCCTTGAGCTTGTGAAAAAGGAGTGGTAAGGTTATCCTTAAGCTTTCTCACCAAACGAAACTATAAAAAATTATGATTAGTATAATTTCATTACTTGTAGTAGTTCTTGTTTGTTTTTGTCACATGGTAATATGACTTGTTTTTAGCTTGTAAGTTCTGTAACCTGATGTAGTTTCCTTCATAGGATTCAAGTATAGTTTTTGCCAGTGAAGACCTAAGGAAGGATTAAGAATACCGTGATCATTAATGTATAATAAACCTTTTGAACTCAATTGAAGAATGCAAAATCAAGTCAAATTAAGCACCTAAAATTAAAAATATTAATGAAATATTAAAAATCAATTGAAACTTAAAAGGTGTTCTGTGTTGATTATAAAATCATCTGGTATACCTATTTATATCTACTATTCTATTAGTATTTTCTGTTAACCTGTTCCACATATGGGTTTGCTCAATTTGCTCAAAATATTCTTCTAGAATTCGGTTGAAACCTTTATCATCATCACATTAAAGTGATGTCAAAGTGGTGCTATCTAACATCAATTAAATATTGAGTTTTCTGTAACAAAAAAATATTGTTTTATGTTGTCTTATATTTAAGTAGGACTCCCTCACTTATTGCTAAATAGTTTTAGGTTAAATGTCTAACATGATATGTAGGGTCCAGGTTTTCAACTCTTTTGTCTAAAATCCTCATCTGTGTTTAATCTTTTATCAAGCCTTACACAAACACCGATACCAACACCCCAACAAACTCAAGGTGGTATTGTAGGATACCACTTAGAGTTTGTTAACCAAGTTTTAATAAAGACTTGGAAAATGTGTCTTGGTAAATAATAAGAAACTGAAGTTTGAACAATGATCCCTTTTACAACATGATGAAGTACAAAATGAAAATCAATTTTGATATGTTTGGTGTACTCACCAAATGCATCATTATGAATAATGTAAATGGCACTTTGATTAGCACAATGAGTTCTAGTGGTAGAGGAAGGTGGGATAATCATATCTTCTAGTAGATTTAGTGTTCAATCAAGTAACTACAGTTTGTTTCTTACTTCACCGCAAAATGAGGGAATGTCTCAAAATGAAACAATAACCCAGGCTAGAATGATGAAATGTAAGATCTCTTATGAGAATCAGACCATTAGCTGGTAAATTTAGAGGTGATCAACACTGCTTGCTTTGCTCCTCTTAAGAATTTCTTTTTTCCTTGATCTTCTCTTAATTTTACTCACTACCATGCATATCATTTTTTCCTTTAAAACTGCATAAACTCCGTCTCAATTAATTATCCAAAAATTAGAATCAAATGTGCCTCTAGTGCGATGCATACTTCTAATGTTACGTTAGTTGTTGCGTCTAAACCTATACCGCAACTGCATGAATCACGACAAATAATACAATAGTGAATAGAGTATCGTTCCCACGAAGATTATTTAGATTCGTTCTAGTTAAGTAGTAAAATTTGTCATCCTAGATTTATTCAAACAATCAAAATTTTCAAATTAAATTAACTACTAAAATACTTAAAGTAACTATGCAAGTAAAATAAATAGCATAAAAAATTCAAAAGGCAAAATCATGAAAATAAAGTGAAACTAACAATATAATTAAAATTATTATAATCTAAATACCTATTATATTACTTAAATAAATAAAAATAACTAATCCTAAAGATCTAATCAAATAATAAATAACTATTAAAGTAAAATAATATATCTAAACCTAATCATTAAAAACTAAAACTAATAAACAACATCATGAAGAAATAGTAAGGTACATGTAAATTGAGGAAAAGCAAAACGTGAGCTATCATCATGCACAACCAAACAACCAAGCTATCAGGCTATGTTGGATTATGCCCTTAGAACCATTCATTAGATGATTGACTTTGGCATTTTTTATGTATCATGACATTTTATTTATCATAGTTCATTATTATATTTGTCTTATAACTGCGTAATATAATCTTATATGATAATGTCCTTAGAATAGTAATAACACACTATTCTTAAAATATCCCTAGTCAAGTATTATTGTGAATAAGGATAACAATGATACGATAAGACTAGTATGTGGTTGACTGATGACCATTGTCATGGATATAAGATATCAAGTCATCACATAGGTACATGTTAGAGAACTATGTACTGGATCGACCCTCCATGAGAACGCTACATGGATTGTTATATGAGTGTCATAAGAGATTCTCATAGTGATGATGGTGTATGTGATCCTTTGACTTGAGATCATCACAGATCCCAACATAGAGAATTGCATACTTTAATGCTGCTAGATGTCATTCGTAACAGGATGGACTATAAAGGTAGTAATTGGGTATGCCTTGATCTATGTAGAGGGATGTTGAGTGATCAAGATAGAATTTATCCCTCTTATATAACAAGAGTGATGTCTTGGGCCCTTTGATAGAGTGAGACTAAGAAATGCATGGCCGTGCTCGAATAAGTCAATATGAGATATTGATTTTATTTGTTTAATTAGTCTACTCAGGAATCAAGAAACGCTGATTAGACTATACAAGTGTGACACATTCCATGACTTGTGTCTAATCAAGACATCATAGGATAAAGGGATTAGACTACACGGTAACATCTATCACGAGTAAGGTTATGTCGAGTCATTGACATTCTCGTTACATGGGTAGCAATGATGTGTTGCTAGATACCGCTCATTGCCTATGACAATTTTGTCATTGCCATTGTTTTGAGAACCTATTGGGTCGCACACTTAGAACGGATCAATGAGGAGCTTAATTAATCCTATTCTGAATTGGATTAAGGATATAACTAATCCTATTCTGAATTGGATTAGAGATATAACTAATCCTATTCTAAGTAGGATTAGAGTTCTGTTTGGCAGTAAATTTTAGGGTAAAATTTACTGCCTATAAAAAGGATGTTTTTCTAAAACATAGCCGCACTTTTTAAAAACAGAAAAAAAAAACATTCTTTTAATCGAAGCTAGCAGTTCGGTTAAAAGAATCAAAACGCTCCTTAAGGCATCTGATCGTGAGACGTTCAAGAGTCGTAAGATCCGTTCGTGTGGATACCATAGAGGCAGGAACGAAAAGTTGCTGCTTGTGATTCGACCAAAGACAGAAAAAGCAGAGAAAAACGTTAGGTAAAATCTCGAAACCCTAATCAGGCAACCCTCCGAATCGATTCTGGTGGAGGCCGAATGTTTTATTTCCGCTGCGTGTTTGTTTCGGTTTCCTTCAGGCTATTCCTAGCCACATCCACGTTCAGCCTTACTGCCACGCACCACCAGCTTGCACGCGCCAGCTGTGTCTTGCTTGCTTCATGCACATGTTCTGCTCCAACTTTCACGCACGGGCTGCTTCCTGCCAGTCCACCGCTTCAGCCTTCATTGATCGGCCTGCCACCATCAACCCGCAACACCCTGCTTCAATCCAGGCCAAAAACGCATCTGAAAAGCGATCCAGGAAGCAGTGCTTCAAACCACTTCTCCAGCAAGCGGCCTCCTCTGCAACAATAAAATAGAAACAGTACAAGCACAAACCAGCGAGAATTAAATTGTTGAAACAGAAATATAACAGATATAAAAGCAGAAATAGCCTAAAGCTTCTTAAATATTAAAACGAGAGAAGAAAAACAGAGCATTGAACTAACTAAAAATTGTAATTTTATTAAATGTAAATTCATAGAAAACTTGAATATTACTATAACATTAATATACTGTTTAAAACAAAGCTTAAAACTGAAACGAATCTAAGTACACGGAACAAGAAAATTTTCGGGAACAAAGGATGAAACAGGACTGCTGTCACCAGCCACAAAACTATGAAAGCAATAAGGGAATAATTGGTAAGCACCAACATTGGTTGAGATTGAGTAGTAAGGACTCATTTCTCCTTAAGCATGACTCGGGTTCAAGTCATGGGTATGGAACAAACCGTGCTAGGAACTTCCATGTGGCCTGACAATTCCCTGAGAGCGCCCCACTTCCATGTGGCCTGACAATTCCTGACTCCAGAGTAGTCTCATAAAGCAGATACCAGAGGGTTAAAAACAAAAAAAAAATAATGTGGTAAGCGATGTGAAGATACGGCTGTGTCACCCAGAATCTCCACACATCATATGCGGCTCCACTCTCTCTCTCCTTATTCAAGCGGCAGTCTCTCCTTTATATAGGCAGTCTTCTAGGGTTCTTTTATTTTCTTTTTTTGGACAGAAAGTTTTAACTCAGCTAGGCTCTCCTTTCCTTTTTCTTTTTTTGCCTTAGTATGTGGAATTCTTTTCTTTTGTTTCCTTCTTGCTTTATGACACTTCCAAGCATTAATTTTGATTGCATTAGACTTCTTTTGCATGGTCAACTTTAATTCCTTGCACACAAAGAAAATCCAAATAAATAGGAGAGAAAATAGTAAAAATTCCAAAATATATCCAAAGATTTTGTAATAAAATTTCTTAAAAATAAATATTCTAGAGACTTATCATTACTCCACGGGGATAAGGACTTGCATTTGGGACAGAACAGCCTGCGAGCGTTTAATTGCTTTAATCAAACAATAACTGTTGATTTAAGTTGTTGAACGCTGGATTTAATCTACCCTGGATTTTAAGTTGTTCGAATACAATTTTTAATCAAACGAAAGTGTTTTCTATTTGTTGTTTTTTGGGTGCGTGGTTTTTCTCCAAAATTTTTCAGTATTCTGTCTGTTTACTTTCGCAAGGAGACTATAACATCATATCCAAGAGAAAATGATGAAAATTTCTCGACTCTTTTCTTCAGAAA
Organism: Heritiera fomes; assembly: GCA_032173925.1. Taxonomy (NCBI): domain Eukaryota; kingdom Viridiplantae; phylum Streptophyta; class Magnoliopsida; order Malvales; family Malvaceae; genus Heritiera; species Heritiera fomes. The sequence continues at coordinate 23,814,236 of JAPDPM010000009.1, forward strand.
CCTTCTGTATCAAATCTAGGATTTAGCAAACATTACTGTTCTTTCTAAAGCCCTTGCATCTCTAGATTTGTCTTTGTCTATGTTAAGGCATTGATGCGGTCACAAGCACTGCAATGCTGCTTTTTTCCTGAACGAAACATGTTTGATGTCTAGAGTGCACTTAGAGTTTAGAAGAAGCTGTCGGTCCCTTCTTTTTTTGAACTGTTTTTCCTATGATTCAGGGCTGAGAAAGAACAACCCTGGAAAAGCAAAGGTTCTTTGAACTTTGGCTCTTTCCCTCTCAGCTTTATGTCATGTCAGAACGGAGAAATAAGAGGAAGATCCTTGTGTGGGATAAGAGAAGAAAGAAGTCCCGAGAAATGCGCCAAAAATAATGACTAAACTGATTTTTTTAATATGACCAAACCGCCATGAAATTCCTCATGAAAAGCTTTTTTCTCTGCCGCGATCCCTGCTTTCCTCTGAAAGACCAAACGTGGGAATTTGAATGCGCCTCAGAACTTTGAGAAATGAGCATTTCGTTTCCACAAGCTAGACTTGACTATATACTCGTGGGCCACAATCCCAATTTCCTCTCTTTTCCCCCTCATAGATTCCTTTATTTTTCTCTCTTTCACACCATTTATGTTTTTTTGTTTTTGACTTTTCTCTCCATCGACGTCAATCATCAAAACGACAAATGAATTCAAGACCATTTTTTTCGATTCTTTCTTGTAGACAAAACGCGTGATCTTGTCACTTGTCTTCCTCACTTTATTAGCTTCATTAGGGGTAGTTCTAATCGGAAGACTTTGAAATCTTTCAGCTAGCTATCATCTTTAATTTACTTTCCTGGACGTTTCAAACAAGCTGCAAATAATGCTTGGATATTCATATTGACAGAGATTTACGCACGGCATAACACGTTGACCAATTAAAGAGAATTGCCAATGCAAATCACATCGCATTGTGTATCCATGTCTTTCAACATCGTCTCGTGAAGCCTTTTATCTCTACTAGGAACTGGTTTTTAACGTAATCTAAACCTGCAAGAATCAAGGGATATACGTTAGTTTGGTTATTATTTGATCTCAATTGAGAGAATTTGGCTCTGTTTCGGTTCTCCATTTGTGGATCTTCGAATGGCTACTATAAGCTTCTTGCTTTTGGTTGTTCTCTCGCAATTCTTGCTGCTTCACTCAGGTGAAGGAGAAGAAGACAGAAACCACCACCACCATCATTGCCCACCCTTCCCTTGCGGAAAATTTGGTGAAATTGAATCCCCCTACACCAGAAATCGCACTGAGTGTGGGTGGTTTGTAGTTGACGGTTGTGAGGGAGAAAATCAGTGGATCCAGCTAGAACAGGGAGGACGATTTTATCCTCTTGAGCAAATCTCCCGAGCTAACACCTTTACCATTTACGACGAAGAGCTTGCGAAGCAGTTAAATTCCGATGATTGTCAATCCTTGAAGAATTTGAGTTTTCCCATTCTTCCAGATGTCAGTTTCGATATCCTTCCAGCCATAACCTTGTGTAAATGCAATAGCGCCTTGAATACTAGCTTTCCAAAAGAATTCAACCACACTGTCTGCAACAATTACACTATATACTATAGTGAACCTGAGGGAATGCCAGAGCAACAAAACAACGAAACTGATAGATTGTCAAGCCTTTGTACTTGTCCAATTATTCGTCTTCCACCTCATAGGAGTACACCGGAGAAAAATTCGCGACCTACCAATAAATCGTCTAAATTATTGAAGTTAGTAAGTCCCTATGTACAAGCTGAATTCCGTATGTTCCCTCAATGTTGGAAGTGTATTCCTAGAGGCGGTAGATGTCTATTTAGCAAGCAAAGATTTCACTGCAGCAAAGGTATAAACTAAGTTTCTTGCAGTGAATGGTTACGACTTATGGTAGACATAGTGCACCTGCTCCCTTTTTATGGGTAAAAACTGACTGTTCTTCTTCGTAACTCCAATTGCAGGGAAGAAAAAATTGGGATTGCAGCTCGGACTTGGTAATTTCTCTCTGTCTAACATCTCAATTCTCAAGTTATCAACTCTGTTTCCAGTAAAAATAGAAAAAAATTATCTGTGCCTACTTTGGTTGCTGATACCTTACGTATACTAGTCGTTCAAAAATTGACCATACTCTTTATTATTCTGCCTGTAGGAATTGGTTGCCCAGTCACCCTAATAATAATATTGTCCATCTATGTCTTTTGGCGTCGATACAAACAAAAATATGCTTCTTCAAGGTTTCTGAGAGGAAGAACTTCATCCAATCCCTCTTCAAATTCAGACCCGGGAAGTAGCAGCACTCTCCACTTTGGGCTCCCCATCTTTTCCTATAGTGAACTTGTGGAAGTCACAAATAATTTTGACGATGAGAGAAAACTTGGAGACGGTGGATTTGGCACTGTATACTATGGTAAGCCAAAAAACTGCATGTACTTTACCAACTGTAATTGTAAATAACTAAAAGCTTGATAAATGGACATTCTCTCTTTGTTTTGAACCAGGGAAGCTCCAAGATGGGCGAGAAGTTGCAATCAAGCGACTATACCAACACAACTATAGACGGCAAGAACAGTTCATTAACGAAGTTGAAATCTTAACCCGCTTGCGCCACAAAAATCTGGTCTCTCTCTATGGTTGCACTTCACGCCGAAGCCGGGAACTTCTCCTTGTTTATGAATTCATTCCGAATGGCACCGTTGCTGATCATCTCCACGGTGATCGTGCACAGTCCGGTTCACTCACATGGCCCCTTCGAATGAGCATTGCAATAGAAACTGCAAGTGCATTAGCTTATCTCCACGCCTCTGATATCATACACCGCGATGTTAAAACTAACAACATTCTCTTGGATGATAATTTTTCTGTCAAAGTTGCAGATTTTGGGCTTTCTCGGTTGTTCCCCAATGATGTCAGCCATATCTCAACGGCTCCACAAGGGACCCCTGGCTATGTTGACCCGGAATATCACCAATGTTATCAGCTCACCGACAAGAGCGATGTCTATAGCTTTGGAGTTGTTCTCATTGAGCTCATATCATCAATGCCTGCCATTGATATCACCAGGCATAGGCATGAGATTAATTTAGCTAATTTAGCGATAAACAAGATTCAAAAGTGTGCATTTGATGAGTTGATTGACCCTAATCTTGGGCATAAATCAGATGCGGAAGTTATAAGGATGACAACTTCAGTTGCAGAGCTGGCTTTTCGATGTTTGCAACAAGAGAAAGAAATGCGCCCTTCAATGGTAGAGGTTTTGGCGGAACTAAAGAGAATACAAGGTGCAGACTACAACTTGGAGAATGTCCAGGAAGAGGAACACACTGATTGTGAGGTGCCACTGAGTGTACCGCCACCTTCACCGTCAACCGGCGATCAGATTTCATTGTTGAAGAATATCCGGTTGCCACCTTCACCAATTTCTTTGACAGATAAATGGGTTAGCCAGAGTACTACACCGAATGCCAGTGGATAAGTTTTTCTTCACAATCCTGCTTAGTTTCATGTCTGTTGTCAACTGCAAATAGAGGTAAAAAACTTTCATTATTCTCGTTATATGGTTTTTTCCTAGCGAATGTACATAGTAAATGGAGCAATCATTATTATATATTACTAGATTGATGCTCGTGCGTTGCTGCAATTAAAATCGTTATTATTTTGACCTAGATTAATTATTAGTGTAGTTTTTAATTTTACAAGAATTGTTTACAAAATAACATCAGCCTATTTTGGTATTAAATATTCTCAAAATGAAAAAAATGATCATGATGGATTATCAAACTGTAAGGCTCAGACCACAAAGCAGGGTCACCTTACTCACCCGTACTGTCCGCTTTGGGTCCAGATCACTAAGCAAGACCCTCACGATTTTTTTTCGTGTCCGGAGCGACTCGAACCATTGATTTCCTCAAGTGTCAAGTCACTCCTAACCAATTGTTCTCTATTTTGGTATTAAATATTCTCAAAATGAAAAAAAATGATTATGATGGATTATCAAACTGTAAGGCCTAGACCACAAAGCAGGGTCACCATACTCACCCGTACTGTCCGCTTTGGGTCCAGATTACTAGACAATTGGTTAGGAGTGACTTGACACTTGAGAAAGTCAAGGATTCGAGTCGCTCCGGACGCAAAAAAAAAATCGTGAGGGTCTTGCTTAGTGATCTGGACCCAAAACGGACAGTACAGGTGAATAAGGTGACCCTGCTTTGTGGTCTGGGGTCTTACCTTGGTAAATAGAATTGCTACTATTAAATAAAATAATAACAATAATAATAATAATAATAATAATAATAAAATACAAAATAAATATTATTAAAATACATTGAAGTGGCTTCTTTAGGAAGCCAAATACACCACTTAAGCCCACTAAGTTTAGGGGTGTATCTCGACTAAAGGAAGACCAAACTAGGAGCATTCTCTCGGTTAAAAAATAAAAAATAGAGAAGTAAGGGTGACGTGAAATAGCAGCAAAATTGTGGCTGCAACCAAGAGAAAGGAAAGAAGCAGGAAATGGAGAGCTAAATCGGGCATCCAACCAAGTTGAAAACCGCAAGTGAGTGAGAGGCGAGAGTGAAAAACCAAAACCCATTCAGCTCGGAAAGAAAATACAGCAAGGGAAGGAAAGTAGTGAGGCGAGATGAAGGAGAAAGGAAAGATGGGAAAACAGAGAAGAAAAATCGAGAATGAGTTGCAAGCCAAACTGAGAGGAAGAAGGGTGTTGACGTTAGCAAGGGAGAGAGGAGCTGAAGCCGAGAGTTTAGGTACTACTTGGAGCAGTGGTTTTGGGTGTAAACAGGGCAGATCGAGGTAGGGGTACAAGGCTGTTAGGGTGCTGGTTTGAGCGCCAAAATGGAGGCTGAGTTGTTGGCTTGAACAGGACAGAAAATAGGGCTGTGTTTTGGGCAGAGAAGTGGCAAAAATAATGCTGAAAATGCTGAGGCGAAACAGGGTTGTCTAAGGGCTATTTCGAGTGGCCATTATAAAGGTTAATTGGACACTGTTTAGAGATGGCAACAGAAGATGGTGGTTGAGTTTTGAATTGGTAAGATTTTTATATAATGTTGAATGAGAATTATATTGTTTTAGGCTTGATATATATATATATATATATATATATATATATATATATATATATATATATATATAGATGAAAGTATACGAGAGAATTGTGATATGATGTAGAAAGGGGATTATGGTATTATTTGAGTTTTGTTGAATGCCCTTATAATAAATCTAAAAAAATATATAGGAGAGTATTTGGAAAATATTTGAATTGAATTGGAAAGATTGATATAATGTTTGGGATATAAAATTGGAGTATCGATTAGGAGTATTGAGAAATCATGGGAATGATGTTATTATGTGAGATGTTATTTGACCATTGTTGAAAGGTGTTATATGTTAGAAAAAAAATGTTATGATTATTATTACTTGCCAGAACATTAAAAGAGTATTGATGGTATATATTAGGATGTATTGGAATCATAGGGGGGAAACTTTCAAAGAGCTGGGAATTTATTATTGGCTAAAAGTGTGCAAAAACAGTATTGCTAAGCATTAAGCTTGACATAATGAGGTAAGGGAATATACAGTAAATTCTTGTTAGTCTGCTATGTTTATGCATGTCTGAATTAATGTTATTTAATATTTATGGATTTAAATGCATTTTGGTTAAATTTCAAAGTATGTTGGATTGAGCTTAAAGTGCATAATGTTTGAGACTTGGATTTGTATTGGAATTGGTGTATTAAAAAATATATTGCTTGGTTGGAGTTTTCTGCATGTTATTTGGTTGTGGATTATGATGCTGGGTAGTGTCCTACCTATGCCGTCATAATGCTAAAATTTCGTTAAAAATTATTAAGTGGATTTTGGTGTTAGTTTAAATTCTATAATATATTTAAAACCTCATATACCTTAAACACTAGTATTTGTCATCAAGATAATGTCTTTTTAAAATGTGTTTTGTACGATAAGGTTATCAAAACTAGAGTGTTTAACACGATTCATGCCTCCAATACTCAAGATATGTTGTAAAAGTATTCTTGCATGAATTTTGATGAATGAGACAGGGGACACTTGGAAATGCCTGTGTGGCACTTAACTAGCATGTGTGGCGTTTACTAAGCCTGTGTGGCACTCGCCTATGTGGCGTTTATTAAGCTTGTGTGGTACTCGCCTATGTGGCGTTTAATTATGCCTGTGTGGCCTTTAGTAAGCCTGTGTGGCCTTTAGTAAGCCTGTGTGGCAATTATTGAGCCTGTGTGACATTAAGGCGCTTATCTATATATACATAATTTAGATTTCCTCCTTTGTGTTGATGGATATCTATGTATATATATGAATTGTGAAATCTCCAGGATGCTTTGTGATCTTCCAGGCATCCGAAAAATAGTTGTGACTTGTTCCTCAGCTACTAGATGATCACTGGTATTGGGATGATTCATGATCATGGATAGAGCCCTTGTATGGGACTGTGACCACTGCTAGCTACAGTGGATGCTTTCATAGAAAGCTTATCAGTTATTTCCAAAGATCCCGGTTATATTACCATATCTTATCAATGGATGCCTGTCTCTTAAAAATACTTTGAATGTGTATTTTGATTTTATAAATGTGTGAGCATAAGCATTTTATAGCTTATAGAATAATGGCTTATCAACTTTGCATTATTTTCAATAAAACATATTTAAACATGAGTTTTGGCGCATTTATTCACTCATACACATGCATTAAACATAGTAGAAACCTAATATCATTTAGCGTATGTTTTCTTACTGGGCATTAGCTCACCCCCCCCCCCCTCTTCCACCTCACAGATAATTTCAGATAGGCTCGAATACAAGAGTGATATATTGAGAGTTCGATGCGTGGGCTACTAGGCGTTGTTACTTTTGTGTCGAGGTATAAATCTCCTTAATATCTCTGTTTATATTCCAAACTTAAAGATTCTTTTTGTATACACGATGCATAGAATTCGGGATGTAAGTGTTAGGAGTGTATCGAGATTGTATATGAATTGTGCCTTGTAATGGATTGTGTTCTCAATATTACAAATTGGTGAATATGAGATATCTAGGATGGTATATTGAGAACGTACTGTGCCACAGGTTGAGATGATATTATATTGTGTATGAGGATGGGTTATATTCCAAATAGGGGTAGAATTTTTCAATTTTATTTTTGGCACATATTACGAGGCGACTTAAATGGGACCTTAGACAACTAGTCTTAAACAATTAAACGAGTAGAAATCTACTTGTTAGGTTTTAGCTACACTGAGCGAGTGACAAACATAGTAAGTAAAGGAAAAAGTTAGCCCGAAAATTCCAACTTCCAAGGGTGTTATACAAACATTTACAAATGCAATGAATATTTTTGATATCAAACATATACAACGCAATGAACATGATTATGATGACATTAAACATTTACAAAGCAATGAATTGTTTATAAATCTAAACTTTGACGCTCTCAAAACATAATTTATTAAGGAGCATGGTATATTTTTCTCTAAACACACATAAGAATCATGAAACAAAAAAAGGGCCAAAAACATGAAATGAGCAGTGTCCAAAGAATAGCAAAGATATCAACTGCAAGTTAAATATTCATGGATATAATAGAAGATTGACCTTGTTCGCAGGGCCTGTTCCACAATAATAAGTTGAGATATTAATATGCTCGTATTATTAACAACATAGAATTCACACATACAACCAACAAAAAGAAAGGCTGCAACATCTCTAAATTATAAGAAAAAGAAGCCAATCAATATGCTGATTCTACAAATATGTTGATTTCAATATGGCTGCATGTTACTTTCGGTAGATTCTCATTCTAGATAACTATGACAAATTTTGATAAATTGTTATGATGTACAATGGGATTGGTTGTTTTCTATTCATCCACTTAAAAGTTTGTTTATACCTATTGTTACCCAGATACAAAATTATTAAGGTTGTCATGATAATCTCGATCTTTGCATTAGTCTATCTCCAATAACTCTACAGAAAAGAAAACCATCAGAGGGATTACGGGCTTTCTCTTGTGCACGCATTCCAATGCTTAAGTCAGATAGAATTTTAAATGGTTTCAATAGGCAAATAGATTAGGGTTTAAAATTACCTGTGACTTATTTAGAGGAGTCAGTTTACGCATAATTACCTTTAAGGCCTACAACTTAAAAGATCACTTAACTGATCCTCCATGATCTTCCTGAGTCCTCTTTCCACTTGGGCTCAATCTATCTTTAGGCCCTATGATCTTCAACTTGACTTATAACAAGGCCTAATAATTCTTAGTATGACTCTCATCAATTGCTCCCCACTCTTTCGCAGGGTATACCCTGTGTAAGAGTATATATGGTCTTTGTTTTTTAATTAAAATCATTATGGGTCCATAGACTTTTCAGATTCTCTTACTACACCTTTTTTAGAATTATTGCAAGAGACTTTTCATCTTCACCCAAGGGCTCAACTAATGAACTTCATCATAATTTGTAATTAGAATGGTGTAGTGCTGTTATTTCTTTTATTAAGTACCTTTTCAGGACCCATGGATTCTCTGAGGCAGGTCCTATTTTATCTAAAGGACCTCTAAAAAAGGATTTCAAAATAGTTTTTTTACGAACTTCCAAGCAAACTTCACAGATATGAGTTTATTTAGTTCTTCCTCGAAATCCCAGAATGTTTAGGTATTCCTACCCAATAGGTTATTATTGGAAGGAGATCCTCTGAGGATCGAATTTTCTCAATCTTGAAGAGATTGTACATTTAGCAGATTGATTGGTTATGTTATGGAAGAGAGACTGGTTTATTTACTTTTTTCACCAAAGAGAACATCTTATCTATTGGTTAAAGCATGGTAGACACTCTCACGAATCCATAAGTCCTCTTTTAGAGCCCGAAGGTCCATTAATCCAAAAATGTTGGGCGTGCTTTTTACAAGAGGAAGGACATCAAGCACTTCTCTACCTTTCAAGCCGAAATTACTCATTCTCAAAAAACAAGTTTGCTTCAAAGGAGTGGTTACAAAAAACACTCGAGCTCATACTCTTCTCGTGCTCATTATGAGGGATTAAGTTCCTCTCAATCCCTTAACCATGGGAGAAATAAGTCTGTCATTAGTGAATCATCAGTGATCGGTTTCGATGAACAAGAAGAGCTAGAAGTCACACGGGCAGAATTGGGCTGAGTGCAATATATCCAAGCTCCTCATGAAAGATAGGAGGAAGCTATTTATGGAGCTGTCAATAAGAGACATGCTTGTGCTCCCCAAATCGCTTCTCTTAACGGATATTGTTGTTTTAGCAGTGATGAGTGGAAGTTTCAAATCCTTTATTTCACATTAGTGTGAATGTCTTGTGAATTTCCTAACTCATTTTACATGTTTGCAGGCCGTACAACAAACAATTGCTATTAATGCTTAGCACTTAGTGTTTAAGGTGCAAGCCGTAAGAAAACTCGAGTAGTTATAGCTACTTCATCTTAACGATGATTTTGAGATAAAAAAAAAGCCAAGATTGCCTCTTTAGAGCAATATTGAGATACGTTTTCCTCCACTTCAACTGAGTTGAATACTCCTCAAGTAGACTATGCCACTCTTCTCTTCAAATTCAAGGTCCTAGTTGACCGAAACCAAGAGCTATGGGGAGAAATTATAAGATTGCAGAGCCGTCAAAGCCTTCCCTTAGCTAAGAGGAACAAAACCAAATCCGAGTTACAGCCGTGAGGGCGCATCGTCTTTTCAAGAAACACCACAAAATGAGGCTTATATTCGTAAGTAGTTTTTTTATCAAATATGGTTTGTACCTAGCATGCTCCTGATTGGTCAAAGCTTGATCTAGATGCTGAGGATTTGGAAGCTTTTTTTAGGATAGGCACTTACAAAGATCTCTTTGATCCCACCGACCCTTAGGAGCTTTTTCGTCGACCCGAAGTAGTCAAGGTTCTCATAGGCTTGAACAAAGATGATTTGGATAATACAGAGGCTAACTTTTCGATACTAACTTTTCTAAGGATCAAGCTCCTGACATTATAGTGCCTTAGGATGCACATGCCTAGGTGCCTGTTAATATCGATACTCCTCTTGCTGTAGAGGTCAATTTGGAATACACTTATTGTAATACAACTCTTATTTTTATACTCTAATCTATATATATGCACGTAGTAAGTGCTCCCTAGCTCTTTGTGAAAGAGCCTAGTCTTTCATAAAGAACCTTTTGGCGACTACACATTGACCTAGCACTTATTTAAACTCATCTTATGTAATACTTAGACTTACCTTGTGCACTTTTCGCTTCAAGTCTTTATATTTCATGAGAGTGGCTTACGTATGTATTTTTCACTCCAAGCTTGCGAGCTTTCTTGTCTTTCACATTTGTGGCTTACGTAACATAATTTTTGCTTCAAGCTTTTAAATTTCTCATGTGTGTCTTACTCGCGCATGTTTCGCTTTAAAACCTTTACTTTGTTTTTGGCTTATTTTGTGCATTTTTTCATTTCAATCCCATGTATTGCCCATCTTGCGCATTTTTCGCTTAAGGACATTTATTTCATTCAAGGCCTACCTCATTCATTTTCCACTTCAAGCCCATGTGTTGCCCATCTCATGCATTTTCGCTTTGGGACTTTTATTTCATTCACGGCTTACTTTGCGCATTTTTCTATTCAAGCCCATGTGTTGCCCATCTCGCGCATTTTTTGCTTAGGGACTTTTATTTCATTCATGGCTAACCTCACGTATTTTTCACTTCAAGCCCATATGTTGCCCATCTGCGTAGGGACTTTTATTTTATTCACAGCTTACGTCGCGCATTTTTCGCTTCAACCCCATATCTTGTCCATCTCGCATATTTTTCGCTTAGGGACTTTTATTTCATTCACAGCTTACCTAGCACATTTTTCGCTTCAAGCCCCTATGATGCCCAAATCGTGCATTTTTCGCTTAGGGACTTTTATTTCATTCATGGCTTACCTCGTGCATTTTTTGCTTTATGTGAAATCCCCCAATTTCATATAATTTCATTATGTTTGTAAAGTGTTCTAACTGAAAGGAATTAAATAAATATGAATTTTAGATGTATGAATGATGTATGGAACATGTAAGAAATAAATATAATTGAAAGTCAAGTAGTCAATAAATAAATTTTGATATTGTAATAATATGGAGGTATGAGAAAAGAAACTAATATCAGATTTTGGAAATTAAATAGGTATGAGTCATATGGAAGAGGAAGTAAATTAATGGTCAAATGGTCAAATGTCAAAGGGATGTTAATGGCTAAGATGATGATGGGATAAAGAAGCATTTAATGCAATTTTTCTTAGTCATCATCCCCATCAGCCATCACCCCACGACAGCTTCTTTTGCCTTCCCTCTCGTTCTCTCTCCAAGTTTCCATAAGTATCCATTTTATCACCTTGACAAACACCCTTGTCCAGCCATCGATTCGTTAAGCTTGTCGAACGAAAAACGATCTTTGTCACTAGACTAAGCTATATCCGAATTTGGTGGATTGAATCCAAGTATTGGAGGAGATCTCAAAATTTGAAATTTTGGTTACTAGCAAAGGTAAGAGAAGAAATGGATTTAGTCAATTTCGTTCATAGTTTAGAGTTGAACTGAGTTGGTATAGCATGTGTACGATAATTGTTTAAAGGTTTAATTTGATATGATGTATGACTTTGAAGAAGCGAAGGAAAGGAGTTGAAGTCACCAAGTGATTTCATGTTCTCGAAGTAATCAAGGTAAGGAATTTATGTAACGGACGTAGGGTGGCTATGTCCACATGTTTTTAATGTGTTTTGAAGTGTTGTGGAGAGATGTACCAGCTGTTTTAAATGCAGGAAAAGTTAGGTTTTGGACTTTACTCCTAGTACCAATTAGGCTAGGAGCAGCCGACTGCCTTAAGTAGCAGCTGATTGCCTAAAGACAACCAAAGCGAGGTTTTCTGAAAACCGAGACAAACCAGTCGACTGCTATGTAAGCCAGTCGACTGCTATTTACCCAGTAAGCATTCTGTTTCAAACCAGTCGACTGCTTTTACAAGAAAAGCATTCTGTTTCAAAACCAGCCAACTGCCTATAAGACCAGTTGACCGCTAAGTTTCTAGAAGCATTCTGTTTCAAAAACAGTTGACTGCTATATGACCAGTCGACTGCTATTTCTTAAGAAGGAGTCTGTTTGAACACCAGTCGACTGCTATATGGACCAATTGACTGCCTCATGAGTTTTCAGAAATAAAAAATATCGAAATTTTAAAAGAAAATAATTTCGACAAAGGAAAGTATGAAGCAGCAGCCGACTGCCCTGTTTGAAAAGAGGTTTTTAAACCCTTTTTCAAGAAAGTATAAATGTCATAACAAATAGCCATATGATAAATGTTTTGAGACTATGGACTACATTATGATCATACATCCTTGTACTTGGCTGAGAGACTCTGATCAAGTCCTCAGTATTATTTATGTTTGAGCGAGGAACCCTAGTCCGGTCCTCAAAACCACAGATGACGCCTGACTAGTGTTCACTGTGGATTACCGAAGGCAGGAGAGAATCCCTGACCATTACATGGTGCACCCTGTTCTAATCCATGATTGGAATCATATAAATGGGTATAAATGATTTATATGATGGTGCAATCACTTGAATAATTGTACATAGTCTCCATCTGATTTAAATAAGTATATGATGTATGTTTTGAAGTAAGAATATGATGCATGTTTTAAAGAAGTATATGATGTATGTTTCGAAGTAAGAATATGATGCATGTTTTAAAGAAGAATATGATGCATGTTTTAAAGAAGTATATGATGTATGTTTCAATGTAAGTATACGAGCATGCTTTATAATGATTTACATGACATTATAGAGCCAAGCATGAAAACTGCATATAGAGGCATAGTACGCTCTTTTACATATTTTTCTTGTTGAGCGTAAACTCACCCTTTTACGAACATTTCTCCTACAGATTATCTGAAGTAAACCCCGTTCCGAATAAAGGAGCTTGCTTTTGAGAGATCACAGTGTACCTTCATGATACGCTTCCCAGTTAGCATAGAAGGTATACTTATATACTTATGTAAAGTAAATTGTAATTCAGCTACGGTACAATACAAGTAACATTTATGTATATAAGATGTCGGAGATTTAAGTTAAGATGATGTGTAAGATCCTATGGTATGGAATGGTATATACATATCATTATTCTGTTTATAGATAGTAAATTATTGATATTAAGCTATTAGATATTTAGCTTAAGAAGAAGAAATGAAGGACATTGATTAGTAAATCAAATCAAGTCGCATATGATAAAGAAAAAGTTAGATGGTAAGATGTAGTGACGAAGACGTCACAAATTGTATCAAAGCTGATTTGATTGATGATCGTCAGTGTCAATAAGCTAGAAATAGAATATATCCCCAATGTATTATACTTGTCTGAATGCATATGCATAGTATAACTATTTATAGTTATACTAAAGAGCTCAATTGTGATTATATTGACAGAATGAGCTCACGTAGAAGAGGTACTAGTAGAGGAAGAGGACAGGGTCGTGAAGAACAACCCCTAGTATAGTCTCCTCCTCCATCTCCATCGCATAGCCCAAACACTAGGCTACCGAAAATGGAGAAGCATATGAAGAATATGGCCACTATGTTCACGCAGTTCATGTCGAACTTCCCAAATGTGGCCACAAGTACCCCAGCAGCTACACCTGTTGTTCCTTCTACAGAATTACCCCTACCAGTCCCAGCTACGGGAAGGCGGGATCCTAAAGCCTATTATAGTGTTACATTGATTAAGGAATTCAAGAAATTGGATCTGCCTAAGTTTAAGGGGGATAGAGATCTGTTGGCCGCAGAAAACTGGATGAAGCCAGTCAAGAAATCTTTTGAGTATATGACCTGCTCTGAAAGGGAGAAGGTAGGCTTAGCTGCTTATCTATTGATAGACGATGCTGAATATTGGTGGCAGGCCACTCGGACCATTTTAAAGGCCCGATATGATGAGGTTATGTGGGATCGATTTGTGGAAGCTTTTAATGAGTAGTACATCCCACGCACTGATCAGAATAGGCTGAAGATTGAGTTTTTGAGTTTGACTCAGGGTACAATGACAGTAAATCAGTATGAATCGAAGTTCATTACCTTGAGTAGATTCGATCCATAGGTCCTAAGAGATGAAGGACATAAGATCTACTGGTTCATAGAGAGATTGAAGTCCCCTATTAGATCTAAGTTGTACCCGATGGATATAACCACTTATGGAGAGGCGATCCGTAAGGCTCAGTTGTGTGAGCAAGACTATGACCTTTATCACGCTGACTTCCGAGCTAAGGGTAAAGGCAAGGAACTGATAAAGTGGAAGCTGGATGAAAAAGCTCCGAGTGATAGATATCCGTATAGAAGAAGTAGACGATCTAAAGGAGTTTCGATAGGTAAGTAAAGTACAAGAAGATGATTTCAAATTTAACTAAATGTTTCTATGGAAATACATTGAATGCGAATTTATGATGTTATGACATAGGAACTCCTAGAGCTACCAGGATCAAGATAAGTGATGAAAGATCCCGATATCCAGCTGGAAGTACCGCTAGCTCACCGAAGAGCATGATGCAAAGATGTGAGCAATGCGAGAAGTTTCACGGATCACAGCCATGTCGGTTGAAAAGTGGCACATGTTTTAGATGTGGTGAACAAGGGCACATGATCAAAGATTGTCCCAAGAGGAATTTGAAGACGTTTGAGGAATCAGATAAGACCCCTCAACCATAGCCTAAGGCCACTGCTGCAAAAAAAGGAAAGAAAGTTGTGACCCAAGGACGAGTGTTGCCATCGATGAGGAGTCTGCCGATGCCTCCTCCAAAGTGATTACAACATTATTTGATCCAGGCTCTACACATTCTTTTATGTCTCCTATGATTGCTATGAAAGTACTTGTTGAGCCTGAGCCTTTAGGATACTTGTTGCAAATAAGCACACCATTTAAGGAATCACAAATGATAAAACTAGTGTATCGAAATTGTAAGTTACGGGTAGGAGAAAGAGAATTAATAGCTGAACTAATCCTACTAAATATGTATGGATTTGATGTTATTTTGGGTATGGATTGGTTAGCTAAGAATCATGTGATGTTAGATTGTTATGCTAAGAGTGTAACCTTCTCTTCACCTGTTAGCTATGTTGTAAGTTTTACAAGTGATTAATGCAAAAGTATGTTTATTATTTGATTTGATTGCAAATAAAAGTAATGAGAAGTATATATGGTTTTGTGAAGGATTCATGGCTTATGTGGAGGACGTAGATCAGAAATGTCCCGGACTTCATGAAATTCCTGTAGTCAAGGATTTTCCCGAAGTGTTCCCGGATGATCTTTTAGGACTTCCTCCGGATAGGGAAGTAGAGTTTACGATCGATTTGGTGCCAGGGACTGAGCCCATTTCAAGATCTCCTTATCGGATGGCTTTGGTGGAATTGGAAGAGTTGAAGAAGCAACTTCAGGAGTTACTAGATAAGGGATTCATACGACCTAACGTATCCCCTTGGGGTTCTCTTGTGCTTTTTTGCCGGAAGAAAGACGGTAGTATGAGGTTGTGTATAGATTACCAGTGGCTGAATAAAGTGACTATCAAGAATAAGTATCCTCTTCCCAGGATAGACGACCTGTTTGATCGGCTTAAGGGTGCACAAGTCTTTTCCAAAATAGACTTGAGGTCGGGATATCACCAATTGAAGATTCGAAGTGAAGATATCCCTAAGACTGCATTCAAGATGCGGTATGGTCACTATGAATTCCTAATGATGCCATTTGGTTTAACCAATGCACCCGCAGCCTTCATGAACTTGATGAATGATGTGTTCAAGTCGTACTTGGACCTGTTTGTCATTGTTTTTATCGATGACATTTTGGTGTACTTGAGGTCTTAGGAAGAGCATGAGCAGCACTTGCGAATAGTTTTGGAGACCCTCAAAGATCGAAGATTGTATGCTAAGCTAAGTAAGTGTGATTTCTGGCTAGTTCATATCTCCTTTTTGGGTCATATAATCAGTAAAGATGGAGTTTCGGTCGATCCATCGAAGATTGAAGCGATAGTTCAATGGGAGAGACTGAAGACGATGACGGAGAACAGGAGTTTCTTGGGTCTAGCTGGTTACTATCGACGATTTGTAGAGGGTTTCTCAAAGTTAGCTGCTCCATTGACGCTCTTAACGCGTAAAGAAGTGAAGTATGAATGGAATGATGCCTGTGGGTGCAGTTTTCAAGAGTTGAAGCGCAGGCTGACGACTGTACCTATCCTCACCATTCCTAGTGGTTTTGGAGGATTTGCAGTGTATAGTGATGCCTCAGGGCAAGATTTGGGATGTGTACTAATACAGCATGGTAAGGTAGTAGCATATGATTCTAGACAATTAAAGGACCATGAGAAGAACTACCCCACTCATGATTTGGAGTTAGTTGCAGTAGTGTTTGCTCTGAAGATATGGAGGCATTACTTGTATGGTGAGAGATTTCAGATATTTACATACCATAAAAGTCTGAAATACTTGTTCTCTCAAAAAGAATTGAACATGAGACAAAGAAGATGGCTCGAGCTTCTGAAGGACTATGATTGTGAGATCCTATACCATCCGGGGAAAGCTAATGTGGTGGCAGATGCTCTGAGCCGGAAGCATATGGGAATGGTAGCTTATATGATGGTGAAAGAGTATGAACTGATTGAGCAGTTTGCAAGCCTCAGTTTAAATGTTAGGCCTTATGAGCAATTTGGAATGATGGCTAGTATGATGATTGAGCCGGAATTAATGGATAGAATTCGGATTGCTCAAAAGGAAGATGATCGATGTATTGAGGCTATGAGTCAGATTCAGTCAGGTATGACCTCAGAATTCAATATGGGTAGTGATGGAATCTTAAGGTTTAATAACCGTATATGTGTTCCCAATGATGATGAGTTAAGAAAGTTGATTTTGACTGAAGCATATGCCACTAAGTACATGTTGCACCCAAGAAACACGAAGATGTATCACAATCTTTGCAAGGTGTACTGGTGGACCGGCATAAAGAGAGACATAGATGAGTTTGTGGCGAAGTGTCTCACGTGCCAATAGGTTAAGGTAGAGCACCAAAAGCGAGCAGGATTGTTACATCCTTTACCTATACCTATGTGGAAATGGGAGCACATTACAATGGATTTTGTTATGGGATTGCCCAAAACCAAGAGGAGTCATGACGGTATTTGGGTGATCGTGGATAGACTAACTTAGTCGGCTCACTTCCTACCTATGAAGTCTACAGACACACTTAGTGCTTTGGCAGACTTGTATGTAAGAGAAGTTGTAAGACTACATGGAGTTCCAGTGAGCATCACATCTGATAGAGATTCCAAGTTTACCTCTCACTTTTGGGAGCATTTTCAAGAAGCCATGGGATCTAAGTTGAATTTTAGCACAGCTTTTCATCCGCAGACTGATGGACAGTCCGAGCGCACGATTTAGACGTTCAAGGATATGTTGAGAGCTTGTGCTATGGATTTTAAAGGCTCCTGGGATGACTATCTGCCATTGGCTGAGTTCGCTTATAATAATAGCTATCATGCAAGTATCGGGATGGCACCATATGAAGCTTTGTATGGAAGAAGGTGTCGATCACCGATTGGGTGGGAAGAAGTGGGTGAGCGCAAGTTGTTGGCTCTAGATTTGGTCAAGCAAGCATCTGAAGATGTTAAGATGATTTGTCAAAGGCTTAAGACAGCCCAAAGTAAACAAAAGAGTTATACAAATGCTCGACGGAGACCACTTGAGTTGTTGGTTGGAGATTTTGTGTTTTTAAAAGTTTCTCCATCCAAAGGGATTATGAGATTTGGCCGACGAGGTAAGCTGAGTCTTCGCTACATCGGTCCATTGGAAGTCTTAGATCGAGTGGGTGATGTTGCCTATAGATTGGCATTACCTCCGGAGCTATCGAGAGTGCATAATGTGTTTCATGTATCGATGCTTCGGAAGTATAATCCGGATCTGTCTCATGTTATAGAGTATGAGCCCTTGGAGATAAGGGAAGATATGACTTATGTAGAGAAGCCGATTCGGATTTTGGATAGAAAAGAGAAAGTTTTGAGGTCTAAGACGATCCCATTAGTGAAAGTTCTCTGGCAATACCATACGACGGAAGAAGCTACATGGGAGCTAGATAGCTTGATGAAAGAGAAGTATCTAGAACTGTTTAATGCATAACTTGATTTGAATTTAGAGGACCAAATTCTCTAAGGTGGGGAGAATGTGAAATCCCCCAATTTCATATAATTTCATTACGTTTGTAAAGTGTTCCAACTGAAAGGAATTAAATAAATATGAAGATTTGATGTATGAATGATGTATGGAACTTGTAAGAAATAAATATAATTGAAAGTCAAGTAGTCAATAAAAAAATTTTGATATTGTAATCATATGGAGGTATGAGAAAAGAAACTAATATCATATTTTGGAAATTAAATAGGTATGAGTCATATAGAAGAGGAAGTAAATTGATGGTCAAATGGTCAAATGTCAAAGGGATGTTAATGGCTAAGATGATGATGGGATAAAGAAGCATTTAATGCAATTTTGCATAGTCATCATCCCCATCAGCCATCACCCCACAGCAGCTTCTTTTCCCTTCCCTTTCGTTCCCTCTCCAAGTTTCTATAAGTTTCCATTTTATCATTGTCCTAACGTATAAAGTTTTGGGAAACCTAATAGCTAGACACAAAACTACGGAGTCGCCACCAACCATTCTAACCTAGGTGTGATTGGTCACCTATTCAAACTAAGGATAAGGCTTGGTCTACATTAAGAGTTCTAAGTTCGGGAGTACGGTTACGTGTGAGGAAGGATTAGCACCCTCACAACGCCCATCCTAAAATGGTACCAAATAATCTAAGGTTATCTTAATTTTGCCTTTGACTTTAATTTCGATATAATTAAATATTGAAAAAATCTTTTAAGTCTCCTCCATCAAGCTAGTTGGATAACCTAAAAGTTTTTCTCACCTTAATAGTATTCAAGTAGGACCAATCACCTTTCTTGAAGAGGCTCTGTTGTCGGATTGTTTAAATATCTTATGCAAACCCTATTTTAACTCCTATCCAATTTCTATTAATTTTATACTATTTTTTATCTTATTCTATTGTTATTATTTTTAATATATATATATATATATATATATTCTTATATGTTTAAATAAACATGAATTATTTGATATTGAAAATTTTCTTAAAGACCTTCTATCAAGCTGGTAAGACCTTGAAGAAACTTTCTCGCCTTAGGAACTTTTAAAGAAACTACTCGAGCGCAATTCCCTTTAAATTCCATCATCGGAATGATTCACATTTGTTAAAATATTTAATTTAATTTAATTTCTATTTATTTTAATTATTTTCTAATTTTAATTCTAATTTATTAATTTGATCTTTATTCTTTATTATAATAAACTTAATTTTAGTTTACTATTTTTTAATCTAATCTAATTTAATTTTTATTTTTATAATTTAATTTATTAAATCTTGGAAATGTCCTTTAAATCTTCCATCAAGCTGGCAAGACTTAAAAGAACTCTCCTCACCTCAAGATATCTAAAAGTACTACTCAAGCGCAGTCCCTTTAGAATTCCGTCGTTGGAATATTTGTAGTTGTATTATTTTATTCTATCTAAAATATATTAAAAATTTTTATGACTTTTAACTCCTAATTTGATTACTAATTCTTTTGTTTGTAATTAATTTTAATTAATTCTTATTTCAATTTTTTAATAAATTTGACTTTTAAATATCGGGAATGACTTTTTAAATCTTTCATCAAGCTGGTAAGACTTAAAAAGGATCTCCTCACCTCAATATCTCCGAGAATATTACTCGATCGCAATCCTCTCGGAGTTCCATCGTCGGAAAATATTAACATATTCTTATTATTTTTATATTTTTATACTTATTTATTTATTATATTTTTACAAAACATCTTACATAATTTTAATCTTCTAACCTACAACTAAATTTCTATTAATAACTATAATTCTAAAAGGAATAGCATATAAATTAAATAAACTAAATAATAACTAAAATGAATAAAGTTGTCAAATTATGTGAACCAATTAAATTATATATGTACACACTGCCAAACGCCATAATTACTCAATATCAAAGACTAAGAGACACGCGAACTTAAAGCAAAGCATTATAAAAGGAGTAGAAAAATGACTTCAATATCATGTCAATTACTGTGATAACAGCAACTATAGTTTTTCATTACCTTACTATGCTCCGTGTTTCTTTATTTATGCTTTCTTTCCTTTCTTTCTGTGTCTCCTAGAAGTGGTTTCTTGTCCACGTAGCAGCTTCAAGGCAGCAACTTGTAATCGTTTGAGACAGGAGAAGTAGCTTGCTTCAGCTTGGTGGTGCAGAACGTGGGCGGCTATGACTTAGATTGACAACAAGTGAAGCACAAACGGCAATAAGGTGGCACGTATGGCAGTAACAACGCAGCAGCAGAAACTTGTGGCCAACTGTGGGTTTGGACAGGGACAACGTAGAAGCATGCAAGGCTGGAACCATGAATGGTGTAGGAGTGATCAGTGGAGTGGTTGGGTGCAGAAGCGTGTGAACAGAAGCAAAATGGCAGTGCAGAAAAGTGGCCTGAACAATCTCCGGTTGGTGAGGAAACAAGAAGGCTCCTTTACTAACTTTGCTTGTGCAGTAAAATGGTTATGAACAGGAATAGCCGTCGAGCCTTGAGCAATGCAGTGAGGTTTTGTAACAGCAAAATTGCAGTGGATCGAGGAAGAACAGGAGGCACAAAAATGTTTATTATGCAATGCAGCAATGGTAGTGATGGAAGCGGCAAAGGCAGATGAAAATGATGATACAATGGAGGAAGATGGTGGCGCAGCAGCAAGGAGCCAGGGACGATCTCCAACAGCAGGGTTTTTCCCCCCGATTTTTCTAGCGTTTTTCTTAGGGTTTTTCTAGGGTTTTTTCCCCTCCCAGCTTTTTCTCCGTGTAGTCCCTCTTATATTTATTTTTGTCTTTTTTCATTTTTTTAGAAAGAAAAATCCTAATTTTAATGTATTGCCCCCAAAATTATGGGATCTTTATTTTATCATTTATTTTTTGTTTGATCCCTTTTAACTTATTTCCTTTTTATTTTTTTATTTTGGGCAATGAATTTTCAGATTTAATTTCAACCAATTTCATTCCTTTTATTGATTTATTCATTGATTTAATGGCTGATTATTCTTTTTCTTTTTAAGCAACAAATTTCTTTTATTTTTGGTAACAATATCAACTTTAGTCAACTCTTGAATGTGTGAATTTTGCATGTGCTTCACATGAGATTTTCAAATTTGAAATTTTTTAATTTTAGAGTTTGCATGGAATGCATGGGGTTCCAACTTAAGATTTGACCAAAATTGATTTTTTTTATCATTTTTTATTTTTTTGATTTTTTTTAATTTAGAGAAATTGTTCGGACAAAATTTGGTGTCTACAATCACCTTGACAAACACCCCTTGTCCAGCCATCGATTCGTCAAGCTTGTCGAATGAAAAACGATCCTTGTCACTAGACTAAGCTATATCCAAAGTTTGGTGGATTGAATCCAAGTATTGAAGGAGATCTCAAAATCTGAAATTTTGGTCACTAGCAAAGGTAAGAGAAGAAATGGATTTAGTCAATTTCGTTCATAGTTTGGAGTTGTACTGAGTTGGTATAGCATGTGTACGATGCTTGTTTAAAGGTTTGATTTGATATGATGTACAGCTTTGAAGAAGCGAAGGAAAGGAGTTGAAGTCACCAAGTGATTTCCTGTTCTCAAAGTAATCGAAGTAAGGAATTTATGTAACGGATGTAGGGTGGCTATGTCCACATGTTTTTAATGTGTTTTGAAGTGTTGTGGAGAGATGTACCAGCTGTTTTAAATGCAGGAAAAGTTAGGTTTCGGACTTTACTCCTAGTGCCAATTAGGCTAGGAGCAGCTGACTGCCTTAAGTAACAGCCGACTGCCTAGAGACAACCAAAGCGAGGTTTTTCGAAAACCGAGACAAACCAGTCGACTGCTATGTAAGCCAGTCGACTACTATTTACCTAGTAAGCATTCTGTTTCAAACCAGTCGACTGCTTTTACAAGAAAAGCATTTTGTTTCAAAACCAGCCGACTGCCTATAAGACCAGTCGACTATTAAGTTTCTAGAAGCATTCTGTTTCAAAAACAGTCGACTGCTATATGACCAGCCGACTGCTATTTCTTAAGAAGCATTCTATTTGAAAACCAGTCGACTGTTATATGGACCAGTCGATTGCCCCATGAGTTTTCAGAAATGAAAAATATCGAAATTTTAAAAGAAAATAATTTCGATAAAGGAAAGTATGAAGCAGTAGCCGACTGCCCTATGAGGCTAGTCGACTGCCCTGTTTGAAAAGAGGTTTTTAAACCCTTTTTCAAGAAAGTATAAATGTCATAGCAAATAGCCATATGATAAATGTCTTGAGACTATGGACACGTTATGATCATGCATCCTTGTACTTGGCTGAGAGACTCTGATCAAGTCATCAGTATTATTTATGTTTGAGCGAGAAACCCTAGTCCGATCTTCAATACCATAGATGATGCCTGACTAGTGTTCACTGTGGATTACCAAAGACAGGAGAGAATCCCTTACCATTACATGGTGCACCCTGTTCTAATGCATGATTGGAATCATATAAATGGGTATAAATGATTTATATGATGATGCAATCACTTGAATAATTATACATAGTCTCCATCTGATTTAAAGAAGTATATGATGTATGTTTTGAAGTAAGAATATGATGCGTGTTTTAAAGAAGTATATGATGTATGTTTCGAAGTAAGAATATGTTGCATGTTTTAAAGAAGTATATGATGTATGTTTCGATGTAAGTATACGAGCATGCTTTATAATGATTTACATGACATTATAGAGCCAAGTAGGAAAACTGCATATAGAGGCATAGTACGCTCTTTTACATATTTTTCTTACTGAACGTAAACTCACCCTTTTACAAACATTTTTCCTACAGATTATCTAAAGTGATCCCCGCTCCGAATAGAGGAGCTTGCTTTTGAGAGATCACAGTGTACCTTTGTGATACGCTTCCCAATTAGCATAAAAGGTATACTTATGTACTTATGTACAGTAAATTGTAATTCAGCTACGGTACAATACAAGTAACATTTATGTATATAAGATGTCGGGGATTTAAGTTAAGATGATGTGTAAGATCCTGTGGTATGGAATGGTATATATACATATCATTATTCTGTTTATGGATAGTAAATTATTAATATTGAGCTATTAGATATTTAGCTTAAGAAGAAGAAATGAATGACATTGATGAGTAAATCAAATCAAGTCACATAAGATAAAGGAAAAAGTTAGATGGTAAGATGAAGTGACGGGGACGTCACACTTTATGCCCATATGTTGCCCATCTTGTGCATTTTTCGCTTAGGGACTTATTTCTTTCACGGCTTACCCCGCGCATTTTTCACTTCAAGCCCATATGTTACTCATCTCGCATAGGGACTTTTATTTCATTCACGGCTTACCTCGTGCATTTTTCCCTTCAAGCCCATGTGTTGCCCATCTCGCGCATTTTTCACTTGGGGACTGTTATTTCATTCACGGATTACTTTGCGCATTTTTCGCTTCAAGCCCATATGTTGCCCATTTCGCGCATTTTTCGCTTAGGGACTTTCTTTTTTGTTGCCCGTCTCATGCATTTTTTGCTTAGGAACTTTTTTTGTTTCTCGTCTCGCGCATTTTCGTTTAGGGACTTTCTTTTTTGTTGCCCATCTCATGCATTTTTCGCTTAGGGACTTTTTTGTTGCTCATCTTGCGCATTTTTCACTTAGGGACTTTTTTTGTTGCCCGTCTCACGTATTTTTCGCTTAAGGACTTTTTTTATTGTCTGTTTCGTGCATTTTTTGCTTAGGGACTTTTTTTCTTTTGTTGTGTATTTCTCATTCCTGTTACAAGACTTCTTTGATTGATTTGTTGGTATTAAACCTCAAATGGCCTCGTTGACGAGTAGAGCCTACAACAGAGTGCCTTACCAATAAAGCTTATACGAACCTGCATGATAGCTAACATGTAGAACATAACAGATTATTTACATAGGATCATGTATATTATAGCCAAGACCAGTGACAATAATGTGATAAGACATTCAAGCTTAGCAAATAATGTAAGGTATAAATACATTGTATCATGATACTAAGAATGAATAATAATAACTCATAATAAATGTAGATTTTTTATTTTCATAAGTTATATTTTTCATAGAATGTAGCTTGTCATGGGATATCAAAAGAGAGGGATGGCTACCGCCATTTCATGCTTGCAATAGGTAAATCCACAAATACCTTTGACATCATGCTCACTGCTGGGACATCTTTGATCAAAATCTTAGATAGCTAGTAAGGTACTCTAACCGTCAACCCAATGTAAACAGAAGCCCATAGAAAGGCCTAAAGAGCTACAAAGAGCAATACAAGCAAAATGCATATACTTCTTGAACCTACACATGACATTCTCCTAAAAGCATACAGTTCAGTAATGCACTAGCAAAACAATACTTATGCTCAGAATGTATTTTTGCTTCATTGAGTAAATATAAAAATGTAAATCACCATGATAAATGAGAAATATAGCATAGGCAATTCAAGAGCACCTTATCTTTTGCAAGCAGGAATAATATAAGATGGAAATGAATCTCAAAATTAAACAGTAATGATTGAGACTGATATATTGACCCATGTAGAAGAATAAATTTTAAATGGCGAAAGTAGTTAATGTGTTGGCCTTAATGGCCTCCAGTAGTACTGTCAGCACTTTGTAGAGGGAGCATCTCAATTGTTATGCAAATAATAGCTATAATAAGCATCTAATGCATTTAGGAACCGTGATTGCTCTATTGCTCTATAGGAGTCATGGCAATTAGAGAATTTCCCCTGCATTGCACTCTAATGCAAATAGAATTTTAGAGGGTTCCAATAAGCAAATAGAGATTAGAGTTTAAAAATAATACTTGTGACTTATTTCAAGGAGTCAATTTGCGTGTAATTACCTTTAAGGCCTACAACTTAAAAGGCCACTTAATGGATCTTCCATGATCTTCCTGAGTCCTCTTTCCACTTGGGCTCAGTCTATCTTTAGGTCCAATGATCTTCAGTTTGACTCATAACAAGGCGCAATAATTCTTAGTATAACTCTCATCAATACCTTTTGCTTATGTTCATGAACAACCTGGTCTTCGCAAGTCACCAATTTAGTGCTACATTAGAAAGGATAGAGCAACATCTACATATCTTTTGTTCTATTCTTTGGTGTCATCTTGTTCAGATGTCCTTATCTGAGAAAAGTTCATTTCAATCATTATTTGACCAATTTAGGCATGTACCTATTTTGAATCTATTTGCACCCAATAGACTGAAATGGCGAGAGAACACAATTCAGGCTTATAGGGGAAGGTACAATGGCAAAACCCAAAGAAAATGTCAACAAGAGGAGTAATAAATGTGGGTCAAAGATGCGTAGGTGTGTCAGAGGGATAGGGCAAAAACTGGAAAAGTTGAAGGAGAAAAAGACATGAGTAGCTGGATTAGGTGGAGTTAAAGTAAAGAAAAGGGTTAAAGGACTGACTGAAGTGACTGATGAATAAAAAATGGAAAGAATGAATTTACAAAATCAAGCAGCAAAAATGAGAAGGATACAAAGGAGAGAAGGGCAAAAGATGTAAAAAAGCAAATAGGCGACATGGCCACATGAGCTTTCGATTTTTTCTACAAATTTTATATATTAGATGTTCATCTTCTGCACATCCTTTAATTTATCTAGCTTCCTTGCTTTCTGCACTTAAGATTTCTTGATCAACGAAAATTGTAAAAGAACCTAAAGATCTCAAAAATGCATTATTGATCATGCAAAGATTTTATAATTGCAAAGTTAGATGAAAACTATAACAACGGCATGGACATTGATTCATCAAGTGTGATAACCTTGAATTTCATACTAATTGAAGTAAAATAAAAATTGAGAATTATGAGGATCAAGAAAACGTGAAGTTAAATGAATAATATGGATTTGGATATTAAATATTTTAATTTGGACAAGGATATAAAGTATTAAATTTCCTACGTTGAATATCTTACAAGAAACTTCATGACTAATCGGTATTGTTTTGATTATAGCTCATGATCTGAGAATCCAAATGATCGACTGTAGAATTCTTTGGGAAGCTAACTCAGAAAGCTTTCCAATCATATAAATCTCACTTCCTAATTCATTGGGAATCCATACTAGTGAATTTTTAAAGTTCAATTATAGGTATAGTAAATCAATTGGAAAAGTGAGTTGTTGAAAATAAGCTGATGGGTTATCATGGATAATTACTCCATGTTATTAATTAGTAGAGAGATGATTAGTACCTTATTTAAGTTATAACATGAAATTTAACCATGAAAAATAATCACTAACTATTAATATAAATTTAATTAAACATAAGTGCAAAAATAGGAAATAAAAATTTTAACAAGTGAGAAGTACATGAAACAAATATCACATACATTAGACTAATAAATAAACAAATAAATAAGTGTATATATATATATATATATATATATATATATATATAGACACAAATTAAATATATGAGAATTGGCTTCTTGAAGAAGCCATTTTAGCCACCAAACGACACTAAAATTGGGGTTATTCTCGGCTAAAGGAGGTAGGATCAGGAGAGGCGTGAGGTAGCCTGCAAATGCAAAAAAAAAAAAAAGTATAAATATAAATATATGAAACCTATAACCTACACCTAAAACACATCTAATACATATATATGGTATATTATATATACATATATATATATATATATATATATATATAATATAGTTTCTTTACTTGGACTAGCTTCTTGAAGACGCCAAGACTCCACCTAATCCCACTAAGGGAAATGGCATTCGGTAGAGACAGAAAGAAGCAGTCCACGCCATAGCTGCTGAAGGAGAAAAAAAAAGAGAAAGGAAAGAGTGAAAACGTCAGGAGGTAGGTTTCTCTAGGTGAGAAAAGGGCTGTGGTTTGAGCTGCAACACAATGGCTCTTGTTAAGTATTTTGAAGCAGTGAAAAGGCTGACTGACAAAGAAGAAAGAAACTAAAGCAGGGGCGCTGATTTAAGAGAACGACCAATGGCTGTGGGGGCTGATTTTGGGGCTTCAATTAAGATCGAAGAGGCTGGATTCTTAGGAGTCAAAGTAGATTAGAAACAGAAGCTAAACAAAAGCTTTCTCTCAGTTCTGGAACAAGCAATGGCAGGTTAATGCCTTGGTGATTCTCGGTTGGAAACCGCAGGCCAATGAGAGGCGTGGAGGGCTGAATATCGAGAGGTTTTCTTTTGGGGCAACGACACACGATCAGAAAAAAGAAATGGGGCTGTTCGATGGTGAATGAAGAGTGAAGCCAACAAGATCGAAATAGGGGAATTCGGAGCTGAAACTGACGTGGAACACAGCAGTGGTTCTGACCAAGACAATGGCGTTAGGCTGGGCTCTTTTGGAGGCTGATTTGTTGGCCTGAACAGGAAAAAACACAGGGCTGTGTTTTGGGCAGAGAAGTGGTAAAAAAAAATGCTGAAAATGCAGAGGCGAAACAAGGGTGTCTAAGGGCTATTTCGGGTGGCTATTGTAGAGGCTAATTGGACACTATTTAGAGATGGCAACAGAGGATGGTGGTTGAGTTGTGAATTGGTAAGATTTTATATAATGTTGAATGAGAACTATATTGTTTTAGGCTTGATAATATATATATATATATATATATATATGAAAGTCTATGAGAGAATTGTGATATGATGTGGAAAGGGGATTATGGTATTATTTGAGTTTTGTTGAAAGCCATTAGAATATATCTAGAAAATATATAGGAGAGCTTTTGGAAAATATTTCAATTGAATTGGAAAGATTGATACAATGTTTGGGATATAAAATTGGAGTATTGATTAGGAGTATTGAGAAATCATGGGAATGATGTTATTATATGAAATGTTATTTGACCATTGTTGAAAGGTGTTATATGTTAGAAAAAAAATGTTATGATTAGTATTACTTGCTAGAACATTAAAAGAGTATTGATGGTATATATTGGGATGTATTGGAATTATAGGGGGAATCTTTCAAGGAGCTGGGAATTTACTATTGGCTAAAAGTGCGCAAAAACAGTATTGCTAGGCATTAAGCTAGACATAACGAGATAAGGGAATATACGGTAAATGCTTGTTAGTCTGCTATGTTTATGTATGTCTAAATTAATTTAAATTAATGCTTATGGATTTTAAGTGCATTCTTGGTTAAATTTCAAAATATATTGAATTGAGCTTCAAATGCAAAATTGTTTGAGATTTGAATTGTGTTGGTTTGGTAAATAAATATACTACTTGTTGGAGTTTTCTGCAGGTTATTTGATTATGATTATGACGTTGGGTAGTGTTCTACCTATGCCGTTAAAATGCTGAAATTTCGTTAGAAATTGTTTAAGCAAATTTCTTGGTATTAAATTAGATTTATAAAATGCCTTTAAAACTTCATGCATTAAACATCGCTACTTGCTATCGAGATAATGGTTTTTAAGCATGATTTCGTACGATGAGATCTTTTTCCAAAAAAAGACTATAAGTATGTGAAACGATTTATGCTTTCGGTACTCAACCTATATTGTAAGTTCTATTTCTAAACGAGTTTTGACTCATGAGACATGTAATGATGTATAATGCCTATGTGGCACTTGGAAATGCCTGTGTGGCACTTAACTCGCCTGTGTGGTGTTTAGTATGCCTATGTGGCATTTACTTGTGTGGCATTTAATTATGCCTGTGTGGCATTTAGTAAGCTTGTATGGCATTGAGGCGTCGTATACTTAATTGCGTCATGGATCTCGCCTGTGTGGCAAATGGGTAGCGGTAATTACGTATAATTGTCCAACAACTAGTCGTGACTTGTACCTCAGCTACTAGATGATCACTGGTGCTGGGATGATTCATGATCATGGATAGAGCCTTGGTAATGTGACCACTACTAGCTACAATGGATGCTTTCATGGAAAGCTTCTTGGTTATATTTCCAAAGATCCCGGTTACATTACCAAATCTCATAAATGTATGCCCGTCTCATGAAAATGTTTTTAAATGTATATCACGATATTTTTATAAAGGTGAATGAATGTATCATTTCTATTTCTACTATATCTTGATTTTGTGAATGCGTGAGTACTAATATGTTTAGAAATTACTTGGCATAACATTTTATAGCTTATAAACTATGGCTTATCAACTTTGCATTATTTTCGATAAAACATATTTAAGCATGAGTTTTGGCGCATTCATTCACGCATACACATGCATTAAACATAGTCGAAACCTAACATCATTTAGCGTATATTTTCTTACTGGGCATTAGCTCACCCCCCTCTTCCACCTCACAAATTATTTTAGGTAGACTTGGCACGAGTGTGGTGCAAAGAGAGTTATTTTGTTGAGCTGTAGGAAGTTATATTTTGAATCAAGGTATAATCTTTTTGTCCTTTGTTTATATCCCAAACTAAATTCTTTTGTGTACACGGTGTATATGATTTGGGACGTAAGTACTAGGGAATATCGAGTCTGTAAACATACTGTGCTATGTGGTTAAGTTGTAATCTCGATATATATATTGAATTAATGGATATCAAGTATTTCAGATGTTATTTTGAGATTGGAATTTCCACAAGTTGATATGATGATGTACTTAGTATGAGGATGGATAATAGCCCAAAGTAGGGGTGGAGTTTTTTAGTGTCGTTTTTTGCACGTATTATGAGAAGACTTTAATGGGACCTTAGACAACTAGTCTTAAACAATTATAAGAGTAAATTCTACTTGTTAGGTTTTAGCTACACTGAGCGAGTGATAAACATAGTAGGTAAAGGAAAAAATTAACCCAAAAATTCCAACTTCTGAGGGTATTACATCAAGATCATTGCTTGTGAAAAATTGCTTTAACTTTGTTCAGCAAAACAAAATGTATTTAATAAAAAAAATCATTCTCAAATCTTAACTAAGTTTAGAAACTCTCAGCTCTGCTGAACTCTAAGTTTGAACATATAATTGCAAATGTCAATGGCTACTAACATAAAAGCCTTGTTCCTAATATTGCTTGAACATACAGAATAGGGAAGGGAGAAGGATGTCCATATGCTGTACTATATATGTTAGGAAACAGCAGCAAGTAATCTGATTATAATGGTTTTGAGGCACGTTGATTACACTTTTTTGACTTTAATATTACTTTATATAAAAGCAAGTTATTCCTGAATGCAACAAAACTTTAAATATTCTTTATGAAAACAAAAAAACTAGAGTCATCAATATTAAAAATCTATTATTATTAGATGGTACCAAATTTCAAGTTTAAATTTTTGAATCGTTCTAATCATTTCAACGACACTCTACTGCGCCTATGTTTAAAAGAAAATGTCGACAAGACTGTTCAATTTCTCACAAACAAGTAAGAAGCACAAGATTTCTATGATTTTGGAATTTTCTTGGAAAATGCACCGCACTCGCTCTTTCTCTCTCTTTCTCTCTTCAGGTTATCCTTTTCATCTCTTTCAAGAGAAAAGAAAATTCCATTCGAAGAGTCCACTTTCGAAACTGTAACCAAAAATGTAGAAAAGGAAGAGAAACAGAGAAAACTCCAACATAGATTGGTTTCTCTTGCTTTGAAGCAACCAATACTCAACGAAAATCACGTCACAATCATTCTGTCAACTTTCAAATTCCAAATCCTCCCATTAACTTCACTTAAATTGCGCACCGGAAACACAACATCGGAAGAAGAGAGACTGAGTGAGAGGGGAACCTGAAAAATATAAAACAAAACATGACGACGGTGCAGAAATTCAAGCTATTAACAACAAAATCTGGCCTCACCCGAAGCCCAATAAGAAGTCCAAGGACGTGTCCCGTGGTCAATTTCTGTATTCCTAAAACCACCCTGGGACTGCTTCTCATCAGAGCCAGTTGTCGCAAATCATCAACCAGTCAGGAAACATCGCATCCAAAGAGTTTCGTCGGCAATTTACCTGAGAAAAAGAAGGCCGACAAGGATTTGAGTGGTCGCACATTGAAGGATTTGTTTGTATCATCTTCGTTGTTAGAAGAAGACGATGATGACGACGACCAGGTTGTGGAAGAGAATGGCGAGAAGAGTGAAGTTGTTTTGGCGAGGCAATTTAATGGTGTTAATGGATTGGGAAGGGAACCGGGTTCGCCGAGGCCCGGGTTCACCGAGGCCGGGTTGGATCGGATTCAAACAAAAGATGCTACTGAGGAGAGTTTGGCGTCCTATGCTAATGACCATTCCTGAGTAATTCTCTTAGTAATTTCTTCAATTCTTCAATGATTTATCTAGTTATATATATTTTATTTTTTTTCTTTTCTTTTTTAATATCCAGGGTTGAAGTTAGTGATGTGAGACTGAATTTTCATAATCTTTCAAAAATATTGTGATTCAGTATATTATTATTAGAAATCTGAAATCCACTTACTCATTAAAATTATTATTTTCTTTGTATATTATTTTCTTTATAATAATAAAGGTAAAACAGACTAAAAATTAATTTAACAAAAGCATAAACGTGATAAGAACTATATTTTCTCCAAATATAACATAAGAGAATTTTGAGTATATAATTTGCTGTGATTGATTCTTGATATCTTAATTTGCTGTGATTGATCCTCAAATTTTAAAACTATATCGTTTTGGTCTTTAGAATATGTTTGAATGAATTTTAAAATGTAAAAATTTCCAAAGACATTAGTTTAAAATATTACCATTTATAGTTGTATTAGTTCGTTAAATATTTTTTTAAAAAATAA
Source organism: Heritiera fomes (assembly GCA_032173925.1). Classification (NCBI taxonomy): domain Eukaryota; kingdom Viridiplantae; phylum Streptophyta; class Magnoliopsida; order Malvales; family Malvaceae; genus Heritiera; species Heritiera fomes. The sequence continues at coordinate 23,846,199 of JAPDPM010000009.1, forward strand.
ATTTAACGATTATAATTTGATGAAATTGATGAAGTAAAATGATGATTGTAAAATAAAAACAATAATGTTAGATAAGAAGAAAATGAAAAATATAAGAAAAATGCAATATATATCATTAGATTTGTAAAACTGTTTAGAAATTATTAATAATATAGATAGAAATTATTATTTTTAAATAAAATGTTTCTTGAGTTTTGTATTTAATAGTGGAGCATATGCAATTAAGTGACAGAAGATTTGAAAGAAATTTGAAAAATCACATCTTTAGATGTATTTTTTAAAAAAAAAATTAAGTATCTCAAATTCATTCCTCTTATATTTTAAATTTTTTCAATTTTTTTATCAAAATGAGAATTGGATTATAAACTTTTGGATATCTTAATTGAAATGAATTCCTTTCTTAAAATCCTGCAAAATTCATTAGTGTTGTTATTAACTCTAGGGATATAAATGAACAAAACATTCGAATACGTTTGGTTTGTGTTCATTTATATTCATTTATTAATCTTAAAAAATTATTACGAACAAATGTATGATTCATTTGTTTATGTTTACAAATAAACTCATTCAAGACTTGCTTAAAACCCGTTTGTTTAGGCCTTGTTTGGCTCACTAGTGAGGCACAGTGAGCCATGGGGCAATGGCATCTTTAGAAAGAAACAAAAAAACGGGTGGAGTAAAATTACCTCCTTATCCTTGGTTTTAAATTTTGTTTAATTATTTTATTAAAAATCATATATCCTTAATAGTCATTTTATGCTTAATTTTTAAATTTGTTTGTATAATTTTCTTCTTCAAAATTCACGAACGCATTCAATTAATATTCATGAAAACATGTACTTGTAAACCTAATTGTTTAATATTTACAAACACATATTCATGAACATATTCATTAATGTTTATGAACTATACAAACGAGTTTAACGAACATGAACATTATTTAAAAAACAAACAAACAAACACAAATATAATAACAGTTGTTTATGCTATGTTTGCTTACACTCGGAAATTTAACTCTAATGTTAAATGCTAGCTAATGCCACGTGGTGGCAAGCACATGTTTGCCAACATGTATAAAACATATATATATATATATATATATATGTGTGTGTGTGTGTGTGTGTGTGTGTGTAATTTCAAAAAATAGTTTTAATTTAATAAATCTATTTTTATTTAAAAAAGATTAAATGAATTATAAAATAAGTAAAAATGAAAAACAAATAATAATTTATATCATTATTTAAATTAATTTTATAAAAATTAAATAATTTTATACAATCTAATTTTTTGAGTTATCAAATATAACTACTTTAACGCTTTCTTCTTATCAAATATACATTAAACTTTTTTGGATTTATGGGTCAATTTGGAGGCCTAAATCTAATATTCTCCAATTCTATAACTAAGGTATAAGGGGCAATTTAGATTCTCATTGCCTTCAAAAATTTTTTGACTATACTGTAGAGTGCATCCAAATGCACCCAGTGGTGCAATCAAATTATACAACTCCTGTGAGAACCGAAAATTTCCTAGCTAAATATGTACTTCTTATGTAATTTAGTGACATAAAGAGGTAATGCACTCATGAAATTTCAAGTATAAGATTTTGTGCGTTAAATAGACACGAAAGGAGTGTGTACCTATATATAAAGGATCGGTTATATATGTCATGAACCAAGTTAAACACATACAATGTACATGTATACGATGTGCGTGCATGCATGCATGCATGTGCAAGTACATAGATAAATACGAATAATAAAATATAAAAATATATATGTATACATATACACACGTATATACATACGATCAAAGGAAGTAAATATATATATAAGTGTGTATATGTATATGTATCATTTCAAATTACATGCATGAGTTTAAATATATATATGCTCGAGAAAATACGTATATAGGTACATATGTATTTACAAGAACAAAGAAAATTGTAATGTATATGAATGTAGAAAAATATATAATTAAATAAAAATATAAATGAATTATATACCTATAGATGAGAGATGCATTAGTGTAATGATGGATATATAAATATATATATTTATATATCCCATATACCAATATCTTATATTAATGTATAAAATATAAAAAGAAAAAAAAATTAATTAATGACAATAGCCAATACAGGGAGACAAGGTTCAGCCTCCTCATCACCTCACGACATTTTATGTATTTTTTTAGTCTATTCTAAATCTTTCCCAAATCACTTTTCTCCCTCTGTCATTCTTACCGCCGAAACCACTTATTTTACTCTCCTTCACTTATTTTCTCTGCCGTTCCTCTCCATTCCCACATCCCATTTGCCGTCATTTCACACATCACCCACCTTATTCCCATCTCATCAGCCCTTGTAATTACTGATTGGAGTGGTGCGGATCACGAAGAGAAATGGAGGAGTTTGACCAGCATCGAAGTGGTGTTTTGGAGCCTCAACAGTAGTACTTGAGAGCAAAAAAAAAAAATAGACGTGGGTGGTTTCGACTTTTAGGCAAAATGGTATATGAACCGAAAGCAAAAATTTGGCTGGGTTATAGGCCTGAAGAAAGAAAGAATAGTGGCCATTTGATAGTCTTTTGGAAGCTAAGTTAGGGCTTTGAGAGGGCTGATCTGGAAAGGAGCAGAAGTTGAGGAAAAAGGGAGACATTGGTAGCTGGCTTGGGTGTTTCCAGCCCTGAGCAAGAGACGCACAAGAACTGAACGGAGAAGGCAGCGGTGGTGGCTACAGTCGGCGTACCAGGGGCTGTCCGGTGGCTGAACGGAAGGCAAAAACTGAGGTAAGGAAATGAGGGAAGAAGAAGAAAAGAAATAAAAAGGAAAAGAAAGAAAACGAAAATAAAGAAAATAAAAGAAAAGAAATAAAAAATATATATATGTATTTTTATAAATATGTATATATATAGATACATATGCAAATGTAGTGTATATATACATAAGGATATGGGAAAAATGAGAGACTATAATTTAAGAACTTGAATTATATTGGGTTCAGAGTATATATATACATATATATATATATATGTATGTATATATAGATATTATGTTGGAATTTAAATTTACATAAGCGTATATAAAGCTTGAGCTAGACTTTATTGAATCGAAATTTCCTTGTGAATGTGTAGCGCGTCAAAAGGACGACAAACACGGTCTAGCTGGACACGGGACACGCTCGAACTAACCTTGCCTTAGGTAAGACGTTTATATAACGTAGAAGTAGGATTATCCTGTATAGGATTGAATCTTACGATAAAATGATTTGAATACTTAGATATTAGATTTAACAAGATGAAATGCAAGTACGATATTAGAATCGATAAAGTGCCAAAATGATATGATATTAACCGTAAATGAATCGTTATGGTAGAAACTTATAGATATCATGAGATGGAATGATAGGCATTCATGTGATTCATGAGCACTACATTATACTGCTTTCATTTTGTCTACTTGAATTCTTTTACCATTAAGCATGCTTTAGTACTATGCATGAAACACGAAAAAGGTTTATTCTTATCATGCTTATCAGAATGCTTGATGCTTATATGGTTTTGAAAAGAATGAAATGATAGTTTTCACATATGTACGTATATACATGTAAATGATCTTCAGAAAAGCATTACGTACATTAAACTATTTTTATACGAAAGATTGAATGCTTTATGAGACTATAGGCACCCTAAGAGAATTAAATTCAATAAAGCATAGTGAAAACCGCCTAATTGGAGATTTCTCATTAGGCATAGAAGCTTGTCCAACAATAATCGTAGACAGGTCTCAATCTTGCCTGATCAGTGGGACTGAGAGATATGAGGTCTATGGCCATAGATAGCGCCCTAGTGGTTTCTAGGGGACGATGATATGATTCTTCACTGCTAGCTACAGTGAACTAAGTCTTTATTGATAGAGAGATAGGGATTTAGCCTAATCTCAAATGATATGAAATGAAGTTTAGAGTATGGCTTTAAAATGAAAATGAACTCTAAACTCGATATTGATTTATAGTATATGAAAAGCATTTTGATGCTATATGTGATATGAAATATACTTCAAAAGTATATGTGATATGAAATGTGTTTCAAAAGTATATGTGATATGAAATGTATTTCAAAAGCATATGTGATATGAAATGTATTTAAAAAGTATATTTGACATGAAATGTAAACGCTTACATATTTCAAGCATGTCTTAAAAGAACACATGAAATGTATTGATACTTCACATGCCTTGAACTTGTTGGAAAAGAACATGTAGTATATGTTTTATGATTGTAACTACTTCATTCATAATTACATGTTCAAGATCACATTATGACTTCGAGACTTAGACATCTCATGATATGTTGAAGCATAATAGGATTGAGTGCGAAAATACATGTAAATGTTGCATGATGAATAAGAAAACGATCAATAATGAATTCTCCTCACATGACATCATGCATGGCATATAGAACAGTATAGTTCTAACTCTGCACTTATATAAATGACTTACTGAGTCTTGCTCATTAAACGCTATTTAAATTTTTCAGATTGAGCATGGAGTTGGGGGAGTATTTTGGAGCCTTCCGAATAGTCTTGAGCCTGAAATATAGTTCCAACTCTCCAAAGAAAATTTTTGTGTACAGTTGGGTATACACACTCTCCTTTTGTATCTATTACTAATTCATGCTGTTTTTGATTTAGTACTTAGATGGGATGTAATTTGATATAGAAAATAGCATCTAGATTAGAAATGATGAAGTATGGAATGTTGATTTTGCATGAGTATGGATTGTGGATTGAATAGCATTAAAAAGTGACCAAGTAGGAAAAATATGAACCATAAGATGAAATGTCATGATATGAAAATGAATTTGGTCATAGAAATGCTAGAATATAATCAACTGTTATTTTGGGAAGCATGAGCTGGATATTCTTGTAATTTTTATGCAGGAAAATAACCTGGGTAAAGTGATAAAAATAGGCGAGGGAGTTAACGTCCCGAAACAAAATTCACTACATTGCACTTAGACAAAATAAGTATAGGAAATCGAAAAAAAATTAGCTCCTAATTTCTACGCATTCTATAAGTAAGAGGCACCGTCGCGGCCTTTGGGTCGTGACAGATTTATTAGTATTAGAGCCGAGATTGTCTAGTGCATGTCAGTGTCGAAGAGTTAGAATAGTTTACATCCCATAGTACTGATATTGCCTGATTATATAGTGCTCAATAAGTGCAGAAAACTGTTCTAAATGCATTGTTGTAATATTGAATACAGAAAAAGATATGAGGAGAGGACGAGGACGTGGATGAACCCCACGTGCAAGGCAAGCTCAATCACCTCTACCGTCACCACCTTCAAGTCCAAACACTCGGTTCACACGCTTGGAGCAAACCGTGGTTGAGTTAGTGGCCTTGGTAGAGCGGCAAAATGCCAGGAGTCAAGATCAACAATAGACTCCACCCATACAAGAACCGGCACAGCTCGCTCCACCACCCCTACCACTGAGTCAGCAATCACTGACTCCTCAATCACAGACTGCACCACAACCGCCTCCACCTACATAGATAGTAGCACCTACATCATCAGCTACTAATGTGAGGCAAAATGTGGAACAGTTTAAACAATTCCAGAAGATGAACCCTCCAGTGTTTAAGGGGGCAATAGACACTGAAGCAGCCGAGACATGGTTGATGAAAATAGAGAAAGCCTTTGAGATTATGGGATGCAGCTCAGAGGATAGGGTGAATTTAGCTGCATATATGTTTGAGGGTGAGGCCGAACACTGCTGGAGAGCAGCCAAGATCGTGTTACAGAACAAGAACTCTACCATTACATGGGCGGCATTTCTTGAGGCCTTTAACGGTCATTACTTCCCTGAGAGTGCTCGTGAAAAGAAACAAGAAGAGTTTTTCAGCTTGGTTCAGGGTTCCATGACAGTGGACTAGTATGTGGCGTGGTTCATTACCTTGTCTCGCTATGAGTCGCATATAGTGAATGATGAGGCGAGAAAGGCCAAGCAGTTCATTAATGGGTTGAGGCCAGTAATTCGAGGAAGACTCTCAGCTCTTCGTATCATGTTCTATGTTGATGTTATCCAGAGGGCTCAATTTGTGGAGCAGGACTTGGAAAAGACACAGAGCCAGTATGATAGCCGAAATAAAGGAAAGGGTAAGAGGACTGATACTAGAAGGCCCGAGCAGAATAAGGCCCAGCATAAGAGGCCGAAGTATGGAGCGCCTAACACTCAGGCTTCTAAGCCTAAGGCAGCTCAAATTTGTCCGAGGTGTGATAGAGATCATAGCACCAGGCCATGTTATATGGACATAGGAGCTTGCTTCAAGTGTGGCAAGATTGGACATCGCTTTAAAGACTGTCCCACAGTCAAGGCTCCTGAGAGGCTGTTGGATTATGCCCTTAGAACCATTCATTAGATGATTGACTTTGGCATTTTTATGTATCATGACATTTTATTTATAGTTCATTATTATATTTGTCTTATAACTGCGTAATGTAATCTTATATGATAATGTCCTTAGAATAGTAATAACACACTATTCTTAAAATATCCCTAGTCAAGTATTATTGTGAACAAGGATAACAATGATACGATAAGACTAGTATGTGGTTGACTGATGACCATTGTCATGGATATAGGATATCAAGTCATCACATAAGTACATGTTAGAGAACTATGTACTGGATCGACCCTCCATGAGAACGCTACATGGATTGTTATATGAGTGTCATAAGCGATTCTTATAGTGATTATGGTGTATGTGATCCTTTGACTTGAGATCATCAGAGATCCCAACATAGAGAATTGCATACTTTAATGCTGCTAGATGTCATTCGTAACAGGATGGACTATAAAGGTAGTAATTGGGTATGCCTTGATCTATGTAGAGGGATGTTGAGTGATCAAGATAGGATTTATCCCTCTTATGTAACAAGAGTGATGTCTTGGGCCCTTTGATAGAGTGAGACTAAAAAATGCATGGTCGTGCTTGAATAAGTCAATATGAGATATTGATTTTATTTGTTTAATTAGTCTACTCAGGAATCAAGAAACGCTGATTAGACTATACAAGTGTGACACATTCCATGACTTGTGTCTAATCAAGACATCAAAGGATAAAGGGATTAGACTACACGGTAACATTTATCACGAGTAAGGTTATGTCGAGTCATTGACATTCTCGTTACATGGGTAGCAATGATGTGTTGCTAGATACCGCTCATTGCCTATGACAATTTTCTCATTGCCATCGTTTTGAGAACCTATTGGGTCGCACACTTAGAACGGATCAATGAGGAGCTTAATTAATCCTATTCTGAATTGGATTAAGGATATATCTAATCCTATTCTGAATTGGATTAAGGATATAGCTAATCCTATTCTAAGTAGGATTAGAGTTCTGTTTGGCAGTAAATTTTGAAATTTACTGCCTATAAAAGGACGTTTTCTAAAACAGAGCCGCACAAAAAAAACAGAACAAAAATTTATTCTTTTAATCGAAGCTAGCAATTCGGTTATAAGGAATCAAAAACGCTCTTTAAGGCTTCTGATCGTGAGACGTTCAAGAGTCGTGAGATCCGTTTGTGTGGATACCATAGAGGTAGGAACGAAAAGTTGTTACTTGTGACTCGACCAACGACAGAAAATCAGAGAAAACGTTAGGTAAAATCTCGAAACCCTAATCAAGCAACTCTCTGAATCGATCCTGGTGGAGGCCGAATGATTTATATTCCGCTGCATGTTTGTTTCGGTTTCCTTCAGAGGCGACCTGAGACAAGGAGCACAGATAAGCAAAAGCCTACGGATAAGGGCAAGAAACCGGTGGCACAAGGCCGAGTATTTGCTTTGGACCAAGAGACTGCTGATGCCTTCGGATCCGCCATCAAGGGTAAGCTCTTAATTAATGATTCTGAAGCTTTTGTACTCATTGATTCTGGCTCCATGCATTCATTCATATCACCTGCATATGCTAGGAAGCTAGAGTTAGAGCTTGAACCCTTGGGCAATTTGTTGCATGTTAGTACACCTTTGAATGAATCTCAAATGACAGACTTAATATGTAAAGGATGTAAAGTGATGGTGGGATATAGACACCTAGTAGCAGATTTGATATTATTAAACATATATGACTTTGATGTAATACTAGGCATGGATTGGTTAGCTAACCATCATGCTAGTTTAGACTGTCATAGCAAAGTAGTGATCTTCTCCTTACCTAAAAAGTTTGTACTAAACTTTGATAAGATGAAATGAAAAGCCTTTTTCTTTTAAAATTGTACTAACATGAAATGAATTTTGTTTGTGAAGGCTATCTCGCTTTTGTCGAGGATGCCAATAAGAGCCATCCGAAACTCTCAGACATCTACGTGGTTAAGGACTTTCTTAATGTATTTTCGGATGAGCTACCGGGGCTACCTCTGGAAAGAGAGATGGAGTTCGCTATAGAGCTACTCCCGGGCACTCAACCAATATCGAAGCCCCCGTATCGAATGGCCTTGGTTGAGTTGGAGGAATTGAAGAAGCAGTTGCAAGAACTGTTGGATAAGGGGTTTGTAAGACTAAGTGTGTCACCTTGGAGGGCTCCGGTATTGTTTGTTAAGAAGAAGGATGGCAGTTTAAGACTGTGTATCGATTATAGGCAGTTGAATCAAGTGACGATTAAGAACAGATATCCACTGCCTAGGATTGATGATTTATTGGACCAATTGAAGGGTGCTCAGATATTTTTCAAGATTGATTTGAGATCTGGGTATCATCAGTTGAGGATTAGAGGTGAGGATGTACAGAAAACAGCCTTTAGGACGAGATATGGCCACTACGAGTTTTTGGTCATGCCATTCGGATTGACCAATGCCCCTACAGCCTTCATGGGCTTGATGAATGAAGTGTTTAAACCCCACTTGGACAAGTTTGTCATCATATTTATCGATGATATTTTAGTGTATTCCCGATCTCGAGAGGAGCATGAGCACCATTTTCGCATCGTTCTTCAGACCTTCTGTGAGAAAGAACTCTATGCGAAGCTCAGCAAATGCGAATTTTGGCTAGAACAGATTAGTTTTCTAAGGCATGTGGTATTGAAGGATGGAGTGGTAGTAGATCCAGCAAAAATAGAAGCTGTAATGAATTGGGAGAGGCCTAAGACGGTGATCGAGATTCGTAGTTTTTTGGGGCTAGCGGGATATTACCGGAGATTTGTTGAGGGTTTTTCTAAGCTAGCCGGACCTTTGACTTGTCTCACACGCAAGGATGTCAAGTTTGAGTGGAATGATGCGTGTGAGCACAGTTTCTTGGAGTTGAAACACCGATTGACTACAGCACCCATCCTCACCATTCCTAGTGGTTCAGGGGGATTTGCTATATATAGTGACGCTTCACACCAAGGTCTAGGGTGCGTATTGATGCAAAATGGAAAAGTGGTGGCTTATAGTTCTAGACAGCTAAAAGACCATGAGAGGAATTACCCTACCCCATGACCTAGAGCTAGCGGCAGTGGTGTTTGCACTAAAGATATGGTGTCATTATTTGTATGGAGAAAAGTTCTAGATTTACACAGATCACAAGAGTCTGAAGTACCTGTTTTCACAAAAAGAATTGAACATGAGACAGAGAAGGTGGATGGAGTTACTTAAGGACTATGATTGTGAGATTCTCTACCATCCAGGCAAGGCTAATAAGGTGGCTGATGCATTGAGTAGAAAGAGTATGGGCATGGTCAGCTACATGATGGTTAGAGAGTGGGAATTAATAGAGCAATTTTCGGAGATGAACCTGAATCTAGGGCCTACCGGTGAATGTTTGATGGCTAGTTTGAGAATAGAGCCTAGTATCATAGAACAAATTAGACAGGCTTAGAGTGAGGACCCAAAATTGGTTGAGATTATCGACTTGATAAAAAAGGGTCAGGAATCAGTGTATGAGATTAGCAGCGATGGCTTATTGAGGTTCAATGGGAGAATATGTGTTCCAAGCAATGAAGCCTTGAAGAGACAGATCATGGATGAGGCATATAGTTCTAAGTACACGATGCACCCAGGTAATACAAAGATGTATCAGAACTTACGCAAAGTGTATTGGTGGTCAGGTATGAAGAAAGACATAGCAACTTTTGTACCTAAGTGCTTAGTGTGCCAACAAGTTAAAGTGGAGCATCAGAAGCTGGCAAGGTTGCTCACTCCTTTGTCTGTGCCAACTTGGAAATGGGAGCACGTGACCATGGATTTCATCATGGGACTTCCTAGGACCCGAAGAAACCATGATGCCTTTTGGGCGATTGTCGATCGATTGACTAAGTCGACACACTTCTTGGCTATGAAAGTCACAGATTCACTCAGTGCCCTTGTAGATTTGTATGTTAGAGAGATTGTGAGATTACATGGAGTCCTTGTGAGCATAGTGTCAGATAGAGACTCTCGGTTTACTTCTCATTTCTGGAAGCATTTCCAGGACGCTTTGGGAACTAAATTGAGTTTCAGCACCGCTTTCCATCCTCAAATCGATGGACAATCTGAGAGAACAATTCAAACCCTTGAGGATATGTTAAGAGCGTGTGTCATGGATTTTCAGGGCTCATGGGATGATCATTTGGCACTGGTTGAATTTGCATATAACAATAGTTTCCACTCCAGCATTGAGATGGCACCTTATGAGGCGTTGTATGGGCGTAGGTGTAGATCCCCGATAGGCTGGGAAGAAGTGGGTGAAAGGAAGATATTTGCTCCCGAACTTGTAGAAAAGGCTTCAGAAAGTGTTAGATTGATATGTGAGCGATTGAAGACGGCATAGAGCAGACAAAAGAGTTATGCCGATAATCGTAGAAGACACTTGGAGTTTCAAGTGGGAGATAAAGTGTTTTTGAAGATCTCTCCATCTAAAGGCATAATGAGGTTTGGTAAAAGAGGAAAGTTGAGTCCTCGGTACATTGGTCCGTTTGAGATACTAGACAGAGTGGGTGATGTGGCATATCGATTAGCGCTACCACCAGAGCTGTTGAGTGTGCACAACGTGTTCCACGTATCTATGCTCAGGAAAATACATCCGGATCCCTCTCATGTGATTGATTATGAACCTTTGGAGATTAGAGAGGACTTAAGTTATGTTGAGAGACCGCTTCGGATTTTGGATCGAAAGGATAAAGTGTTGCGGTCCAAGACAATTCCTTTGGTAAAGGTGCTTTGGCAACATCACTCCTCAGAAGAAGCTACATGGGAGTTGGAGAGTCTCATGAACGAGAAGTACCCCCACTTATTCTAAAATAACTTGTAACAATTTGGAGGACCAAATTTTTTCTTTTGGTGGGGAGGATGTGAGAACCGAAAATTTCCTAGCTAAATATATACTTATGTAATTTAGTGACATAAAGAGATAATGCACTCATGAAATTTCAAGTATAAGATTTTGTGCGTTACATAGACACGAAAGGAGTGTGTACCTATATATAAAGGATCGGTTATATATGCCATGAACCAAGTTAAACGCATACAATGTACATGTATACGATGTGTGTGCATGCATGCGTGCATGTGCAAGTACATAGATAAATACAAATAATAAAATGTAAAAATATATAAATATATATGTATACATATACACACGTATATACATACGATCAAAGGAAGTAAAATATATATATATATATAAGATAAGTGTGTATATGTATATGTATATGTATATGTATCATTTCAAATTACATGCATGAGTTTAAATATATATGCTCGAGAAAATACGTATATAGGTACAAATGTATTTACAAGAACAAAGAAATTTGTAATGTATATAAATGTAAAAAAATATATAATTAAATAATAATATAAATGAATTATATACCTATGGATGAGAGATGCATTAGTGTAATGATGGATATATATATATATATATATATATATTTATATATCCCATATACCAATATCTTATGTTAATGTATAAAATATAAAAAGAAAAGAAGAGAATTTAATTAATGACAATAGCCAATATAGGGAGACAAGGTTCAGCCTCCCCATCACCTCACGGCATTTTATGTATTTTTTTAGTCTATTCTAAATCTTTCCCAAATCACTTTTCTCCCTCTGTCAGCCGTACCACCGAAACCACTTATTTTCTCTGCCATTCCTCTCCATTCCCTCATCCCATTTGCCGTCGTTTCACACATCACCCACCTTATTCCCATCTCATCAGCCCTTGTAATTACTGATTCGAGTGGTGCGGGTCACGAACAGAAATGGAGGAGTTTGACCAGTATCGAAGTGGTTTTTGGAGCCTCAACAGTAGTACTTGAGAGCAAAAAAAAAATAGAGGTGGGTGGTTTCAACTTTTAGGCAAAATGGTAGCATGAACCGAAAGCAAAAATTTGGCTGGGTTATAGGCCTGAAGAAAGAAACAATAGTGGCCATTTGATAGTCTTTTGGAAGCTAAGTTAGGGCTTTGAGAGGGCTGATCTGGGAAAGAGCAGAAGTTGAGGAAAAAGGGAGACATTGGTGGTTGGCTTGGGTGTTTCCAGCCCTGAGCAAGAGACGCACAAGGACTGAATGGAGAAGGCAGCGGTGGTGGCTACAGCCGGCGTACCAGGGGCTTCCGGTGGCTGAACGGAAGGCAAAAACTGAGGTAAGGAAATGAGGAAAGAAGAAGAAAAGAAATAAAAAGGAAAAGAAAGAAAACGAAAATAAAGAAAATAAAAGAAAAGAAATAAAAAAATATATATGTATTTTTATAAATATGTATATATATATATATATATATACATATGCAAATGTAGTGTGTTTAAAAATATATATGTATGCATGGTGCACATATATATGTATGCATGGTGCACATATATATGTATGTATATATATATATACACATATAGGAAAATGAGAGAATTGAATTTAAGAATTATGTTATATACATGTGTATATATATATATAAGGATATGGGAAAAAACGAGAGAATGTAATTTAAGAACTTGAATTATATTAGGCTAAGAGTATATATATACATATATATATATGTATATATAGATATTATGTTGGAATTTAAATTTACATAAGCGTATATAAAGCTTGAGCTAGACTTTATTGAGTCGAAATTTCCTTGTGAATGTGTAGTGCGCCAAGAGGACGACGGACACGATCTAGCTGGACACGAGACACATTGGAACTAACCTCGCCTTAGGTAAGATGTTTATATAACGTAGAAGTAGGATTATCCTGTATAGGATTAAATCTTACGATAAAATGATTTGAATACTTAGAGATTAGATTTAACGAGATGAAATGCATGTACGATGTTAGAATCGATAAAGTGCCAAAATGGTATGATATTAACTGTAAATGAATCGTTATGGTAGAAACTTATAGACATCACGAGATGGAATGATAGGCATTCATGTGATTCATGAGCACTACATTATACTGCTTTCAGTTCGTCTACTTGAATTCTTTTACCATTTAGCATGCTTTAGTACTATGCATGAAGCACGAAAAGGCTTATTCTTATCATGCTTATCAGAATGCTTGATGCTTATATGGTTTTGAACAGAATGAAATGATAGTTTTCACATATGTACGTATATACATGTAAATGATCTTCAGGAAAGCATTATCTACATTAAACTATTTTTATACGAAAGATTGAATGCTTTATGAGACTATAGGCACCCTAAGAGAATTAAATTCAATAAAGCATAGTAGAAGCCGCCTAATTGGAGATTACTCATTAGGCATAGAAGCTTGTCCAACAATAGTCGTGGACAGGTCTCAGTCTTGCCTGATCAGTGGGACGGAGAGATATGAGGTTTATGGCCATAGATAGCGCCCTAGTGGTTTCCAGGGGATGATGATATGATTCTTCACTGCTAGCTACAGTGAACTAAGTCTTTATTGATAGAGAGATAGGGATTTAGCCTAGTCTCAAATGATATGAAATGAAGTTTAGAGTATGGCTTTAAAATGAAAATGAACTCTAAACTCGATATTGATTTATAGTATATGAAACGCATTTTGATGCTATATGTGATATGAAATATACTTCAAAAGTATATGTGATATGAAATGTGTTTCAAAAGTATATGTGATATGAAATGTATTTCAAAAGCATATGTGATATGAAATGTATTTCAAAAGTATATGTGATATGAAATATGCTTTAAAAAGTATATTTGACATGAAATGTAAACGCTTACATATTTCAAGTATGTCTTAAAAGAACACATGAAATGTATTGATACTTCACATGCCTTGAACTTGTTGGAAAAGAACATGTAGTATATGTTTTATGATTGTAACTACTTCATTCATAATTACATGTTCAAGATCACATTATGACTTCGAGACTTAGACATCTCATGATATGTTGAAGCATAATAGGATTGAGTGCGAAAATACATGTAAATGTTGCATGATGAATAAGAAAACGATCAATAATGAATTCTCCTCACATGACATCATGCATGGCATATAGAACAGTATAGTTTTAACTCTGCACTTATATAAATGACTTACTGAGCCTTGCTCATTAAACGCTATTTAAATTTTTCAGATTGAGCACGGAGTTGGGGGAGTATTTCGAAGCCTTCTGAATAGTCCCGAGCTTGAAATATAGTCCCAACTCTCCAAAGAAAATTTTTGTGAACATTTGGGTATACACACTCTCCTTTTGTATCTATTACTAATTCAGGCTGTTTTTGATTTAGTACTTAGATGGGATGTAATCTGATATAGAGAATAGTATCTAGATTAGAAATGATGAAGTATGGAATGTTGATTTTGCATGAGTATGGATTGTGGATTGAATAGCATTAGCAAGTGACCAAGTAGGAAAAATATGAACCATAAGATGAAATGTCATGATATGGAAATGAACTTGGTCATAGAAATGCTAGAATATAATCAACTGTTATTCTGGGAAGCATGAGCTGGATATTCTTGTAATTTTCATGCAAGAAAAATAACCTGAGTAAAGTGATAAAAATAGGCAAGGGAGTTAACGTCCCGAAACAAAATTCACTACATTGCACTTAGACAAAATAAGTATAGGAAATCGAAAAAAAATTAGCCCCTAATTTCTACGCATTCGTATAAGTAAGAGGCACCGTCGTGGCCTTCGGGTCGTGACAACTCCAATGGCTCATTGGAGGGGTAGAAATCCAATGATTTCACTGCTGGTGGACCCCTAGCGGGGAGTGAAAAATTAAATTTCCATCCCCTTTTTAATTTTTTTTAATTTTATGTTTTTAAATATTTAATATGTTAATTCTTTCAGTTTTTTATTTTTATTTTTTAAAATATACTTAAAAAATTAAAATATCTAATATCAAAATTACTATTTGATATAAAAATAATATTTAATTTATAAAAAATGTTTTTTCATATAAAATAATTTATTAATTATTTTATTTATTTTATTAATTTTATAAATATAAATTATACATTAGAAATTTCATTATATATAAAATTTAATTAAATGTTCTTGATTGTCACTTGTCTTTTCACTAGACTCATGTCTTCGCTATCCTTATGATGGCATCCAAATGCATATCACCATTATATTATCCAATCTCACCATTATAATAATTAGGTAATTATTACATAAACCGCTAATGGAGTTTTTTACTATACAAACAGTGTTAAAATCGTGACACATGTCATATAAAAATATTAAAAATAAAAATAAATAAAATAGAACATGTGTCATGATCTTAACACCAGAGCAAAAAAAACTCTACTGGTGGAGTATGAAATAATTATCTATAATAATTACTCTCACTGCCATGATAATTTTCAATCTCACCTAAGCCAATTGTAACGTTTATGCAACTAGTTTTAATTCTATTAGTATGGAAATAGATTCATCGTTGAGTATTAATTGAAGTCGGTTTACTTTTTTTTTCCTCTTTGAAAGGGATAAGGTTGAAAGATAGAGGACAAACAAAGAAGATTGAGAAAAACTCTTTGTAAAAATAATATAAATTATTTTAAATGACACATAAGGTTACAATTGGCATTTTTTTTTGTCAGTGTAAGTGTGTAAGGGTTTGTCTATAGTAAGGTCGCAAAATATCAATTTTATTATAAGGTTAAGAGATTTCACAAGATATTCAATATCTCATGAGAAATTAAATAAATAATAAAAATTAAAAAATTGAAAATAATGGTTTAATAGGTTAATAGGTATACTTTACTTAATGAAATATAATTTAAATTATATTTTTATTTATTAAAACAAGTAAGAAGATATTTAAACTAAAATTTTATCCATTCATAAAATAATCAAAATTATATTTTATACCTTCAAAGTATAAAAACAAATTATATGACATATTAAATCTCAAAGTATTTTTCATTAGATTAAATTTCAAAGAGATAAGTTTGAAAAAAAGAACTCCCTCTGATACTTAGTAACGCTTATGAATCAGAATTATTGGAAAATATAAAGATAAGATGTTAATGTTCACAACATATGATCAAGCTCAAAAAGGACTTTTTTATGTATTAATTTAACGTAAACATTAAATAATTGTGACAATCTCTAAATACGTTACCTTGCATAAAAGTATTTGCCGAATTTTCAATTAATGAAGCTTATCCTTGTTGTTTGGACAGATTTTAGGAGTAGAGTCAAGATCACTTCGAAGAAATTGGATGGAATTTTGAGACAAAGAACTAAAAAAAAAGGTAAATTTCGGTTTCAAGGTTTAATTCAAATTCATATTTTATGAAAATGGGAGCAGTGAGAGTTAGAAAGACTTAATTATAGGCTGGAAAATGTTAAAATCAGAATAATAGAATGATAAATATAACGAAAATTAGGAAATAAAAATAAGGATATTAATAAAGTAATGGTTAGTGGGAGACAAAGACATGAGAGATGATCATGTCTAGAGCATAAAGCTTGCATGTAATATTAACCCATTTTCTATCAATAAAATACATCCTATTAAATTAAGAAATGCTTCTCCCACATCGGGAGTGTGTGCGTGTGTTCTCTTGTTTATAAGGAACCATGGCTTCAACCCAAAACAACCGGTTTTGGTGTTGTTGGCTAGTTCCTTCCCTGATCAAAAAAACTCAAGTGTGGTCTCCCACATCAGGAGCGTGTGCGTGTGTTCTCTTGTTTATAAGGAACCATGGCCTCAACCCAAAACAACCGGTTTTGGTGTTGTTGGCTAGTTCCTTCCCTGATCAAAAAAAAATTAAGAAATGCTGACTATGAATGGTCAAAGAGGGACCACCACCATGTTTTGTCGTGAATCCGCGATAACTTGGGAAAGATCATACTAACTTGAGTGGTTTTAGGCAAAAGAAACCGTGGGACCCTTATACTTGTAGTGTTAATGTTACACTTAAACAAAGAAATTAAACTTAGCTTAGACTAATAACTATTCACCATCCCTTACTATTGCATTTTCGGCCAATGAAGAGTGAAGAAAAGAAAAAAAAACTCAAGAAAGGGGCCATGGCATGGGAGAAATCTAAGGAACTCATAGAAATTTTGGTGAAATTCAAGAGGGAAGGCAGGAGAGTAGTGGAACAAGGCTTACATGTAGTGTTTTTGGCTTTAAGGCCTTGCTTGGTACATCTGAAAAGTGGGAGGAAAGAAAATGAAGGAGAGAAAAGTGAAAGGAAAATCAATTTTAGAGTTGCTTGGTAGGGCAGAAAATGAGAAGGAAAGAAAGAGGGAAAGAAAAGTGTTTTCTGTCCTAACAAATATGATCAATTCGTCCAAATTGGACAAAAAAGGAGGAGGGAAAATGTGAACATGTGAATAAAATTAATTGAAAATACGAAATTACCCCAACAATATTTAAAATTGTCAATTGGAAGTTGCTTTTCTTTCTCTTTGAGAACTCTCACCACCCTCTCACCTTCTCTATCATCGATGTCCTCTCTCATTCCTACCGCCATTTGAGTTGTCGTTTAGGTCGTCTTTTGCAATGGGCTGGTGATTAGAGTTTGTGCCTGGACTTTGGAGATCTTCCATTTTTCTAGTTCCTTTCATTCCATTCTAATTATATCAAGTATGTTTTGATCCAATCCTTATTGATTGCACTAAGTTTTCCTTTTCTTGTTCAAATCAAAAAGCAAAAATGAAAAATAATGGTTGATTAGTTACCATAAATTTTGGATTATGGAAGTTAATTAGTGAGGCTTACTGGTTCATTGATGATTTTGATATAATTGGCCCGAGGAATGGCCTGGATTAGGAGTATTGGTTGAGTGGGACGATGGACCTTCAATTACTCTGAATTAAATTAATTTTCTTTATTAATTATAAGATTGGACTACTAGCT
The DNA here is from genome assembly GCA_032173925.1 of Heritiera fomes. Classification (NCBI taxonomy): domain Eukaryota; kingdom Viridiplantae; phylum Streptophyta; class Magnoliopsida; order Malvales; family Malvaceae; genus Heritiera; species Heritiera fomes. The sequence continues at coordinate 23,864,472 of JAPDPM010000009.1, forward strand.
TCCATTTCCTTTTTAATTATTATAGATCTCCATAAGGTATATATCCTCAGCTAGAAAGCATTTTTGCTTACTATATTCTTCTTAAGGCAAAATTGTTGTTTAGGTTGACGTTTCATTATATTATTTTAGATATTTATTATGATTACTGCTTAATCCAATTGACTAAGCTGTGAAATTGTTACCATTTTATCTTTTGAATGGACATTTTTGTTGTACATGTTTTAGAAATTGCAATTTAGGATGATTAAGTTAAATTAGTATGCAATTTATTTGTAGAAAAACTATTTTGTAGCTAAATATTTTTGCACAAAACAACAATAAAGATATGCTGACGTCGATATTCGTACTTAGACTCCACCTGTCTTCAAGAAGCTTCTGTAAAACAAGAAAAGTCAGAGAGACGCAGGGGTGGTTCCCTGCATAGACACTCCGATGCTTAAGTCAGCAGAAAGTTCTTCAGTATTGGGAAGCGTAAAAGCCAGTAGTCAAAAAATTAGGGAATAAGATTATACCTGAAGCCTATTTATAGGCGAATATTCTAGGTTAATTACCTAGGGATAAGAACGTAACTTTGCTAAGAGTTTGTATCCAGATGTAATACAGATTCCACGTACAGATAAACTCGAACCTTGTCACTGGCGAAAGACCCTCTCGCAAACCAGGTTATGGCGTCAGGGTCCGTCGGCAGTCGATAGATGGAATTGATGCCATTTGTCGCGCTACGCCGTCAGGCAACAGGCTTAAAGTCTGCCGCTGGTGACAGGCTGAGAGTCTGTCGCCTAGCGACAGGTGTTATGTCGTCTGTCACCAAAGGCCACGTGGCCCAGTGATATCTTGCCACGTGGTGGTCTTTGATGAACCTTGGGCCTGACCCAAATTTGGTGTACTTTGTCATATCAATTGCTTCCCACACTCTTGTTGGATTTTTCTAACCAAGAGAGTATAAATAATAATTTTTTTTACTTCTTCTGGTATTTTTTGCAAGTGAAAGAGCTCTACTCTGTGACAGACGTGATCGGGCGCGACATTTAGCATTCCCTGTCGCGGCTATATAAACCGCTGGGGCTCCTCGAGAGAGCTCACGAAAACCTCTAAGCAGCCGTCTGTCGCCATCTTTCAGCTCTCTCGCCAAAAGAGTCTGTCGCCTAAAAGAGTCTGTCGTTCTCTCGTTAGGATCTCTCGCTCATCTCAGTGACAGTAAGTGCATATCTGTCGCCTTATTTATGACCTTTTGCATTCAGATTTAGGCCTCCCGCAGGTGTTTTTAGTCTTCCACGTAAAGCCTAGGTCTCCCGCAGGTCTCTCGTTTGATAGGTCTGTCGCCAATTCCTTCACCATGTCTTTGCTACATCCGGGTAAAACACTCAGAACCGGTGGTGTTCTGTGTTCTTTGACAAATGCTGACTTAGAGGATTTTAGGACTCGTTTCCCCCTTCTGTCAGGTTATAATTATAGACTTTCAGTCCAAGGGGAGGCTACACTCGACTTGGTTAAAAATGGTGTAGTCGTTCATAAGGCCTCTTTATTCTTCGGTTTTCGCTTCCCTCTTCCGGAGTTTGGTGAAGCGTTTCTTAGGTATAAGGACATCGTCCCGTGTCAACTCCATCCCCATGCGTGGGCCCAGTTGGTAGCGTTTTCCATAGTGTGTTGTCACTTGGATATTGTCCCAATTGTTCCTCTTTTAAGCACTTTTTTCAGGGTTCGTGGTTTGAAAGGGATGATAACGTTCTCTCTCCAACGATTGAAGACTGACGAGTTTCCTAATAATAAAATCTTCTCGGATCTTCCCAATAAACTGCGTGGCTTTGAGAGTGAATGGGTCATTGTTGAGATTCCAAGCGACCTACGGATCTGTAAGAGATGGAATCGTGATACCTCCGACCACTCACAGCGCTCAGAAAGATTTAAAGCAGAAACCTTAAGAGACCAACTTGGTGAGCCTATTCGGCAGATCTATTTTATCGGGGAGCGTAATTTATTCTCCCTTTTAACCCCGGAGAATATCGTCGCTGCTGGCTGGGGGGTAAGCAGGACCGTTGTTGGGACTTCCGCTGCCCCGTCTAACTTGCCTGCGACTCCACGTGTTGATGCTGGTCCTAGTCAGCCATCTCCGGTAGTCGTAGCCGAAGCGTCCGCCCCTGTAGGTCATCTTGTAGATGAATCCTCTTCAGACTCGGAGGATGAGACCCCTGAGGCTGCGGGTACTAGTGATCAGTCAAAGGAGAATCTTGAGTGGGCTCAGGTCGATGCCTTTGGGAGTCCCTTCGTCGATTTCCCCTTGGATTCATCCTTGAATAGTTTAAAGGATATTGGTGGTTTTTTAGTTTTCTAATTTCCTTTTTACTTCTTGTATACGTGGGTGTGGCGTTTTACTTGGTCAGCTAATTCCTTCTTATATTTTGCAGGTATGAATTTTCAGGAGTTTTTGCGTAGGAGGGATGCCAGTGATGCTGCTCGAGCGGCTCCTGCTTCTCGGTCGCAAGCTGGGGCTTCCACATCTGGACCAGCTCGCGTTCCCTCATCTGGGCCAGCTCTTGCTCCCTCGTCTGTACTAGCTCATGCTCCTACTGTCCCTCCTCCTGCCGCTGGTGTATCCGGCCATCTTACACAAGAGGTCGGGAGAAATAAACGAAAGAGGCCTCTTGTCCCTGATCGTGGTTCGGACGACCGCGAGAGCTCAGAGTCCCAGAGGAGTGATTCAGCCCGTCAAGTGGGTGGATCTTGTGTTGCTGAGGATAGGTCTACTCCTCGCCAACCTAGGCGCAAATACAGGAAGAGGCTAATTATCGAAGCCACAATCCCTACAAGACCAATTTTGCCTAAGGTGGCCGATCCGACTTTGAGGCGCTATCCAGTTGATAGCGGGGTCGTTGTAGGTGGAGAAGACTTCCAGACCTATCCCGGGGTGAATGACAATGACAGCATTGAGGATGCCGGGATAGCATCTCGTCTAGCTTGGAGCACAATTCTCCCTCGCGACGAGGCGAGGCTTTTCACCAATCTGACTGAGGCGGAGGATAATTCTGACTATCTCGCGATGAAGGTAAGCTTTGTGCTTGTTTGTTAATTAGCTTTTTCCTTTTTAGGCTTCTTCGTCAGGTTTGTTGAGTCTTCGTTTGTTTTTTGTCTTGTCAGACGGCTCAGCAAATTGCGGCTATTAATGCTCGACACAGGGCCCTTAGGGAGCAAGCCGACAAAGACATTCGTGAGCTTCAAGAGTAGAAAATGGAGCTTATGAATGAGGTTGTCCAGCTTCGCCCCTATCCCAAAAGGATGGAGGAGCTAAATAAAAGGAACGCTGATCTCAAGCGAAGGAATGTTGATCTTGAGCGAAAGCTCCAAGAAGAGCAAGCGAAGGTGGCTTCCCTTCAAGGGTACCAGGAGGCTTACAATAAGGCCGTCAGTGATCGGGGAGCCATGGAGAGGCAACGGGATGAATCCATTGAGGAGCTGCACAATGCACTGGATCGTCAAAGAGAGGTTCGGGCCGAGGTTGTCCGTGAATATGGCTTGTCCCAACATTGCTATGATAAGAAAGCAATGTTTGTGGCGGGATTCATCAAGTACGGCTTCTATTTGGCTCGTTCGTGGCTGAAGAAGCACCGGCCAAGCAAGACTTTTCCTGAATTGCTCTTCACCGAGGAGGCCAAGTACTACGCAGCTCCTTCGTGGACCACGTATGAGCCCAACTCACAAGGTTCGGACGCCTATTTGGAGGAGGGTTCCGGAGACGAATTAGATAATCTTGAGGGTCCGTGGCCTCCTCGACAGCCACCACGTTAGCCCGAGTCTTTTGAAGCACTTGACCAAGCTGAGCCTTCAACAGTGCGTGATGTTCCTGAGGCTATCGAGGCGGGCAATCAGCCTGAGTCTATCGAGGCACTTCTAGGGTTGGACAGCGATGAGTTCCAGATTTCTGATTCCACAGCCGTTGATCCTGTGCCAGACTCCGCAGTTGTGGTTGGGCCTTCAAGTGATGATCCTTTATCTGGGATGGCTCCTTCGGCTCCCCAGGATCCTTGTGCTTCGGTTCCTCAAGTTCCTGATTCCTCGGTTATTGAGGGCTCCGGTGTCGAGACAGCTTCTTCTCAGCTAGATGACTTAGTACTCAATGTAGATTAGGATTTTTTGTATTTTCCTCTGTTTGTAAACATTTAATGAAAAGCACATTTCTTTTTGCAGCTTTTTCTTTCTGTTTATGTAAATTCAGTACTTGTACAGATTTTTTTTTAATGAAAAGTACCGTTTCATTCTGTAGTTCTTTCTTTATGTTTATGTGAATTTAGTATAATGCTTCGTATACTTTTACCTTTATACCATGTCACTCCCCGAGTTCTTCTTTGAGACAGCATTCTTATTCATGTGCAAAGATGAACTTCTCTTGAGCATTGTGCCTATCTTGCGCTTTTTTCGCGTAAGGACTTTATTGAATAACAACTATAATTTGTTAACTTATTGCAACATATTAGTCCTAAAATTTCAACGTACCTTGTAAGATGCTATATATTACCTTTTGTGTGAGTTGGATATCGTACTTGTCCGTTTGCTTATTGCTTGATGATTTCATGGTTTGCCTTTTTCGCGCCCTTTTCGCATCTTAAGGTCTAGTTTTGCTCGTTTCGCACCTTTTTTGTGCTTAGGGACTTTTGTATGCCCGTTTCGCGCATTTTTCGCTTAGGGAATTTGGTTTACCCGTCTGGGGTCTTATTTTGCCCTTCTAGCGTCTTCGTCATGTTTAGGGTCTTATTTTGCCCGTCTGGGGTCTTATTTTGCCCTTCTAGCGTCTTCGTCATGCTTAGGGTCTTATTTTGCCCGCTTGGGGTCTTATTTTGCCCTTCTAGCGTCTTCATCATGCTTGGGGTCTTATTTTGCCCGCTTGGGGTCTTATTTTGCCCACTTGGGGTCTTATTTTGCCCTTCTAGCGTCTTCGTCATGCTTAGGGTCTTATTTTGCCCGCTTGAGGTCTTATTTTGCCCTTCTAGCGTCTTTGTCATGCTTAGGGTCTTATTTTGCCCGCTTAGGGTCTTATTTTGCCCTTCTAGCGTCTTCGTCATTTCAATTCCTGTTAAACACATAATCTGTCTAACAAATTGCATTAGAGAATATAGAAAGCGGATAGCTTGTCTTTATTCAGGAGTCAGATGATCACAAAACGATAATATCTATAAAGTAACATAATAACAGATGGATAGATAAAGACAAGAATCATAAGAGGTGTACGATATTTTGCTGCCAGTACAGCTTGAGATGGTTGGCATTCCAAGTCTTCGAGATCTTCTTCCCTTGCAATTCTCTGTTGTTAACCCGTGCCATGTAATAAGTGGCCACCTTCTGTCTCTTCATCCGGTTTTGGCTTAGGCGGTTTTTCGATGGTAAGGGTTTCCTTCCTTTTAATCCCCTTACACGTGGTAGACGCGATATTACACGTCCTAGCCTTCTTTTGGTCTCCTTTCACTTGTCCGACACCATGGGGAGTTTGGAATTTCATTAACAGATAACAAGGATGTACCACCGCTCTCATATTATTCAACAATGGTCTCCCGAAGATCATGTTATATGCTACTGACGTCGACTTCACCACCATGAATAATACTTGACGAATGACACACTTCGGGCTTTCCCCAATGTCACAGATAGCTGAACTGCCCCTTCCACCTTCACCTTTTCTCCTGAGAAGCCATACAGCGGTGTGGGTACTGGCTTCAGCCTATCCTTCGAGATGTTCATTTTCTCAAAGCAACTCCAGTATATCAAATTCACCGAACTCCCATTATTGACCAGGATGCGACTTACTGGATGCTTTGCTATCACTGCTGAAAGCACCATTAGGTCATCGTGAGGGATTATTACATCTCTTCTGTCCGCTGGCGTAAAAGTAATGGACTCTTCATCATGCTTTTCCTTCATTACTGAGTTAATCTGATGAGCTTGTCGGGCGTAAGACTTCCGAGACGAGGAAGAAGAACCAGCTAACGATTCACCTCCGGATATCACATTAATAGCTGGCCCCGTAGGTTCATTATCTTCCTATCTATTCCTTCTATCTATCCTCCTGTCATCATCATTTTGCCTTACAGTTTCCCTGTTTTCACCTCTTTGGTCTCTAAAGTTGTCTTTGAAGTAGTTTCCTCTATTTCGTGCAGGATAGGCGTTCCTGTCACTTCTCCACACAAATCGATTTATCTTTCCATCACGTGCTAGCTTCTCTAGTTGATTCATTAAATCCCTACATTTCTCTGTCGAATGCCCATGTGTTGAATGGTAGTTACAGTAAGAATCTGTGTCGCGGCCCATAGTCCCGGATGCTTTCTTCGGGAGTTGTATAAGACCTGATCCCTCAATAGCTGCTAACACCGAAGTTCGAGGTTCAGTAAGTGGGGTATAGGTGGTATATTTCGTTTTAGAGGTTTTGTCAAACCTCCTTGACTGACTAGAGGATGTTTTAGGGACTTCTCTTCCCCTCTTCCTTCCTTCGTTGGATTCTCCGTTACCCACCATTTTCATCACTTCTTCCTGGGTGACATATTTATTTGCCCGAGTAAGTAGGTCTGAGATCGTGATTGGCTGGTCTAGTGACAGGGATTCTTGCAGCTTTTCAGACCTTGTTCCTTGTAACATGGCTGCCACAGCTATACCTACTTGTAGGTCCCGCACTTCTAGAGTAGCGTCTCTGAACCGATCGACATAGCTCTTCAAAGACTCCTTAACTCCTTGTTTAAGAGTGAGTAAATAGGTCGGTTCTTTCCTTCTATGACTATTCACCGCAAACGCCTTAAGGAACTCGCCGCGAAGTTGGTCAAAAGAGACAATGGACCCTTCAAGTAGGTTATTGAACCATTTCATCGCGTGTCTGGATAGAGTTAAGGAAAAGGCCCTGCACATTATCTCGTCTTCCCATCCATGTAGCAACATTAGGGCCTCATAGTTTTGCATATGATCATAGGGATCGGTCTTCCCGGTGTATGCGGCCATCTACGGCATTTTGAACTTAGAGGGCAAAGGTTTTTGCATGATGGTCGTGCAGAACGGTACTCTTCTTCTCTGGCTCTCTTCTGCAGACACTAATTTTTTCTCCTCTAATACCTGTTCAATCATCTTCTTCATGTCTACGGGGGGAGCGAGCTGACTTCAGGCATTAGACGAATCGGGTAGGTCTACGACTACATCCTTACCCTTCGTTTGAGGTGCGTTTGTTCATGCCATATGTGTGCACCAAGTGGGGTCAAACTCCGACCCGGTTCCCCAAGTGCTTTGATCTTCACCATCATTCTTTCCAGCACCTCCCACACCATGTTCTAAGTTGGTACCAGCCAAATTTGACAAGTTATGGTGGTGTCAGTCTCCTGTCGCCCCACATATGGAGTCTGTCGCCTGAACCTTGCCACAGGATCTAAGCCTGTCGTTTCCTCAGCCTCTCGCTAGATGCCTGCGACAGACCTCCCGTTCTCCTGTCCTGTTGCATCCTGATGAATGTCATTCTCTTCCACAGGGGGAACCTCTAGCCGCCGATAGGGGTCTGCCGCTGTCACATCCTCTTGTCGCCCAAACACCTGCGGCGGAACCTTGTGGCTCGTTCCTCCTACCAAGTTCTACACGGCAGGCTGCAGATTCAGTGTCGGGAGAACTCCTTGGAACAGATCCACCATGGCTCTCAGCGCCTGGGTAGTTTCTTCGCTTTATCGCCTCAGAGCTTCGAATTCTGCCGCCGAGACAATAATTCTTTCTTCTTCCCTGTTCATCTGGTTCCTATGGTGATTCTGTTGTTCAGGCGAGCTCACAGAGTTTTCCTCACTCCCGGCCCTTACGTTTGTAGATCTTGTTCTCACCATTTTTGAAAGTATTGGTTGGCTTTTTAGGCGTTCCCGCAGACGGCACCAATTGTTGTTGCACAAAACAACAATAAAGATATGCTGACATCGATATTCGTACTTAGACTCCATCTGTCTACAAGAAGCTTCTGTAAAACAAGAAAAGTCAGAGAGACGCAGGGGTGGTTCCCTGCGTAGACACTCCGATGCTTAAGTCAGCAGAAAGTTCTTCAGTATTGAGAAGCGTAAAAGCTAGTAGTCAAAAAATTAGGGAATAAGATTATACCTGAAGCCTATTTATAGGCGAATATTCTAGGTTAATTACCTAGGGATAAGTACGTAACTTTGCTAACAGTTTGTATCCAAATGTAATACAGATTCCACGTACAAATAAACTCGAACCCTGTCGCTGGCGAAAGACCCTCTCACGAACCAGGTTATGGCGTCAGGGTCTGTCGGCAGTCAATAGACGGAATTGATGCCATTTCTCGCGCTGCACCGTCAGGCGACAGACTTAAAGTCTGCCGCTGGCGATAGGCTGAGAGTCTGTCGCCTAGCGACAGGTGTTATGTCGTTTGTCGCTGAAGGCCACGTGGCCCAGTGACATCTTGCCACGTGGTGGTCCTTGATGAACCTTAGGCCTGGCCCAAATTTGGTGTACTTTGTCATATCAGTTTGAATAGAAACCATTAAGTTGTTCTGCAAATTAGGCATGATGTCCCTGCCATTTGGCTTGATTAAGTATAAAAATTCCCCAATGTCAGGTAATTTAGTTCTTAATAATGATACATTATATTTATGTTGATTTCATTATAACTTGTATTTTTGATACTCCTCTCTCTCTCTCTCTCTCTCTCTCTCTCTCTCTCTCTCTCTCTCTCTCTCTCTCTCTCCAATTAATATTTATAGTAATTGAAATTTGTGGATTCTTTGTTGCCTACTCCACCTCCTTTTGTAACAAGGGTAGAAACCAATTTCATTGGGAATTTATGAATATTAGTGCTAAAAACAGTAATGAATGCTTAAGATAGTTGAAAAAAAAGGAAAGTAAGGGCTGTGAAAATTCCAAATGCCTATTATGAAAGACTAGTTTAGATGCTTGTAACTTGTGTTCAAGGAAACTCAAGATAGTTGTTCGTATAATACTCACAATCCCTCCCCCATCAATTCTTTAAACTATGAACGTTACAAGAGTTTATCAACAATCCACATGGTTTACTTGTTCCCTGAATAATGCGACTTAAACTCGTAGTAGCTTTTCTAATTTTATTTTTTCCTTTTAGATCTTTTTGAGCAAGTCAGCATTCTTTTGTCAACTCCACTGGGTTATATTTCTTTTAGTCATAGATTGCATCCACTACATGCTTTAGTTATATGGAGCCTTCCCAATAGTATAGTAACAGTCTTCTTGTATGTTGATTGCTAATATCCAAATTTGCCTAATTTGTGCAAAAAAAAAATGTGATTCTTTAACGGTAGCTTGATTGCATGAAATCATAACTTTCCATGGTATAAAAATAAAGTGATTTTACTAGTAAGGAACACGAACCTTCATCATTTGTGTTGCCATGTAGGGATCACATGACAAATAGAGATTTTCGACAAGAAGTCCATGATTATAGCCCTCCGATACCTTGCATTTTACATACTAGTGATCATTTAACTATACTTTCATATCTTAACTGTAACAAGAACATTCCATTTTGATTTAAGGTTATTAATTTCACTAATTAATAGTGGAGTAGAATCAAAATATTGCACCCGGATTTAGCAGATGTGAAAATATATAGTTTAAAAAAGGTAAAGAATAACTGCTTAGCAAACAGTGGTAGAAGGGTGAATGAAAAGCTACCTTTGACTCCTTATGTTTTGCTCTATTTGTATACTGAAATATGAATACTAAACTCTCTTCTCCCATTCTATCTTTTTACTTTTCTTCTTCCATGGTCTTTTGCATTCATAAGACCAAAAGTATTTAGTGATGTTGCATGATAGATACTTATGTTAACATGATAACTAATTTGCTATATGTGCAGGATATGTATTCATTTCATTTTAGAAACAATAATTGAAATGTTGTGATCTTGTAGCCTACAATTTACATAATTGTCTGAATCATTAGGTTGTATATGAAATAGAGGGTTATCATATCGTGATGATAATTCAAGCCACTCTGTCTCAGCTTACTCCAGAACTTTTTGTCCTTATTCATAGGTGTGTAAGTAGCATAGCTCGATTATTCTTACTAGATATAACATTTTTTTCGTACATTGACAAATTTTAATTGTTTGTTTTCATAGGTGAGTTGAGCTATGAGACTGAATGCAAGGGAAAGGATCATCTCTAAGGATCAACTTCTAGTAGGAGTATTAAGAGATGTTAGTGTTCGAGGACCTATTGATCCAATTGCATTTTTGAAGTTGTTGTGATTAAACAAAAGTCTCAGTATGGATAGACTCCAAGGGTAAGATTTAGTTGGATTTAACTTTCTCATTTTTAAGAGCTTCAACTTGGGGAGTTCATAACATTTATAGAGGTTATGTGTTAAATAATTATATCTTTTCTCTCTAAATTAAATCAAACCTAGTTAAACCTGCAAAAAAATTCAAGTTTTAAAGCATTAAAATTTCATTTTTATATATTAATACTCTTTTTAAGAGTAAATTATGAGTGGGATTTCTTTGAAAACTATTTTGTGTCTTATTTTTCAGTCTTTTAAGAGTAAATCATTAAAATTTCCTTTCATCTTTGTTTCATGTCTCAAACTTAACTTTATAACCAATTCTTTAGTTGTCCACAACATTAACTCAAAAGTTTTATATTTCAAATCTTCACAAGTTTTTGTTTTTTATCCCTTAATGAAGAAATACATGATCAACACAATGACCTTGTCTTTGTTATAGGAATAGGACTCATCACGATAGAAACGGAGCAAACGCTTGAGAGTGATGCTAGTAACAAAGGTGGTGATGAAGATGCTAGGCTATGAGTTGCTATACACAACAATATAGCTGTTACAATGTGGCAAGATTATGTATCACAAAGAGAATAACTTTTTAATATGTTTTTCCTTTAGTTGTTTTCCTGTCTAAATACTTATGTTGGTTTGTAACTCTTTGTAATTAGGTATTATTTTCTAAAGCTACATTTCTTTTCTATTATAAATCTATGTTATAGTATTATTCCACTTGTTATAATATTGGTTTTTTTAATTTCTTTCTTGTTGAAGTTAAAGAAAAATTATATGAACATGGTGTGCTTTTTATAATTTAATATCTCATTTGTAAAATCTAATGAAAATTAAGATAATTCATTTTTTTAAAAAATTGGCAAATTTTTATAAAAAAAATCTCATTGAAAATGAAAACTCAATAAAAATGAGAAAAAATTTCACTTGATAAATATTTGTATAGGGGGTAGGATGGTAAAATCTCCTTATTTTTAATTTTCTTTCCTCTCACTTTTCTACTTTACCAAGCAATAGAAGGAAAGAAATTTATTTTACATCCATTTTTTCATCTTTCCTACCAAGCATACCTAAGGAAAAAAAATTAATGTTTTCTATCTTTCTATTTTTCCCTCCCTCTAATTTTCTATCCTTCCATTTTTCTTTTCACCTTACCAAGCAAAACCTAAGAGTGAAACCGAGAGCAAGCGATGGTTAAGGGGTTATGAGTTGCTGCAAAGAGGTAAGGAAATTTGAGGTCTTAAGTTGTCTAGCTATTTTCCTTAGAATTATGGCTAATAATGCTTGCATGTTGAAATAGGTGCAAGGAAAGGAGAAATGAGCCAAGAAACACAAGGACGTTTTCTGTTCAGTGAGAGTAAGGTAAATTCTAAAATTTTTGGCGTGAATTAATTTTGAAAGATGAGTATTCTGATCTTAATGTTGAGTTGCATGAAAAACTTGGCTGAAATAGGGTAGGAACTAAAATTTCAGTGAAGGAGGGAACACTCCATTTCCAGATGATTGCTGTGTGAAGTGATGAATTAAAAGTAAGATTGGGAACAAGCATTGGAGGATTTGACCAAACTAAATTAAGGTAAGAAAACTCTTACTGGAAAAGTGAAAATTTATGAATACCCTAATAATAGAAGTGGCATCGATGAATGATTAAATGAATTTAGACTTGATGTTCAATTCTGGAATTGATGTTCTATTCTAGGTCAATATTTAAATGTTCAATTTAAATGTTATACAGTGAGATAAATTTTGGAAAATTTGCGGTGGATAGCTTTCTGATCAAGAATAATTTGGTTTTGGAATCACCTAATTTGGACTTTTGTAGCTTAAGATATGTACAAATGAACATAGTGCACTCTATTAGAAAACGTGAATCCTAGTTTTGAATTTGAAAAATTGTAGAAAATATCCCAGATTGAGTTAGGTTGCAAACCTTACATTTCCATAAAGGTAATAGAGTTAGGATTATTATGGTTGCACCAATTGGATATGCCTATAATTAGATATAGGTATTTTGTTCAAGTAGATCAGTGTAATACTGTGCTTGAAAACTACTGGAATATGGTAAAATTTTGAAAATTTGTTGGTGTTGATCTAGGAAGAGTTAAATTATGAACCTTACATTTTTAGATAGGAAAATGAGTTAGTTTTCATCCAGTTTTGGAATTTATGGATTTGAAATTTTGTAGCTTAAGATATATATAAATATATATATATATGTATGTAGGACACTCATTACAAGGGGCAAAATGCCTAGTGTCTACTTCAAAAATGCAGAGAATTTGGTTACAAGCCTTACATTTCCAGAAAAGTAAATAAGTTGGGATTGATATGGTTTTGGGTTTGTGCAAATTAGAAATCCATGTGTTGAGATATGAGATAGTTTGTGCACTAAGGTCAGATGACCATTCTGTTTGAATATACCTATACACGGGGTAGATTTATGGAATTATTGGAAATGACTTAGAAATGATAAAATTGTGAAATTTACAGGGAATTGAATTAGGTTTCACATGGTCATAGATTCATAATTTTTGGATATCCCTATAATTAGTAATGTAATTTTTAGTGCACAAAGGTCAGGAAATCACCATGCCTAACATGCCAGAATTGGATGGAATTTTGGGAAATTGTTGGAAATAGCACAGAATGAATTAGAAAATGAGCCTTACACTTTTGAATAGGGAATTGAGTTAGGAGTAATATAAAAATTACAACCTAACAATCATATTTTGAAATCTTCACTTACGACAAGCACAATACCATAAGGTTAGATGTCTAAAATGCAAAAATGAACCAAGTAGATTATGAGAAGTTCAAGAGAATAAAAGGGGGAATGAATAATGCTAGTTTTATTAGAATAGTCCAAAAACACTGCTTGGTGTCATTTCTTATTGAATTATGCAATTCTAAATGTTAGTATATAATTGGAAGAAATGAATTGATTCGACTTACCATGTGTTGTGTAGAGAACTATTCTAAAGACTAGAGCTTGGCCGAAGGTTCACTTGCACAAATCTACTTGCATGAAACTCGATAAGCTAGGGAGGATTGAATCTGTAACCTAAGGAAGTATTGTAAGTAACCCTAGCAACTACCTTGCATCCAAATTGATTTGGAATTGAATTTTGTTTTGAATCGAAATGAAATGCTGCATATGAAATCTAGTATGACGTATATTGAAAATGCTGCACATTGAGCCTATCCTTGACTAATTGGTTTAGCTTTCTGAAAATATTTTATAAGCACGCTAAAGGCTCGCCAAAACTTTGTTTGGTTTCTGTAGACACCCCATTTTGTCCAGGGTCTTTTAATATTAATTAGACGATGAATCTAATTTTTGTATTACTACCTTGTTTATTATTAAAATAAAAAAATAATAATAACAAAAAATAAAAAAATAGAAAATAGAAAATAGAAAAAAAATATAATAAAATAATAACAAAAATAATAATACAGTGGTCAAAGAAGGAAAACTTGAAAAAAATAATAAAAATAAAAATAAAAACAACACACAAGGAAAGAAAAAGGGAGAAACCCTAGAAAACTTTGGAAAAAACATTATAAAGGAGAGAACTAGGGTTTTGGAAAAAGGGGGGGATAGAGGCGGCAATTAGGAAGGAAGAAAAAAAACCTAAGGGAAGGTCATCTTGATCGCAAAACGAAAACCACCTTTGCTACTCCACCACTTCCAAAACCTTTACATCGTCCATACACTACCTTCTACCATACAGGCCACAGTTTTATCACTCCATTCTTGATTCAAATCTTTGCACCATCATCATTAACTTTGCTGCCCCGCATCGTGAATCATCATTATCGTTAACCATCATCATCATTAACCTCGCTGCACTGCCACTTTTCTTTGCACCTTGAATCGCCCCTGTGCTGTGTTCGTTACTATCAACTGGTGATCGACCTTCCTTGCACATACTCACACCTCTGACCACGTCCTCCTGGCTTGCGTGCTGCCTTTGTTTTGCTGCACCATTCTATAACCTTTTAACGTGAATAGCAGGAGAGAAAGGAAAGCTTGAAGAATAAAGGGATTTTTTTTTTGAAAGGCAACATTCATTCATTGATAGAAGCCAAACCCTGCTCAAGAAAGAACCTGAGCATGGCCAGCAAAGACACAAGCAACAAGCCGAAATCTCTCTAGCAAAAAATCAAACACTATGAATCGAAGACATAGGACAGAGGTGAAGATCCACTTGAACCCAAGAACCAAATCACCAGCAACCCAACACAACATTGAAGACAGCGCAATACACACTATGACCTCTAAGAAAAACACGCCAACGAAAGAACAAGAACAAGATAAACAATCATCAGCCACCAGGGAATCAACAACACCTACCATCACAAAACCAGCATCCATCGGACCAGCCACGACAAGAAAACATACTAAAACTAAAACTTTAATGAGAGCCCCAAATCTAAAAGCCCCGTGATTAGCTAATTCAACAACAAACTCATTACTTTCCGGATGGTATATGAGGAATTTCCAATTAGCCAACCGTAACTTTAATCAATATGAGAAAGACGAATATCACAGCTCGATCAGAACAGCCACAATAAATACAGAGCACATAAGTCAAGAATACCACATCAGTAGCACTTAAAGCCAGCCCACCAAAAATTCGTCTGGCAAGAAACATCCTGGAAGTTAGCCAGAAACAACTAATCTTTAATCCTGGAGCCACCTGAATGACATCCTTATAAACTCTCATGCAGACCATTTATCAAACATCTTCGGTGCAACAACACTCCTACTATAAGTGCTTAGCCTTGCCACTTATCGGATCATACACAGTCCCAATCAAACAAACAGCAACATCAATCACTTCATAGACAGTCAAATAAGATGCTGTAGCGATGAAACAGCTACAGCTCATAATCCAAACATCCAACAGCTCACAATTTTTGTTCTTGGTGGGCGGCAACAAAACAGAGTCGAACAGAGCAACTCCTCCCGAGCACAACCCAAAAGCTCACAGTGTCAAAACAGCCCGCAGCAGGGAGTCCGAACAGACCAAAAAGATGCAGCCCCATGCCGAGACAAAGCACCGCCGCCCCACAGGCCAAAACCGCACCTTAATCGTTGACCATCAGGAAATTGGAAGTTCTGTGCACACCCTGTTTAGCGAGGGAGTCGGCAACGTCGTTGCTCTCACGAAACACATGCTGAATTTGAAAACCGACCATTTGGAGTTTTAAGTTTTCAATTTGTGAGAATACTTTCCTGAGTTTCCAAGGAGCAGAAGAAGGCATCTGCACCCACTTGACGGTGTTAACTGAATCACTTTCCACAATAAGCGAATATGAACTGGCCCATTTAGAAGCCGAGAAAATGACCACAGCCTCCCTCACTGCTAAGACTTCAGCCACGTTTGATTCGGCAACTCCAATGGATTTTGAGAACTGGACCTTAACAGAACCCCCGACATCCCTCAATACACCGCCGATACCAGCTGGCCCGGGTTTGCCGAGGGCTGAGCCGTCAACATTAAACTTTAAGGACCCATTCGGGGGACACTTCCAAGCAGAAATCAGTCTAGGAACCTTAGAAGAGATGGGCGCCGAAACTAAAGAAGGACAACGGAAGAAATCAGAAAAGTGATGGGTAGCCCTCGGCCATTTAGCTTTAAACCATGTTGCTAGCCTATAGAAGACCACATCCGCAAGGCGCTTCAGATCAACCAATTTGCCATTGAAAACAATGTCATTTCTAGAGAGCCAGATAGACCACACAATAGCAAAGAATGCCATTCTCCATAGCTTATTACATTTATCCACCGGCAACGCATGCTGCCACGCAAGGAAAAAGGACATCGGGTTTTCATGACTGATCCAGTGCACGCCCCAACAGCAGCAACAATGGGCCCAGACCTTCCAAACTTCAACGCAAGAGAAGAAGAGATGCTCCACGGTTTCAGTCTCAGTTCTGCAGAATGCACAGACTGCATTGTCCCTGCTAAGAAACCCCCTTTTGACAAGCTGATCCTTGACCGCTATTCTACCTTTCAATAATTGCCAGACGAAAACCTCGACTTTAGGCGGGGCGAGACCAGCCCAAACGAACTTCCAGTTACTAGATTTAGAGCTAGTGCTGCTTGCAACCGATTTGCAAAAGCTCTTAACCGAATACGCCCCATCTGGAGAATCTTTCCAGATCAGTGAATCTCGCAACTTGATACAAACATTGTGCTCCTGTATCGTGGCCAAAAACTCCTTCCACTGATGGTGCTCCCAATCAAAGAGCCTTCTTCTCAACTGAACATCCCACGTCCAGCAATTGTTGTTCCAAAGTCCAAAGTCACTCACCTTTCCACTCTTCTTAACCGCTAATGCAAAAATCCTGGGGAATGAGTGTTTTAGAATAACCCCTTCGGTCCATTCATCATCCCAAAAGTTAATGCTCATACCATCACCAAGCAGAACACCCAGCCCATCGGTCAGGACCTGAAATTGAGGATTATCAGAGACAAGAGCCTTGGCGATATTTCTCCACAATTTCGAGAGTCTGCCAACGTTTCCTTGAAAAGGAGTGAGATCAGTTGGACAACCGCCATACTTTTCGATGATCACTGATTTCCACATTACATTCTGTTCCATACCATACCTGAAAATCCACTTGTTTAAAAGAGCCCTATTTTTGGTTCCAAGGTCAACGATGCCGAGACCACCATACTCCTTAAAGTTGCATACAGATCCCCAATCCACCATGTGCAGTTTCCTCTTGGTCAAGGACCCACCCCACAGGAATCTCCTCTGAATTTTGTCCAATTTTTCTTTAATGCCAAGGGGGATCTGCAAAAGAGACATATAGAACAGGGGAAGACTGGATAAAACTGATTTGACAAGAGCCAGTCGACCCCCAATTGACAGAAGCTTAGCTTTCCAGCCCGCAAGTCTCCTTTCAAATTTATCAATCACTGGGTACCACAACGACAAACTTTTGTTAAAAGAAAAGATGGTGCGGTGTTGAAGATTTTCCAAAGCCCACGGATTATTGCTGCACTTGTTGTTTACACAACATCAAACATCACCAGCCATCGGTGCCTGTGTCACGCATTGCCCCTTGTATTGTTGCTTCACCTTGCTGCACTACTATCACTACTAACGTGAAGGAAAAAGCACCAGAAGTTTGGTTCCATTCTCGACAAACCTATGCCACCTCTGCCCTGTCCCATTCCTGTTCGTTTTTGGGTTTCTGCTGCACACCTTCACCTACTGGTTTGCTGTTATGTTCACGTGTGCATGGAAGTGCAAGCTTGCTGCAAAGTGAGTTCACGTGGAGAAGATGGAAGCAAAGTTCTGACAGCCAAGAAAGAAAAAGCATAGAAAATAAAGCAGGAAAGTGATAGACTGCTGTACGTGGAGAGGGAAAGAAATAAAGAAAAAAGTTGCAAGAAAAAGGTAAGGAAAAAAAGATACCTTTATTAATTTTATTTGATTAGATAGATAATAAGTATTTAAATTTAGATTTAATTAGGTAATGGGTTGAATAATTATATAATTTTAGATTGATGATTAACTTGGCTAACAATTAATTAGGTGTTTTACTTACTTAATGTAATTTAAATTAATTAACATAATTGATATGATTTAAATGATATGATGATATAATTTAAATAAGGTTGATATGTTTTATTTGACTTGGAAGTAATTTAAATTATTTAATTTAATTTGTTAATGAATTTGTATGAGATTTGATTGGTGTGAGTTCATATGATCACTAGGATTAATTTATGTAGTTTAATTTTGTTTATTTAAATGATATGAATGATGTGGAATTGATATTGAAATATATGATTTATTTGGTATGGATTAATTAGGATATTTTAATTTGTTTGCCTTGATGTATGTTTTATCGATTATAAAAATTAGGAAAATTAGAAATGTTAGAAAAGCATGGAATTTAATTATTTATAAGAAATTTTAATTATTAAAAGATAAATATAGATTATACCAATGATGACATTTTGAGAAGGTCAATTGAGACATCTTAAAAATGTCTAGGTGAGGAAATTCTTTCTTAAGTTGAGCCAAATTGATGGAATACTTTTGAAAGAATTTTCAATAAATTATAATCCATGTTTATTCTTAATAAATTAAACATGAATAAAATATAAATGAATATACATAAATACAAGAACATAAATTAGATGAAAGATTAAATAAATAGAATGAAATAGTCTAGATTGAAAATAATTAGTAATTGTTAAGACTAGATAATAAATAAATAAATATGAGTTATACCGAGGATGAAATTCCAAGAAAGTCAATCGAGACTCCTTGGATATGTCTAGGTGAGATGATTCTTTCCTAAGTTGAGCCAAATTGATGGAATAGTTTTGAAAGAATTTTCAATAAATTATAATCCATGTTTATTCTTAGTAAATTAAATATGAATAAAATATAAATATATATAGAGATAAATAAATATAAATACGAGAATATAAATTAGATGAGAAATCAAATAGAATGAAATAGCTTAGATTGAAAGTAATTATTAATTAATAAGATTAGATAATAAGGAAATAAATGTGAATTATACCAAGGATGAAATTCCAAGAAAGTCAATCAAGACTCCTTGGATATTTCTAGGTGAGAGGATTCTTCCTTAAGTTGAGCCAAATTGATGGGATACTTTTGGGAGAATTTTCAATAAATATAATTCATATTTATTTTAAGATTAAATAGAGATAAAATAAATGAAATGAATAAAAATTAATTAGTAAAGACTAAAATTAAATGAGCATAAATAAAAATAATAGATAAATAAAGAGGATAATAAATTAGAAATAAGAATTAGATTTTATAGAATAAATGTGAATTATACCAAGGATGAAATTTCAAGAAAGTCAATCGAGACTCCTTGGATATTTCTAGGTGAGATGATTCTTTCTTAAGTTGAGCCAAATTGATGGAATACTTTTGAAAGAATTTCAATAAATTGGAATTCATGTTTATTTATAATAAATGAAATATGAATAAAATTAGATATATATATATATATATATATAAACAAATAAATAAACAAATAAATAACTTAGAATAAAAATTATAAGAAATAAAAATAGAAAATATGAATTATGTCAATGATGAAATTTCAAGAAAGTCAATTGGGACTCCTTGAAAATTTCTAGGTGAAAAGATTTATTTTAAGCCGAGCCAAATTGATGGGACGCTTTTAAGAAAATCTTCAATAAATCATGATTCATATTTATTCTCTAAATAAATAAATAAATAATATAGATAAGAATAATGTAAAATAAGATTTAGAAAATATAGAAATTAATATGGAGTCAATATTAGAGCCAAATTAAAAATATTTATAATAAGACTTTCATAAAATATTTCATTGATCCGACGATGGAGTTCAAGAAAGTCAATCGAGACTCCTTGAACATCTTGAGGTGAGGGAGATTTTTAAGATTGGAGCCAAATTGATGGAAAAATCTTAGAAATATTCCCAATATATAAGCATATCGAAATTAATATAAACACAAGGCAAATTGTAAAGATAACCTAAAACTAGTTGGTACCATTTTAGGATGGGCGTTGTGGGGGTGCTAATCCTTCCCTACACGTAACCATACTCCCGAACCCTAGTATCTTTGAACGTAGACCAAGCCTTATCCGTAGTTTGAATAGGTGACCAATCACACCTAGGTTAGAATGGTTGGTGGCGACTCCATGTCTTTGTGTCTAGCTATTAGGTTTTTCTCTAAAACTTAATACGTTACGACAGTTTCATGTGTTATTGTTTTAATATGATGAAACTTTTGAGTTTCCAAACTGGACTAAGCTTTTGGTTTAATATAATTTTTCGATTTTGTTTTATAACTTAAAGTGCTTTAAAAACTTGGTAAGCCCTTGATTGTTACCTGCATATTTATACTTTACGATTTTGATACGAAGTCTTGGAATGCTGATTTGATAACATTGATATTAGATACTGTTTTAGACCTGAGGTATTAAGACCTTAAGGCACCGTACCTTGAGAATTGTGTAGGCATTCTTAATTAACTTAGAGCACTGTGTCTCAATTACTAGCTCTCGAGAATGATTGGCTTGTCCCATATATTAGTTTTGGACAAGTCTCGGTGTCATGTAATCAATGAACTGGGGTTGATTGGTCTTTACATAGGCAATGTACCTTTTTGAAAGATTGCTACGATTAGCTATCATAGATCATTATTGTGTTAGATCAAGTATCTTGATGATGCTATACCTTATCTCTTAGTACTACAATTTGTTTTATTGATTGGACAATATGATTTATGATGATGATTGGACGATTGATGATTGGCTTTTGCCTTGTGATTTGAGAACATTATTTTAAAACAGTTCTCACACAGTATGACTTATGATGATGATTTGACAATTGATGATTGGCTTTTGCCTTATGATTTGAGAACATGTTTTATAATGTGGCATTTCGGATTTGATTTATCAATGTTTGAAAATGAGATTCAAATCTGTTTATGAGACTGCTATTCTTTATGTTTTAAAATGCAATCATGTTTTATACTACAGCATACCAAATTTGATTTATCAGATGTGTTTGATTTATGAGTTTGAAAACTGAGAGATATAGGTTATGATTTTTAAGTTGCTTTCATAGTTACTTACTGAGTTGTGACTCACTCCCCTCTTCTTTTCTTCCCCTTTCAGATTGATGGTCACTATTATGACACTTTTGACTTGGGAAGCTCCTTAAAACTTGGTTCTCACATACGGTATAAGGTATGTGGCACCCAGTAGGTTGTATAGACACATATGGACTATGGCATAGCGTTTTTTGTATATTTGGTCATATGTATATGTATGTACTATCTAGGATGTAAGCAATATGTGAGATGATGATAGTATGTATGGGATGATGTTAATTCAACATTGATGATTTTATAGTTTTAATGATAAATGGATGTTACATGATGTTGATGATACTATGGTTTAATGTTATATGAAATAATTAAAAGATGAATGAAATGGGACTTTAGTGATCAAGGATAGCTTAAAAACAGAATAGTGACTTATATAGTCATCTACAAACAAGAAGCAAAATAAAGAGATAAAAAAATTAGCTTGCAAATTTAGGCTTCTGTAAGACAATTATGAAGGACAAGATGTAATGATAATTATAAAAATTAGTGTAAATTTATTATTTATTATAAATTTATAGAAAATATTAAAACTAAAAATTAACACATGATAATAAGAATATAAAATATATAAAACTATGCTAAATGTAATTAATTGCCTTTTTGAGACAAACAACTAATTTGTTTTCAAATAATTCTGTAAAAAATATTACTATAAGCACCCAAATGCTCATATCAAGCATTCGACTACCGCACTCTTTATTTAATTCTTAAAATATCATGCTTAGATTAGTCAACTAACAATAAAAAAGTCAACTACCCTCCTCTGCTAAATTTTTTGTAAAAAAAAAAAATACAAGGGCAGTCGAATGCCATGTCGAGCATTCGATTGCCTTATTCTTTAATTCTGTACAAAATACTAAGGCAATCGCAAGATGAGTTTGTATTAAAAGAAAACTATAATTTTTTTTATTATTTCATGTTCAAGATCATAATTAAGTGAAGGGGATGGGGAAACCATGTCCAATTTAATGCAAAATGAGTCTTAAAATAATGTATACATTAATACAAGACTATTGGTGAAGTCAGAACTGAAAAAAGAGATGTTATGACAATAGTTGCAGTGTAAGTACCAGTACGAAGTAGACAAGATTTACAGCTGCAGTGGAAATGTAGTAGATCTTAAGGAGTTAAATACTTTTTATAATTGAAGTATGCTGAATTGACAGTGATTGTGTGATGTTATGCAACTTGGAAGTGAATAGTGTAATATTGGCGCTACTGAGCAGCACAGTGCAATCTAAGTGGTAAGGGATATATGTAAGAGAAATAGAGACACTGTGTTGCATTGTTAATGATTCAATTGAGATCGTATGTGCTTGATTACGGTGAATTGATTGAGATTGGAGAACTGTGATTGTGGTTATTAAACTGTGTTTGTATTACAGGAGGGTTGGGATTAATCATACTGTTATGCTGTCGAAATTTTGTAAATCGAGCCTTAAACCCTAGACTCACAAGGGTAGATTATAAATGTAATTGAAATGAAGCTAAAGACTGAATGAATTGAAAGTTGCATATAGGTAGTTAAGAGTGCCCAAATTTGTAACTAAGTTTCTGAAGCTGATTTTAATGATTTTCCTAGTTTTCAAGAGACCTATGAATGCTAATGTCATTTTTATACATAAATAAAATATTTTGAACTTTGGATTCTGAATTGAGAATATTTGTCTAATATTTTTTTTTCAACTGCTATTGTTATCAATTTTACTGAACTATGGACTGACTGAAGATTTGTTTTACTGAATTGATATCTGAAAAGTGTTTCCACTGTTTTATAAACTATTTTGAGATAGTTGGCCCATAGCAGCCTTTGGGTTTATCATACTCTATTGAGTGAGTGAGTGAGTGAGTGTACTATACTATTGCTGATTGACCTTAGTCAAGTCTTCAGCACCCACAGCTATCACCTTACTAGTGTTCTTTGTGGACCACTATTGACCATGGCCATATGTCTTACTATTACTCCCTTTTTGGGATACTGAAATTGCATGATTTTATTGAGTGTTGCTTAGTCTCCACTACACTGTTATTGAACTGTTTACTAAATGTTCACTGAATATGATCGACTAAGCTGATTTACTGTATTGTTTATTGAAACTGCCTACCATACTATTTGCTGATTGATTGGCTAAACTACTTACCAAACTAATTACTGTACTGCTTACTGATTGAACTACTGAACTGTTTACTAAACTGATCACCGTACCGTTTATCGATTGTTTTATTGAATAGTTTTTGAACTGTTTATCATATTGTTTACTGAACAAACCGTTAATTGTTTACTGAATTGCTTAAGTAATGGTTTATCGAAAATCGTACTACTGAACTGTTTATTGAGTAAACTATAGTAAACTCCCTATAATCGAAGCTAAGGACCGAGACAAATGAGGTACTTTAAAATATCCTTTTGTACTCAGCCTGATTACCTAACTGATTATAGTATCCTTTCTGATAAAGTACCTAAATATTATGCTGATAGTGATTCTGAGTGTAGGAGCATATTTAAGATACACACATGTAATTATGCATAGTATTAGCTCTTTTATATATATACATGTATTTCTCACTGGGCGCAAGCTCACCCTCTTTATCTTCCTTCCAAATTATCTGCAGTAGATTTATCCTGTTCCAAAGGATTTATCTTATCAGTATTCCTCAGGCGGTTATCAAAGACCATAGAGATATGCTATTTTACTTTTTATATGTCCAAACAATGTATGTATAGTACTACCATGTATGTATTTCGTATAAGGGATATAAACTATATTATAGTGTACTGAACGTAATTATAGAATGTTAATTGATGGAACTTCGATGTAAATTAAATTATGATCGTCCAAGTATGTATCATAAATGAATGTCTCGGGTTTTGGGAATGAAGTAATGATTGATGAATTAATTATGGAGTGTGATATATTGATTGATACTGAAATTGAGTGTGGACATTACAAATAACCCAAGTAATCATAATGTAAAAGAAAAAGTTGGTCCCGATTTCCCATAACTGGTACATGACACTTGCTCCAACGGTTAAATTTCTATGTCTACCAATAGAAAGATTACAAGGAATTTCATCTACATAACCAAGGACTTGAAGAAAGCTTTAAAAGCAAGAAGCTTGGAGTAGAACTAGCAAGGAGCCAAAGTTTAATATTTAAAGTTATGCACATTTTCAAAGCTTCAAGAGAGAAACAAGAAGAGAAGACACTAAGCATCAAATTCAATATTTGTAGTCTCATCAAGATTCCTTCAAGAGACATAAAGAGTTTCATTTAGCCTTAATTGAGGAACATTGTAACCAATTTGTTAGCCTATACTAATATATAAAAGGAGAGAGTTCTTTTAATGCTCACTTGTAAAGTAAGATTAGGTAGCTTAAAGTTTGCTTCTTGATCCAAAAAAAAAACTCTTGTAAGGTTTTCTCCCTGAGCTAGAAAGAAAGAGCAATTGTAAAGATTACTTCCCTCAGCCTAGAAAGGGGAAGGTGTAGATTTGCTCCTTGAGCTTGTGAAAAGGGAGTGGTAAGGTTATCCTTGAGCCTTTGGTAAAAAGGAAGCCTTAGATACCGGATTAGTCGGGCTAAAGTGGCCTTCAGATACGGGGCTTGACCATTGTTTGGACTTTGAATACATAGTTAAAAGATTCTAGAGTCCACTTCTTAGAATATTAGACAAACAACTTTGGTTGCCATTTGGAGAACGGGGAAAAGGAGTGAAGAACAGGTTAGAAATATGGTTTCCAAAATAGAAATTTGTTAGTTTTCTTCAGATTAGACTGTTGGTAAACCTACAACTGCCCCTACTATATAATTAAGGTGCTTAGGTACATCCTTATTGGACCTTGTCAAAGGACTTTACCAACTGTTTAAGCATTTGTCTCTAGTTTCCCAAGAAACCCCACAATCCTCTTTTTTAATCAATCATGACTGTTGACTTGACTCCCAAGCCTTTCTAGGATATTAGTGCATACATTTTGAAGTCTAAAGTTTATTCACTTCTTAATCTAGTTGATCAAACACCATAATAAAATATAAAGCAATGAGGTAATTAAGAGATCAATTAATTCCCCTAAATTGTACCAATGAGCTATGAACAATAAAATTGTTTAAGTTTTTACCAAAAAAATAAAATAAAATTGTTTAAGCAAGTTTACGTATGCAGAGGCTGTTCTGCTTGAAATTAGTACTAATTCTTAGTGGCTTGATTATAAAATAAATAATTAATCCAGTGAAAATTCAAACTTCTAGTTTTTTATTAGGAAGTAATAGGTCATAACAACTTTCAAAAATTTAAAATATACAGTATGAGTGTTGAAAATACCAGTCTTTTTTTTTTTTTGCTATTTGTTCGAAATTTAATGATGCTAAACAATTAAAAATGAACTGGGAATTGTCACTGCAAAGTAATTTTGAAGTGGCATTAGGAATAGCCCCATATTCAGATTTAGTGCTCAATGAAGTAACTACAGTTTGTTTCTTACTTCACCACAAAATGATGGAATGTCTCAAAAATGAATCAATAACCCATGCTAGAATGATGAAATGTAAGATATCTTATGAGAATCAGATCATTAGCTGGTAAATTTAGAGGTGATCATCACTGCTTGCTTGCTCCTCTTAAGAATATCTCTTTTGCTCGATCTTCTCTTGATTATAGTCACTACCGTGCATATCTTTTTTTCTTTTATAACTGCACGAACTCCGTCTCAGTTAATTATCCAAAAATTCGAATCAAATGCGTCTCAGTGTGATGCATATTTCTAATGTTGCGTTAGTCCATGGGGATGAGGACTTGAATTGGGACAGAACAGCATGCGAGCGTTTAATTGCTTTAATCAAACAATAACTGTTGACTTTAAGTTTTTGAACACTGGATTTACTCTACCCTGGAGTGAATACAATTGTGCTAGTTGCCAGAGAAGCGGTGGACATTGTAGATTTAATGAAGGATCTAGTGTCTGTTTCTATCCTGCTGCACCTCATTCCAGGCTATGTAAAGGACACAAAAAAATTGCTTAGCTTAGTGTTTTCTATTATTTATTTTTCGTTGTGTGGTTTTTCTCCAAAATTTTTCAGTATTTTGTCAGTTTACTTTCGCAAGGAGACTAGAACATCATATCCAAGGGAGGATGAAGAAAATTTTGGCAAATTTCTCTACTCTTTTGCGCAAAAACCTTCGTTGTCAAATCTAGGATCTAGCAAACATTATTGTTCTTTCTACTAACCCTTGCATCTCTAGATTTGTCTTTGTCTATGTTAAGGCATTCATAGAGTCAGAAGCACTGCAATGCTGCTTTGTCTAGTGTGCACTTAGAGCTTAGAACAAACTATCGGTTCTTTCTTGTTTTGAACTGTTTTTCTTAAGATTCAGGGCTGAGAAAGAACAAATTTGGAAAAGCAAAGGTTCTTTGAACTTTGGCTCTTTCCTTCTCGGCTTCATGTCATGTCAGAATAGAGAAATTTTTAGACTAACAGTAAGCGGTTGACAAGTAGGCTGAAATTATTTAGGTACCAATAGCATCTCCTTAAATTTCAAAAGTCTGGCTTGGCTTTGAATTCTGCTCCGTCAATGGATGTTTCTTTTGATATTGCCTATGGAAAAATAAGAGGAAGATCCTTGTGTGGGATGAGAGACCAATGAGTTTATAATTTGTATTTGTGTTATATAAAATTGTGTTCATATTATATCATGTAAAACATAAAAATTTCGAACCAAATTTTATGTCGACGTAAAAATCAAAATAATTATTTTTAATATTTACAATATTCATACCTAATTTTTATTTAAATTTAATCATTATTACTTTCGTACTATTTATTAATATCTTGTGGCCCTATGGAATTTAAGACGATCAGTTTCAGATCCCGAAAATTGCGCCAAAAATAAAGAGTAAACTAATTATTTAATAAGACCAAACCGCCATGAAATTCCTCATGAAAAGCTTTTTTCTCTGCCCCGAGGCCCCGACCCCTACTTCCCTCTCAAAGGCCAACAGTGGAAGCGTGGGAATTTCAATGCGCCGCAGGACTTTGAGAAATAAGCATTTCATTTCCACAAGGTAGACTTGACTGTTTCCTTGTGGGCCACAATCCTAATTTCCTCTCTTTTCCCCCTCGTAGATTTCTTTTTTTTTTTCTCTCTTTCACACCATTTATGGTTTTTTTTTCTTTGAACTTTTCTCTCCATCGACATCAATCATCCAAACGACAAATGAATACTAGGCGATATTTTTCTTTTCTTTCTTGTAGACAAAACGCGTGATCTTGTCACTTGTCTTCCTCACTTTATTAGCTTCTTTAGGGGTAAGTCTAAGCGAAAGACTTTGAAATCTTTCAGGTAGCTATCTTCTTTAATTTACTTTCCTGGACGTTTCAAACAAGCTGCAAATAATGCTTGGATATTCATATTGGCAGAGTTTTACACACGGCATAACACGTTGACCAATTAAAGAGAATTGCCAATGCAAATCACATCGCATTGTGTAGCCTTGTCTTTCAACATCATCTCGTTAAGTCTTTTATCTCCAGTAGGCACTGGTGTTTTTAACATAATCTAAACCTGCAAGAATCAGGGGATATAGGTTAGTTTGGTTATTATTATATCTCAAGTGAGAGAATCTGGCTCTGTTTCGATTCTTCATTTGCAGATCTTCGAATGGCTACTCCAAGCTTTCTGCTTTTGGTTGTTCTGTCTCAATTCTTGCTACTTCACTCTGTTGAAGGAGAAGAAGACAAAAACCACCACTACCTTGATTGCCCACCCTTCTCTTGCGGGAAACTTGGTGAAATTAAATTCCCCTACGCTCGAAGGGATCGCCCTGAGTGTGGGTTGTTTGTAGTTGACGGTTGTGAGGATGACAATCAGACGGTCCAGCTAGAACAGGGAGGACGATGGTATCAACTTAAAAATATCTCCCAAGCTGACACCATTAACATTTACGACGAAGAGCTTGCGAAGCAGTTAAAATCCAATGATTGTCAATCCTTGAAGAATTGGAGTTTGCCCAATCTACCATATGTCACTTTCGATTTTTCCACCCTAA
The DNA here is from genome assembly GCA_032173925.1 of Heritiera fomes. NCBI lineage: Eukaryota > Viridiplantae > Streptophyta > Magnoliopsida > Malvales > Malvaceae > Heritiera > Heritiera fomes. Next base: position 23,892,461 of record JAPDPM010000009.1, read on the forward strand.
CCTTGTGTAAATGCAATAGCACCCCGAATACTAGCTTTCTAGGAGAATTCAGCCACCAAGTCTGCAAAAATTACACTATATACTATAGTGAACCGGAGGGAACGCCAGAGCAACTGCAGAGCAAAAATGATAAATTGTCAAGCCTTTGTAATTGTCCGATTATTCATCTCCCTTCTCGCGATCGTCCACCTGATCACAGGAATCCACCGAAGAGATATTCGCAACATACCAATGACTCGTCTAAATTATTTAAGTTATTAAGTCCCAATGTACTTGTTAGTGTTCAAATTACCCTTCAATGTCGGAAGTGTCATTGGAGAGGAGGTAGATGTCTATCTATCAAGCAAAGATTTCACTGTAGCAAAGGTATAAACTAAGTTTCTTGCAGTGAATGGTTACGACTTGTGGTAAACATAGTGCACCGGCTTCCTCTTTTTGGGTAAAAACTGACTGTTTTTCTTTGTAACTTCAATTGCAGGGAAGAATAAATTGGGATTGAAGTTGAAGCTGGGACTTGGTAATCTCTCTCTTTCTACCATCTCAATTCTCAATTTATCAACTCTGTTTCCAGTAAAAAAGAAAAAAAAATTCTGTGCGTACTTCGTTGCTGATTATATAAGAAGAATTTCTTTACACGTTTTCTATACTTGGTGGTTGTTGACCGTCCTTTTTATGCTGCTTGTAGGAATTGGATGCTCAGTCACTCTAATAATAATAATAATCTCGTCCATCTATGTCTTTTGGCGTCGATACAAACAAAAATACGCTTCATCAAGCTTTCTAAGAGGAAGAACTTCATCCAATCCCTCTTCAAAATTAGACGAAGAAAGCAGTAGCACTCTCGGCCTCCCCATCTTCTCCTATAGTCAACTTGTGGAAGTCACAAATAATTTCGACGATGAGAAAGAACTTGGGGGTGGCGGATTTGGCACTGTATACTATGGTAAGCCAATAAACTGCATCTACTTTACCAGCTGTAATTGTAAATAACTAAAAGCTTGATAAATGGACATTCCCTCTTTGTTTTGAACCAGGGAAGCTCCAAGATGGGCGAGAAGTTGCAATCAAGCGACTATACCAACACAATTATAGACAGCAAGAACGGTTCATTAACGAAGTTGAAATCTTAACCCGCTTGCGCCACAAAAATCTGGTCTCTCTCTATGGTTGCACTTCACGCCGAAGCCAGGAACTTCTCCTTGTTTATGAATACATTCCTAATGGCACCGTTGCTGATCATCTCCACGGTGATCGTGCGCAGTCCGGTTCACTCACATGGCCCATTCGCATGAGCATTGTAATAGAAACTGCAAGCGCATTGGCTTATCTCCACGCCTCTGATATCATACACCGTGATGTTAAAACTAACAACATTCTCTTGGATGATAATTTTTCTGTCAAAGTTGCAGATTTTGGGCTTTCTCGGTTGTTCCCCAATGATGTCAGCCATATCTCAACTGCTCCACAAGGGACCCCTGGATATGTTGACCCGGAATATCACCAATGTTATCAGCTCACCGAAAAGAGTGATGTCTATAGCTTTGGAGTTGTTCTCATTGAGCTCATATCATCAATGCCTGCCATTGATATCACCAGGCATAGGCATGAGATTAATTTAGCTAATTTCGCGATAAACAAGATTCAAAAGAGCGCATTTGATGAGTTGATTGACCCTAATCTTGGGTATAAGTCAGATGCAGAAGTTATGAGGATGACAACTTCAGTCGCAGAACTGGCTTTTCGATGTCTGCAACAAGAGAAAGAAATGCGCCCTTCAATGGAAGAGGCTTTGGCGGAACTAAAAAGAATACGAAGTAAGGATTACAACTTGGAGAATGTCCAGGAGGAGGAACATACTGATACTGACGTGCCAATGAGTGTACCACCGCCTTCACCGCCAACCAGCGATCAGATTTCATTGCTGAAGAAAATCCGCTTGCCATCTTCACCAATTTCTGTGACAGATAAATGGGTTAGCCAGAGTACTACACCGAATGCCAGTGGATAAGTTTTACTTTAAAATCCAGCTTAGTTTCAAGTCTGTTGCCAACGGTAAATAGAGGTAAAAAACTTTCATTGTTCTCCTTATATGCTTTTTCTTGAGGGAATGTACATAGTAAATGGAGCAATCATTATTATATATTATGTTCATATTCTGTATATCTTTTAATTTATCTGGCTTCCCTGCTTTCTGCCCCTAAGATTTCTTGATCACCAAAAATTGTAGAACCCAAAGATCTCAAAAATGCATTATTGATCATGCAGTGAAGATTTTATAATTGCAAAGTCAGGTGAAAACAATAACAATGGCATGGACATTGATTCATCAAGATCATTGCTTGTGGAAAGCTGCTTTAACTGGGTTGAGCAAAACAAATGTATTTCATAGAAAAATCATTCTCAAATCTTGGCTATGTTTAGATACTCTGAGCTCTAGATTTGAACATATAATTGCAAATGTCAGCGCCTACTTACATAAAAGTCTTGTTCCTAATAGTGCTCCTATTAAGACAATTCATACAAACAGCAACACATCACCAAAGTCTTCAGACAGCAACACCAGGAAGATGTCTCTAGCAACCCAGCAACAACTCAACACAAAGCTAAGCTAAAGATCAATCTCAATCAACAGCAGCTTATCCACAAGTTTACTTAATTAGATATTGATGTATTTTAAAATACAAATTGTATATTAGTATTGAACCATGTACAAGAGATAAACATCAAAGTTTATCTGATCTGACAACAGCAGTTGTATTTATTTAGCTCAGAAAACTAAATTAAAGAGATTATTCTTCATTCAAAACGAGCTGTTTTTATAGCTCCATCCTACACAATGGGAGAGGGACAAGGATGTTTGTATGTTGTACTATAATTATTCCTCAGCATGAGGACAAATTCGTAATGGGGCAGTATTGAACTAAAGAGAGTGAATGGAACTCTTTTTTTCTTTTTGAAATATCTCCGAAAGTCATTTTGGATACTGATTAATCCGAAATCGAACAACGGTCAAACCCAAAACAAGGAGCTCTCCCAACTCTGAAGCTGCAGTTTTCCTTCCTTCAGGGAGAAAGGTCGCCAAGGACTTTTCAATTTCTCACTAACAAGCATAGGATTTTTAGATTCTTCACGGTTCTATGATATTGGAATTTTCTTGGAAAATGCACCGCACTCGCTCTTTCTCTCTCTTCAATTTCTCCTTTTTATCTCTTCCAATAGAAAAGAAAATTCCATTCAAACAGATCACTCTTGAAAAAAAGAGAAAAAACCCACAACGCACGCAAAAGAGGAAAAAGAAACAGAGAAAACTCCAACATAGATTCGTTTCTCTTGCTTTGAAGCAACCAATACTCAACGAAAATCACGTCACAATCATTCTATCAAGTTTCAAACTCCAAATCCTCCCGTTCACTTCACTTAAATTGCGCATCAGAAACACAACATCAAGAAGAAGAGACTGAGTGAGAGGGGAACCTGAAAAAAATAAAACATGGCGACGTTGCAGAAATTCGAGCTATTAACGACACAATGCGGCGTCACCAGAAGCCCAACAAGAAGTCCAAGGACGTGTCCCGTGGTCAATTTCCGTACTCCTAAAACCACCCTGCGACTGCTTCTCATCAGAGCCAGTAGCCGCAAATCGTCAACCAGTCCGGCAATGTCGCATCCAAAGAGTTTCGTCGGCAATTTACCTGAGAATAAGAAGGCCGACAAGGATCTGAGTGGTCGCACTTTGAAGGATTTGTTTGCATCATCTTCGTTGTTAGAAGAGGACGATGATGATGACAAAGTTGTTGAAGAGAAATTTGGCGGAACTAAAAAGAATACGAAGTAAGGATTACAACTTGGAGAATGTCCAGGAGGAGGAACATACTGATACTGACGTGCCAATGAGTGTACCACCGCCTTCACCGCCAACCAGCGATCAGATTTCATTGTTGAAGAAAATCCGGTTGCCGTCTTCACCAATTTCTGTGACAGATAAATGGGTTAGCCAGAGTACTACACCGAATGCCAGTGGATAAGTTTTACCTTACAATCCAGCTTAGTTTCAAGTCTGTTGCCAACTGCAAATAGAGGTAAAAAATTTTCATTGTTCTCCTTATATGCTTTTTCTTGAGGGAATGTACATAGTAAATGGAGCAATCATTATTATATATTATGTTCATATTCTGCGTATCTTTATCTGGCTTCCCTGCTTTCTGCCCCTAAGACTTCTTGATCACCAAAAATTGTAGAACCCAAAGATCTCAAAAATGCATTATTGATCATGCAGTGAAGATTTTATAATTGCAAAGTCAGGTGAAAACAATAACAATGGCATGGACATTGATTCATCAAGATCATTGCTTGTGGAAAGCTGCTTTAACTGGGTTGAGCAAAACAAATGTATTTCATAGAAAAATCATTCTCAAATCTTGGCTATGTTTAGATACTCTGAGCTCTAGATTTGAACATATAATTGCAAATGTCAGCGCCTACTTACATAAAAGTCTTGTTCCTAATAGTGCTCCTATTAAGACAATTCATCCAAACAGCAACACATCACCAAAGTCTTCAGACAGCAACACCAGGAAGATGTCTCTAGCAACCCAGCAACAACTCAACACAAAGCTAAGCTAAAGATCAATCTCAATCAACAGCAGCTTATCCACAAGTTTACTTAATTAGATATTGATGTATTTTAAAATACAAATTGTATATTAGTATTGAACCATGTACAAGAGATAAACATCAAAGTTTATCTGATCTGACAACAGCAGTTGTATTTATTTAGCTCAGAAAACTAAATTAAAGAGATTATTCTTCATTCAAAACGAGCTGTTTTTATAGCTCCATCCTACACAATGGGAGAGGGACAAGGATGTTTGTATGTTGTACTATAATTATTCCTCAGCATGAGGACAAATTCGTAATGGGGCAGTATTGAACTAAAGAGAGTGAATGGAGCTCTTTTTTTTCTTGGAAATTTTCTTGGAAAATGCACCGCACTCGCTCTTTTTATCTCTTCCAAGAGAAAAGAAAATTCCATTCAAAGAGTTCTTTTGAAAAAAAAAAAAACCACAACGCACGCAAAAGAGGAAAAAGAAACAGAGAAAACTCCAACATAGATTCGTTTCTGTTGCTTTGAAGCAACCAATACTCAACGAAAATCACGTCACAATCATTCTATCAAGTTTCAAATTCCAAATCCTCCTGTTCACTTCACTTAAATTGCGCATCAGAAACACAACATCAAGAAGAGGAGAGACTGAGTGAGAGGGGAACCTGAAAAAAAATAAAACATGGCGACGTTGCAGAAATTCAAGCTATTAACGACACAATGTGGCGTCACCAGAAGCCCAACAAGAAGTCGAAGGACGTGTCCCGTGGTCAATTTCCGTACTCCTAAAACCACCCTGCGACTGCTTCTCACCAGAGCCAGTAGCCGGAAATCGTCAACCAGTCGGGAAATGTCGCATCCAAAGAGTTTCGTCGCCAATCTACCTGAGAATAAGAAGGCCGACAAGGATCTGAGTGGTCGCACTTTGAAGGATTTGTTTGCATCATCTTCGTTGTTAGAAGAGGACGATGATGATGACAAAGTTGTTGAAGAGAAATTTGGCGCGAAGTGTGAAGTTTTGGCGAGGCAATTTAACGGTGTTAATGGATTGGGAGGTAAACCGGGTTGGCATAGGCCGGGTTGGATCGGATTCAGACAAAAGATGCTATTGAGGAGGGTTTGGCGCCCTATGCTTATGGCCATTCCTGAGTAATTCTTTTAGTAGTTTCTTCAATTTTTCAATTATATCTTTTCTTTTCTTTTTTAATATCCAAAGGTTGGAGTTGGTGATGTAATACTGATTTTTCATAATATTTCAGAAATGATTCAGTATTATTTATTTATTTATTTGAGCAGGTGATTCAGTATTATTATTACAAATATGAAATCCACTTATTAATTGTTGTTGCCAAAAACAACAATAAATATTTGCTGACGTCAAATCCTCGATTTTCGTGTTAGTTTGTCTTCAAGAATTCTGTAAGAGAGAAGACCATCAGGGGGCGCAGGGGTTTTTCCCTGCGCGCGCACTCCGATGCTTAAGTCAGACAGGGTTTTGGCAAGGTTTCAGTAGGCAAATAGAGCTTAGGGTTTAAGAATGATACCTGTGACCTATTTATAGGAGTTATTTCGCGCGTAATTACCTTTAAGCCCCATAGCTTAAATAATAACCCAGTGGATCATTTATGGGCCTTCTGAGTCCTCTTTCCTCTTGGGCTTATATTATCATTTGGCTCAATGGTCTTCAACTTGATTTATAGAAAAGCCCAGTAATAATTGACCTAGTCCACATCAATTGCTCCCCACTCTTTTACAAAGTTTACCTTGTGAAAGAGTATATAAAGAATGGGCTTTTCAAATTCTCTTGCTGCCCTCTTCCAAGAATCTTTTCATCTTCACTTGAGGGCTTAACTAGTGAACTTCATTATTATTCGTAGCAGAAACAACTTCGTGTCATCATTTTTTTTGTCAAAGTGTCTTTTTAGAACACTACCGAGATACTTTTTTCTTCTCTGAGCTAAATGCTTCTCCAGTGGAATATACCACCCTTCTTTTCAAATTCAAGGTCTTAGCTGACCGAAACCAAGAGTTATAAAGAGAAATTACAAGATTGCGGAGCCACCAAAGCCTTTTGGTTTCATCAGATGCGGTTTGTGCTTGGCATGCTCCGGATTGGTTGAAGCTTGATCCTGATGCTGAGGATTTGGAACATTTTCTGAGAATAGGCATTTATAAAGATCTATCTGATCTTACCAGCCCTTAAGAGCCTTTTCGTTGACCCGAGATGGTCGGGGTTCTCACAGGCTTGGATGAAGATGATTTAGATAATTATAGCACCTCAGGGCATAGATGCTTGGGTGTCTGTTAGTATCGATGCTCCTTTTGAGGCAGAAGTTAATCTAGAGTGCTCCCCAGTTTTTTGTGAAAGAGCTTAGTCTTTTACAAACTGATCAGCCCATTTTTAAACTCATCTACCGAAGCAACTATACATTTACCTTGTATTAGTCTCACGTAATAATCAGGCTTTCCTCGTGCACTTTTTTGCTTCAAGTTCTTTTACATATGGGGCTTATGTCGCTCAATTACTGCTTCAATCTCAAGCACGTCATGCATGACTTACATCGCACACTTTTTTGCTTCAAGTAAATGCGTAGCCTACATCGCACATTTTTCGCTTCAGGCTTTTGGTTTGCCCATCTCGCATGCTTTTGTGCTTATGGACTTTTCATTTGCCCATCTCGCACACTTTTCGCTTAGGGATTTTCGAATTTGCCCGTCTCGCACCATTTTGTGCTTAGGGACTTTATAGAATTGATAAGGATATAACATCACTTTTATATCCGGAATGCCAATATAAAACGTTTGCATGCACTTTGTCAATCAATTGTAGTACATATACATCCGATAAAATTGTAACGTACCTCGTACCATACCTCACAGCCTGCATACTTTGTGCTCCCCAAGTTTTTCTTTGCAACTTTTTGTGTCCAAAGAAGAACTTTTACTGGAGTATTGGTCCTGTCTTGCGTACTATCCGCTTAAGGACTTGTTAGAATATAATATCGTTTATATCCAAGATGCCAACATAATGCGTTAAATGTAATATGATAAAATTGTAACGTACCTCGTCTAGAGATATTTTTGCCCATCTCGCACCCTTTTGTGCTTAGGGACTTTTTGTTTTGCTCGTCTTGTATCTTCTCGCTTAGGGTCTTATTTTTGCCCGTCTCGTGTATTTTTCGCTTAGGGACTTATTTGTGCCCGTCTCGCGTCTTTTTCTCGCTTAGGGTCTTATTTTGCCCGCTTGGGGTCTTATTTTGCCCTTCTAGCGTCTTCGTCATGCTTAGGGTCTTATTTTGCCCGCTTGGGGTCTTATTTTGCCCTTCTAGCGTCTTCGTCATGCTTAGGGTCTTATTTGTGCCCGTCTTGCGCATTTTTCGCTTAGGGACTTATTTGTGCCCGTCTCGCATATTCTTCACGCTTAAGGTCTTATTTGTGCCCGTCTCGCGCATTTTTCGCTTAGGGACTTATTTGTGCCCGTCTCGCGTCTTCTTCACGCTTAAAGTCTTATTTGTGCCCGTCTCGCGCATTTTTCGCTTAGGGACTTATTTGTGCCCATCTTGCGTCTTCTTTACGCTTAAGGTCTTATTTGTGCCCGTCTCGCACATTTTTCGCTTAAGGACTTATTTGTGTCTGTCTCGCATATTCTTCACGCTTAAGGTCTTATTTGTGCTCGTCTCGCGTATTTTTCGCTTAGGGACTTATTTGTGCTCGTTTCGCATCTTCTTCACGCTTAAGGTCTTATTTGTACCCGTCTCGCGCATTTTTCGCTTAGGGACTTATTTGTGCCCGTCTCGCGTCTTCTTCTATTCCTGCAACATGTCTATCAAACATGGAGGATTATCATAGTACAGATAAAAATAACTAGCCTTTCGTTTCATAATGTAGTATTTTCAATTAAGTGGAATAATTGCAGCAAATGTTAAAACAATAATAGCAAATGTTTACCACCAGTACCATTCCAAGTCTTTGTCTTTGAAAAATCTGTAAGGTACGAGTGCTGTGATGTCTTGCTGTCAACCATGGATTGTGCACTAAGTCGTGCCTCGGTACGAGCAATCTATCTTCACGAGCTTACCACAAGTTGTTTTCGATTGAACCAAGCTCTTCCTGGCTTGCTGCCTTTCACGACAGTGGCTAGTGCCTACCTCGGACACCTACCTAATTCAATCACAATTGTTAGAGTGGACAAGAAAATTGAAAACATCGTTTGAGAGTACCTTAGATCTGGTTACCACCCTTATGTCCCTGCTTGAGTGTGTTTGTAATTTCCGTTGTGCCAAGCACTCACTTGTATTGATACTCCAGAATGCTATGTATAGGGGCTTACAAAGGAGACATATCCTTGATCTCGACACCTTGAGCCGGCACATCCTTGTCTTGCTTAAAGACTCATTAAGCCGACACACTCTTTATATAGATAAACCCTCTTTCACATGTGTGGTTATCAATAGTCCAAGTGTGTGGATCTTAAGCCACTTCTAGATTGCTAGAGCAGTTCTTGGGCCGAAGGAAGCTTTTGGACACTCGGTCGGACTAGGTCTAGAAGATTCTAGATCGTTCCGCTCAAATCCCGCACTTGGGCGTGCGCTTGGATCGTCAAATTTAAATGTGCTAGCCAAAGTTTTTTTTTTAATGGGAGAACCAGTAGTTTGGATTCCGTGCTCTCTAGCGTTGCTAGCCATTGCCGAAAGGGATGACTCGGGTGATCTTTGCTCGCCTACATTGTGCTAACTGGGAAATTTTGCGTATGGGTGCTGTGTTCACCTAATTTTCTTCGCTGTCATTTTATCAAAGTAGGGAGCTTATCGCATGCGAGAGCCCCTATCTCATCCAAGGCCTGTCGCTCGTGGGAGCTCCCCTGTCTCCCAAGGTCTGTCGCATGCGGGAGACCATGTCTCGCTAAAGGCTTGTCATGCACGGGAGCTCATGTCTAGCTCAAGGCCTGTCACTCTTCTTGGCTTTGAAGTTCAATTTCACAATGAAGAAGATAAGGTTGCCCATGCTCTAGTCGTGTCGCATGCCTATAGTGGTGCAAACTGCTCTGTCGCGTGACCTTGAGCTAGCTTGGGACAGAGTGCCTGTTGCATGCTTGTAGTCGCGCAAATTTGCAGTGTAGCAAGCACCTTTCGAGCGACATATTGTTATGTCACATAACGTCTTGCATGCAACTGAGTATTCAGAAGAGTAGCATCTTTGTGAGATCTTCAATAGTGGTCCCTCTTTCTAGCCATTTTGGCTATCACACGCGTGAGCCACCTCTCGCAAAAAGAGTCTGCCACGTGGAGCCTTGTCGCCAAAATTTGTCATGTGCGTGCCTATGCTCGTCGAATTGAAAACACTGCTGTCGCCCATTCCTTGTACTCTATCGCCAGAGATCTTTCAGGCAACAGGTTGGGCTCTGCCCATTCCACGTACTCAATCACCGGGGAACTTTTGGGCGATAGGCAGGGTTGTAGCCCACTTCTTGTATTCTGCCGCCAGAGATTATTGCCTGCCACCAAATATGTGACTGGTCATAGCCTCAACTTTTTCTTTCTCTTCTTTTGTTTTTCCATTTTTTGCGGCATAATACCTTTTACTTTTACATTTTACTTTTACAGTATTTAAGGTACCTTTACACTATATAGCTCCCCGAGTTCTTCTTTGAAACAGTGTTGTCATTCCTGTTCAGAGATGAACTTTTTCTCGAGCGTTGTGTTTGATGGTGTACAGAGTTGCCTAATCTTTTCTCGCTTCGGTCACTCTGAATGGCTCGCCCATAGAGTTCTCTCTCCTAGGCGAGTTCCTATATCGGTCGATAAGTGCTTGCTTACATGGGTCTTAGGATGGCTGTATTCTTACTCATCATTCACATCCATACTCGTGTGGTGGTCACTAACTCGTATGACCTTTTGTGCATTGCCTGGTTTCCGTTGCTTATCTATGTTCATGTGCACCTGGGCAAAAACGAGTTAGCCTTTGAAGTTTTGGTGTGTTCCCTGAGGTCTTTGATTGGGGCTTGCCCAATGAAGCTCCATTGGACTTACGCTCGCTCATTTTGAGCTCTCCATCCAGCTTTTTCCTTTCCTGGGCAAGCTTATATAACATCGTGGGCGTATCTCAGCTAAACCCTTCAGCTTGTTCCATGCTTGCCCATCTAGATCACTTCTCGCGCCTTAGCACGTGTTTTACCAAGTGAGCCTTGCTGCGAAGGCTGGGTTGTTTGTGTTGGTTATGCAATCACAACATGCCACTCAATCGCCGAAAGTGTCTGCTGCAGTGGTCTTATGTTTGCATGTATTGGCTGATGCATGGTTGTTTATTTTAGTTCTGCTGATTGTAACCTTTTGGTGAAGTAATTAATGCTAGCTGTCGTCCATGAAGCTCTCACCCAAGTTCACGAATGCGAGAGCCACTTTCTCGCCAAAACTTTGTCGGGAGCGAGAGCTAGTCTCTTGCCAGTGATGTCTCTCGCCGAAAGCCACTCCGTCGCCCAAGCTTGCTGTGGCGAGGACCAATCTCTCGCCCAAAGTCACTCTATCGCCAAGCTTGTTGTGCGAGAGCCACTCTCTCGCTCAAAAGCCACTCTCTCGCCCTATCTTGCTGTGGCGAGAACTACTCTCTCACCCAAAGCCATTCCGTCGCCCAAGCTTGCTGTGGCGAGAACCACTCTCTCGCTCAAAAGCCACTCTGTCGCCCTATCTTGCTGTGGCGAGAACTACTCTCTCGCCCAAAACCATTCCGTCGCCCAAGCTTGCTGTGGCGAGAACCACTCTCTCGCCCAAAGACACTCTGTCGCCAAGCTTTTTAACGCGAGATCCACTCTCTCGCTCAAAAGCCACACTGTCGCCATATCTTGCTGTGGCGAGAACTACTCTCTCGCCCAAAGCCATTACGTCGCCCAAGCTTGCTGTGGTGCGAACCACTCTCTCGCCCAAGGACACTCTGTCGCCAAGCTTGTTAACGCGAGAGCCACTCTCTCGCTCAAAAGCCACTCTGTCGCCCTATCTCGCTATGGTGAGAACTACTCTCTCGCCCAAAGCTATTCCGTCTCCCAAGCTTGTGACGAGAGCCACTCTCTCGCCCAAAGTCAATCTGTCGCAAAGCTTGTTAATGCGAGAACCACTCTCTCGCCAAAACTTTGTCGGGGCGATAGCTAGTCTCTCGCCAGTGATGTCTCTCGCCAAGCTTTTAGGTGCGAAGAATATCTGTCGCCCTGCTTGTCGGGCGTGATAGACACCCTCTCGCCAAGGGTCAATGACCCATGCCATTCTCGCCATGCAATCTCTCGCCATTCTGACAGGAAAGAAGCTCTCGCCCAATACTAACAAGAGAAGGTCTTTCGCCAAGGGCTGCCTGCACGTGAGTTAGTCTCTCGCCCAATGCTAATAGGAGACAAGGTTCTCGCCTGAACTAACAACAGGAGGTCTTTCGCAAAAGGATCTGTTGCACATATCGTCCAAGGCCTGTCGCCAGGGGTCTGTTTGCGCGAGGGATAGCTATCGCCCAGGCTAACCGGAGGTGGTCTCTTGCCAAGGACCTTTCTTCGTGCGAGAACAGCTCTCACCCAGGCTAGCAGGGGGGATCTCTCACGCAACGACCTGTCTGTCGTGAGAGATAGCTCTCGCCCCAGGCAAAAACAGGAGGTCTCTCGCCAAAAGAATTTTCTGCGAGCGAGAGAGATAGCTCTCGCCAAATGCAAACAGTGGAATCTCTCGCCAAGGTCTTATCTGGCGCGGAAGATAGCTCTCGCCCAGAAACAGTAGAAGGTCTCTCGCCAAGGACCTGTTTGCGCGAGAAATGGCTCTCGCCCACGCTACGAGGTGCGAGATCCCTTCTCTCGCCAATGCAATCTCTCGCCTAGGCTAGCGGTCTCTCGCCAGTTGCATGCACTCTATCGCCGAAAGGCCTGTCCCGTGAAACTTTGCGTGCAACAGACTATTTTGTGACGTAACTTGTGCACCTTGCTGTAGCCGACGTACCTTGTCTTCCGCAGCTCGTCTTTCACCATTTTTTATGGCTTTTCTGTTAGTTTCCCACAGACGGTGCCAATTGTTGTTGCCAAAAACAACAATAAATATTTGCTGACGTCAAATCCTCGATCTTCGTGTTAGTTTGTCTTCAAGAATTCTGCAAGAGAGAAGACCATCAGGGGGCGCAGGGGTTTTCCCCTGCACGCACACTCCGATGCTTAAGTCAGACAGGGTTTTGGCATGGTTTCAGTAGGCAAATAAAGCTTAGGGTTTAAGAATGATACCTGTGACCTATTTATAGGAGTTATTTCACGCGTAATTACCTTTAAGCCCCATAGCTTAAATAATAACCCAGTGGATCATTTATGGGCCTTCTGAGTCCTCTTTCCTCTTGGGCTTATATTATCATTTGGCTCAATGGTCTTCAACTTGATTTATAGAAAAGCTCAGTAATAATTGACCTAGTCCAGATCATTAATATTATTATTTTCTTTATAATAATAAAGATAAAACAGACTAAAAATTCATTTAACGAAAGCATAAACGTGATAACTATATTTTCTCCCAATATAACGTAACTTAAGAGAATTTTGAATATATAATTCATGGTGACTAATTCTTGATATCTTAAAAAAGACCTAGGATAAATAGTACCCGTAATACTCAAATTTTGAAGCTATATCATTTTGATTCTTAGGATAAGTTTGAACGAATTTTAAAGAATTTTAAAATGAAAAAAAATTTCAAAAGACATTAATTCAAAATATTATTATTTGTAATTATATATTTGGATAAATATTTTTCAAAAAAATAAATTTTAACGATTAGAATTTGAAGAAATAAAATATTGATTGTTGATATAGTAAAGCCCAATCTAAAAAAGGCTCATCATGAAGACAGTCCAGCAAGCCATGTGGCAAGCTCTTATTGGGTCACGTGGCAAAATGGCGAGAGACCATCTCCTGCTTGTGAGAAGTCTTCTTTCGCATCATTGTAGGTAGCTTTTCGCATCTGGCAAAGAAGCCTTCCACACGATCATTGTAGCCTATTGAGAAGACCTGCGGGAGACATCCTCTCACATTTGAGGAACAACAAGCGTTGGCGTTTTTGAGATGTGCAGGGAACAACTTCTTTGGAAGCGCAAAAAAACAATATTGCCCTCAGGTAGTTACTCTGCAGTAATGATAATTTATTCGCGTATAAATATGCCACAAGTATTATTTTATTCCCAAATTTTTTACTACTTCTGGCTTTTACGTTCAATACTTCCAAGAATACTGTGCTGACTTAAGCATCAGAGTACCTACGCAGAGAACCACCCTTGCGTCTCTCTGACTTCTTTATTCTTGCAGAATCATCCAGTGCCACGTGTACAGAAGAATCGAATTACTTACTAAGCAATTCTTCATTGTTGTTTTGTGCAACAACAATTGGCACCGTCTGTGGGAAAATCGAAATAAAAGGCAACTAAATTTCAAAGATGGCGAGGACAAGGTCAACCACTATTAGAGATGGAAGCGATGAAAACTCTGTGAGTTCTCCTGAGCAACAGCCCCGCCAAAGGACACAGGTGAACAGGGGAGAAGAGAGAATGACGATGTCTGAGTTGAGTTTGAAGCGTTGAAAAAACAGAGCGAAGAAACAACCCAGGTGCTGCGGGCGATGGTGGATCTGTTTAAGAGAATTCTCCCGCAATTAAGCCTGCCGCAAGCTGTGCGAATCTCGTAGGAGAAACGAGCCAATGGGTGCCGCCCCTGGCGCCAGGTGGACAGAATGCTCATGTGGCGTCAGACCCCCTGCTGAGACAGGAGGTGTGGCCTGTGGAAGAGTCTTAGAACCAGCAAGATGTGGCAGGGCTTGGGAGTAAACAGCCTGTCGTAGGGTCCTTGTTAGAGTGTGAGGCTGCGGTAGGCTTAGGACCTACGGCAGGGTTTAGGCGACAAGGTCTTGAGACTATACGGCAGGGTGCTGGGAGACAGGGTACTGAGACTATGGTAAAGTCTTCTACAATATAATCCAACTCGTTGAATCTTGTCGAATCTGGACCGACTCAAGGTGTAGGAGGTGCTGGAAAGATGGAAATCGGGCAAATACAGCCTACTCATGGAGGGGAAAGCACTTGGTGGATTGGCTCGGAGTTAGACCCCACTTGGAACACACAAATGGCTTAGAGGGATGCCTCTCGAGGAAAAGGGATGAAGTGCTTGTCGAGGACCAGCCCGACTTATCTCGTATTGAAAGGGATAAAGATCAGCCCGCTCATGCAGTTGATATGAAGAAGATAATAGAACAGGTGCTAGAAGAGAAGAAGTTGGTATCAACAGAGGAAAGCCAAAGGAGATGGGTACCATTTAGTGCGGCCATCATGCAAAAACCATTACCCCCGAAGTTCAAAATGCCGCAAATGACCACGTATACAAGAAAAACAAAACCATATGACCATATGCAGAATTACGAAGCTTTGATATTACTCCATAGATGGGAGGATAAGATAATGTGCAGAGCTTTCTCACTTACTTTAATAAGGCATTCGATGAAAAGGTTTAACAATTTGCCTGAAGGGTCCATCACTTCTTTTGATCAGCTGTAGAGTAAGTTTCTCAAAACGTTTGTGGTAAATAGTTAGAAGAAGAAGGAGCCAACTTATTTGCTCACTCTTAAGCAAAGGAGTAAGGAGTCGCTTAAAAGTTACGTAGATCGGTTCCGATATGCCACATTGGATATACGTGATTTGCAAGTGGACATGGTTGTGGCAGCCATGTTACAGGGGACTAAATCTGAGAAGTTGCAAGGGTCCTTATCGTTAGATCAACTGACTACGACCTTGGACTTGTTTTTTCGAGCAAATAAGTACATTACTCAGGAAGAAGTAATGAGAATGGTATTGGCTGGGGAGAAAAAAGAAGGAAGGAAACGAGGGAGAGAAACCTCAGAAGGATATTCTTACCAATCAAGCAAACCTGAGAAGGCTCCCATATTGAAATATACCACTTAAACCCTACTTACTGAATCTCAAGCATAGGTACTGGCAGCTATCGAAGGGTCAAGTCTTATCAGTTTTCGAGAAAAACCTCGGAGAGTCTATGTCGTAACCTAGATTCATATTGTAGTTTCCACTCGGCATATGGACATTCTACAGAAAAGTGTAGAGAGTTGATGAATCAACTTGAGAAGCTAGCGCAAGAAGGCAAGATAAATCGATTCGTGTGGAGGGGTGAAAGAAACAATTATCCTGCACGTAATAAGGGTAATAATCCTAGAGATAAAAGAGATAGGAATAGGAGAAATGGAGTTAGAAATGAGGATACCAGGAGGAATGAGAACAGAAGGGTAGATAGGAGAAATCAGGAGAAAGATAATAAGCCTACAAGTCTGGCAATCAATATTATATCGGGCAAAGAATTAATGGCCGACACTTCTTCCTCATGTAGAAAATCTTATGCTCGGCAGGCCTATCATGTAAACTCGGTGATGGAAGAAAGGCAGGATGGGGAGCCCATTACCTTTACGCCAACCAACAGAGGAGATGTGGTGATCCCTCGTGACGACCCAATGGCGATCTCGGCAGTTGTGGCAAAACACCTAGTTAGCCGGATCCTAGTTGATAACGAAAGTTCAGTAAATTTGATTTACTGGAACTGCTTTGAGAAGATGAATATTACGGAGGATAGACTGAAGCACGTACCCACACCACTATATGGGTTTTCTAGTGAGAAGGTGAAGGTAGCAAGAGCGGTTCAATTACCAATCACGTTGGGAGAAAGCCCGAGGAGTGTTACTCGTCAGGTATTGTTTATGGTGGTAAAGTCAACTTTGGTGGCTTATAATATGATTCTCAGGCGACCGTTGCTAAATGATATGAGAGTCGTGGTTTCCCCTTGTTATCTACTAATGAACTTTCCGACACCTTATGGTGTAGGCCAAGTGAGAGGGGACCAAAAGAAGGCAAGAACGTGTTATATCACGTTTACCACATGCAAAGGGCCCTAAAGAAAAGAAACTCTCACTATTGAGGAGCCACCAAAACCAAAGCCCAATGAAAAAATGAAGGCAATTCGGTTGGTTGAAAATGATGAAGAAAAGGTGGCTTATGTGGGAAGCCAGTTGCCCGATGAGATTAAAAAGGAGATAATTTAATGTTTGAGGGAGAATGCAGATGTTTTTGCATGGTCCCCAGCTGACATGCCTGGAATAGACCCGAAAGTTGCTTGTCATCGGTTGAATGTTATCCCAGGAGCCAAACCAATTAAACAAAAGAAGAGAAACTTCGCTCTAGAAAGGCAGCAAATTATAGATGAAGAAATTTCAAAGTTGTTGCAGGCAAGATTTATCATGGAAGTCGATTACCCTGAGTGGCTAGCGAACATAGTGATGGCGAAGAAAGCTAATGGAAAGTGAAGGATGTGCGTAGACTTCACAGATCAAAATAAAGCTTGCCCAAAGGATTCCTACCCGCTACCACATATTGATAAGTTGGTGGATGAGACTTCAGGGGATGAACTCTTGAGTTTTTTGGATGCCTTTTCGAGATATCACCAGATCATGATGCACCTAAACAATGAGGAGAAAACCTTTTTTATTACCGATAGTGGAAAGTATTGCTATCGAGTAATGTCTTTTGGTCTAAAGAACGTCGGTGCCACGTACCAACGAATGGTGAATAAAGTGTTCAAAGATTTATTGGTAACACAATGGAGGCTTACGTTGATGACATGATAATAAAAAGCCGTGAAAGGGAGTCGCATGCAAAAAAAATGGCAAGCGTATTCAGGGTATTATGCCGATATAATATGAAGTTAAACCCTAATAAATGTTCGTTTGGAGTTAGATCGGGGAAATTCTTGGGGTTCATGATTACCAATCGAGGAATTGAAGCTAACCTTAAAAAGATTCAGGTAATCTTAGATATGAAACCACCCAGCACTGTCAGGAAAGTGCAGAGGCTCACCGGAAAGATAGTAGCCCTAAATAGTTTTCTGTCTAAGTCGGTAGAAAAAAGCCTCCCATTCTTTTAAGCAATTAAGGGAGGTAAAAACTTTGAATAGACTGAAGAATGTCAGGCTACATTTGATAAGTTGAAGGAACTGCCACTACTATCATGGCCGTAGGAAGGAGATAGGCTTTATATGTACTTGGGAGTAGGCGAGAAAGCAGTTAGCACAATTTTGTTGAGAAAAGATTGAGATAAGGACTGCCCAATCTACCATGTAAGCAAAGTCCTGTTGGATGCAGAAACGAGGTACCCACATGTTGAAAAAGTGGCCTTATCATTGGTAATGGTGACTCGCAAGCTACGCTCGTACTTCCAAGCCTACTCGGTAACTGTTCTAACCGACCTGCTTTTAAGGTAGATATTGCAAAAACCAGAACATTCAGGGTGTCTGACCAAGTGGGCCATCAAACTTAGCAAGTACGATATACATTTCCAGCCTCGTCAGGCAATAAAAGAGCAAGAGTTAGCAAAATTTATTATCGAATGCACTGGTCGTGAGACCCAAGGAGAATCAGAGCCAATCTAGTGGAAACTATTTGTGGATGGAGCTTGTAATGTGAACGGTAGTGGGGGTGGTATTGTACTAACTTTACCTAAAGGATAAGGTTTTGAATACACTTTATGCTTCAACTTCCCAAGCTCTAATAATATAGTTGAGTATGAAGCCTTGATAGCTGGAATGAAAATGGCGGAGAAGCTTGAAGTCAGCAATCTAATGGCGCATAGGGATTTCCAATTGGTGGTAAACCAATTTCTTGGTAAGTACAAAGCACGAGAGCCTACTTTAATGCCAAATTTGCAGAAAGTTCAGCTATTGGCATAATCACTCAAAAATTTTTGGCTGGTCCAAATTATTCGATTAGAAAATAGTCACGTAGATGCCCTTTCCAAGTTAGCCTTCTCTAGGGGAGAAAAAGGTAGAATAGTGAAGATAGAATCTTTAGCCAAGCCGAGTATTGAAGAGGAAGAAGTCTATGATGTTGAAACTGGAATTAACTGGAGAAACCCAATCGTATATTACATCTTAGAGGGAAAGCTTCCTGATGATAGAGACGAAGCTCGGAGGTTAAAATTGCAAAGTGTTAGATTCACTATGCGGTAAATAGGGAGCTCTATAAGTGGGGATTCACTATTCCTTTACTGAAATGTTTGGACCTGAACAAGCTGAATACACGTTGGCTGAAGTCCACGAAGGCATATGTGATGAACACTTAGGGGCTCGAGCACTAGCCATGAAAATACTCCGTGTTGGGTTCTATTGGCCTACGTTGAAACAAGATGTTGCTGATAAGGTACGAAAATGTGACAAGTGCCAGAGATTTGCCCTTATTGTATCAGCACCTGTCTCCGCCCTCTAGAACACTTTTCAACCTACGCCTTTTGCGTAATGGGGGTTAGATATTTTGGGACCTTTTCCCTTGGGGACAAGACAGAGGAAGTATTTGCTAGTAGCGACTGTTATTTTACTAAGTGGATAGAGGCAAAACCTTTGACCACAATTTCTAAAAAGAAAGTAGAGGCAATGTGTGGAAAGATGTAATTTTCCAATTCAGAATCCCTCGGGTATTAAATGCTGATCACGAAAAACAATTCGATTGTGATGCGTTCCGAAAGTTCTGTAGAAGGTTGAATATTCAGCTCAAAATATCATCTGTTTCATACCCTCAAGCTAATTGGCAAGCCGAAGTCAGTAATCGAACTATAGTCCATGGGCTGAAAACTAGATTGGATAAAGCAAAATGAGCATGGGTGGATAAGCTCTCTAGTGTCCTATGGGCCTACAGGACAACAAGTCGGGTGTCGACTAGAGAAACACCATTTAATTTGGTGTATGGAACTGAAGCTTTCATTCCAGTTGAGATTGGGTAGGGTCGCCTAGAATGATCCCTTATGTGCAAGAAGTCAACTCTTAAGGGCTCAAAGAGAATCTCGATCTAATTGATGAACTAAGGGATACTACAAGGATGAGGTTGGCAGCCTACCAACAGCGTGTGGCGAGGTACTCTAGTGCTCGAGTTAAAGGTAGGGAGTTGCGAGAGGGAGATCTAGTGCTAAGGAGATCAGCCATCACAAACGCACACAAGGAGGAAGGTAAGCTTAGATATAATTAAGAAGGACCCTACAGAGTCAGAAGGATCATTGGACCGAACACCTCCACCTTGGAAACTTTACAAGGGAAAAGAATTTCGAAGACTTAGAACATTAATCATTTAAAGTTGTACTGGCAATGAGAATCTTGTATTTTTTACTTTATTATTTTGTTGTCGTTATTTTAGGGATTGTTTTGCGTGTATGGTGAACATCACATGATATTATTACTTGACTTATGAATAAGAGGCCAATTATTCATATCTTATATTTTTTGTAGTAATAATTTGATTGATAAATGCGTTGCAAGAATAAGAATAACAATACCTAAAACTGGCCAAACCAAAAAGTCCCTAAGCATAAAAAGGTGCAAGACAAGCAAATTAAAAAGTCCTTAAGAAAAAATGCGTAAGACGGGTAAACGAAAAAGTCCCTAAGCTCAAAAAGTGCGAGACAGGCAAATTAAAAAGTCACTAAGCTAAAAATGCGATAGACGAGCAAAAGAAAAATTCCCCAAGCACAAATGTGAGACGGGCAAATTAAAAAGTCCCTAAGCAAAAAATGCACGAGATGGGCAAATCAAGAAAGTCTCTAAGTGAAAAATACGCGAGACGGGCAAAATAAGTAAGTCCCTAAGCAAAAAATACGCGAGACGACCACAATACTTAAGTAAAAGTTCTTCTTTGAGAAGAAAGCAATATTGTTTCATAAGGAGAACTGGGGAGCAATATGGCATGTCGAAAGGTATGTTGCAACTTTACTATTAAGTGTTGCAGTTTTATCGATAGAATGTCTTAACTTTGTAACATTTCAGCATACTATGCAGCATTGTGACTATAAAAATATTATAATCCTGATAGATATGATCTCGTGATACAATAACATGTCAGCGTGGTATATATATTATAGCCGCATTTTAATAGCATATTACGCATGTCAACAGTTTGTGCTTTATCACAAGCATACAAAGAAAAGAAAAACTGCAAAAGAAATTGTGATTTTCATTAGAAGTAAATGAATTATTTACAATTGTACAATGCTTGTATGAATTACAATCAAAACAAAAAACAAAACAACGAAAAAGGAAAAAGGAAAAAAACTTTAAGTCACTCAATCGTAAGGATGGAGTCGGCTGAAGGAAGAGGTGTTGTGCCAAAAATCGGACCCTTGGGAGCTGGACCTATGCTTGGATCTTCGGGAGGAGCAACTTCGGAAGATAGAGTGTCACCTGAAGGCCTCTAGGTCTCGATAGCTGTAGAATCTAATGCGGGCTCGATAGCAGTAGAGTTAGAGAATTGAAGATCCTCGCTGTCTAAACCCTGCAAGATCTCAATGGGCTCAGGTTAGCCGCATGGCTGACAAGGGGGGCAGGGACCTTCAAGGTTTTTCAAGTTATCCACAGCCCTTTGCTCCAAGTAGTCCTCAGGCTTATCTAAATCAGGCTTGTATACGGTCCAGGGAGGAGAATCATAAAACTCCACTTCTTCAGTAAACCAAAGCTTTAGGAAAGTGTCGTTAGGCCTTTGCTTTTATAGCCAAGCACAAGCGAGGTAGAAGTCGTACTTGACGAAACCCGCAGAATAAACTTGCTTCTTTTTGAAGCAATCTTGAGAAAGACGATATTTCGAGATAGCTTCGGCGTGAACCACTTTCTGTCACTCCAGTAAGTTGTGTACTTCATCGATGGCCTCATCCCATTGTGACCTCATGGTCCGCAGATCATCCATTGCTTTCTCATAAGCCTCCTGAAACCCCTGAAGGGACTGAGTTTTCGCCTATTCATCCTTCACCTTTAGTTCAAGGTCCGCTATTTAGGATCTCAAAACTTCGTTATCTCTCTTCAATTCGTCCACTCTATTGGGAAGTGAACAGAGTTGATTGACCTCGCTCTGAAGTGCTATTTGCGCCTCCCGAAGCTGGTGCAACTCCTTTTTGGTCCGCTCCCTATAGGTCATGTGCTGCGTATTAACAACCACCACTTGTTATGCATCCTAGCAAAACAAAATAGAATAATTAAAATTTAGATGGAAGAAGCTAAAATACAAACATTCAAAAATGAGACGAAACTCTTACCTTCATCACAAGATAATCCAAGTTGTCTTCGTCTATAGAGAGTCTTGAAAATTTCCTTCTCATCACGTGGAAGGGTGGTGCTCCATGCTAGGTGAGACGCTACCCTGGCTTCCTCTATGCTTTCATTGTCGTTTACTCCAAGGTAGGTCTGAAAGTCATCACCGTCAACAACCTTGCCCCTATCCACCTGGTAGCTCCTAAGTGTAGGAGGCCCCATCTTAGGCAAAATCGATCTCACTTCCATGGCTTTCTCCACAAACAACCTCTTCCAATTTCTTTGGCGAGGCTTGCGAGGGATGCACCCGCTGCCTGCGACATCAGGATCACCTCCCTGGGGATCAGATTCACTTCTTTGCGACCCCGAACTCTCATGAACCTTCGAACTATGCGCAGGACAGTCACGAATAATATGCCTTTTCCTTTTGCCCCGTTCGATCTCTTGCACAAAGCAACAGGCTCACCAATGACCGGAGGAGGAGTAGGAGCATGGGGGGGCACTCTGAAGCTAAAGCTTCGACCTGAAGCTGTTTTTGCAGCGGAGAAGCATCCAAAGGAACTCTAGAAGAGGACACTAAAGCCTTGCTCTTGCGAATAGTGTCCTAGAAACTCATATGATATGAACCTTACCGAAAGAAGATGAGGTTCAATGAAGAACACGAAGAACACTTGAAGAAAAACAACAAGTTAAAAATGTAGAAAAGGAAAACAGAAATTAAAGAAGAAAAAACTAAGACCCGTTGTGTAGAAACACAACAACCTATGGTATATTGGACCAAGACCCGTTACTTAAAAAAGCAAGAACCTATGGTATGAATTGTTGGAAGGTAAAAGAACGCATACGTAAGACCTTGATAAGTTCAAGAGTTCTCAAGAGAACCAAAGAGAAGAAGGCTCTCAATTTTATTACTAAAATCAATTGTGTTTTGCCCAAAGGGTTACATAGCTATTTATAGGCAAATAGTAAACTTGCAGCACAAGTAATAGTAATCCTACTTTCATAACTTGCAGAACAAGAAATAGAAATCCTACAATAACTATTAAATTAAAAGGAATTTGGCTTAAATTAAATTAAGACAATGTTCAACCCAATAAGACATAAATAAATAAAATAAGTATAACATTTGGCCCAATTGCACTAGGTCCAATTTATGCATTTAGCCTAATTGCATTTCGGCCCAATACTTGTGTGTCTTCAAGAAGGTTGAACTTGGGCTTGGATCATGTTGTAGAAGACTTTGTCATCCTCCATGTTCAAGCTTTGTTGGGCTTTCTCTCTAGCAATATTAATGAAACCAGCCAAGACTTGTTGCATTATCTTTGTTTTAGCTCTTGTCATTAGACGTCCATGGATGCTCAAAGGATCACAATCACACGAACATGACTTGGGCTTTGTGAGTTTGATGGGCCTCCATCATTCCCCCTCTCCTCAAAAGGATTTGTCCTCAAATCAGAATCACCTATATCAATATCAAAGGGAGAAAGATCAGAAACATTAAATGTAGCACTAACATTATACTCACCTGGAAGATCCAACTTATAAGCATTGTCATTGATCTTCTCAATCACTTGGAATGGTCCATCTCCTCGAGGTTGCAACTTGGAGAGACGTTGAGCAGGAAATCACTTTTTACACATATGTACCCAAACCCAATCACCAGGTTCAAAGACAACTTTCTTGCGATGCTTGTTGGCTTGAGTAGCATATTGCAGAGTCCTCTTCTCAAAGTTTTGACGTATCTTCTCATGCAGTTGTTCAATAAAATCAACTTTCTTTTCCCCATCCAAACTAGCTTGCTCCTCAATAGATAGTGGTAAAAGATCCAATGGAGCGAGTGGATTAAAACCATAGACAACTTCAAATGGAGAATAACTAGTAGTAGAATGCACACTTCTATTGTAAGCAAACTCCACATGAGGCAAACAATCTTTCCAATTCTTCAAATTCTTTTGAATAATGGACCTCAACAAAGTAGACAAAGTACGATTGACTACTTCAGTTTGACCATCGGTTTGTGGATGACAAGTAGTTGGAAACAATAACTTTGTTCCCAACTTTCCGAACAAAGTTTTCCAAAAGTAGCTAAGGAACTTCACATCACGATTAGAAACAATGGTCCTCGAAACACCATGTAGATGAACAATTTCTTTGAAGAATAAATCAGCAATGTTGCTTGCATCATCCGTCTTATGATAAGCAATGAAATGAACCATCTTAGAGAACCTATCAACAACAACGAAAACAGAATCTCTACCTCTCTTTGTTCTTGGTAAACCCAAAACAAAGTCCATAGAAATGTCAATCCAAGGAGTAGTAGAAATAGGCAATGGAGTATAAAGACCATGATTCATAACTCTAGACTTAGCTTGTTTACAAGTGAGACATCTTTCACACAACTTTTTAACATCTCTTTTCATGTTAGGCCAAAAGAAGTGATCAAGCAATATGTCTAAAGTTTTCTTTACTCCAAAATGTCCCATTAATCCACCACTATGGGCTTCTCTAACAAGTAATTCTCTTAAAGAACTCCTAGGCACGCATAATTTATTTTCCCTAAATAAGAATCCATCCTGTCTATAAAACTTTCCAAAACTAGTTTTCTCACATGCAATGAACACATTTTCAAAATCCTCATCAGTAGCATACAAGTCTTTAATATACAAATCCAAGTATTTTTGCATTAAGAGTAGTAATTACAATATACCTTCGAGACAATGCATCAGCCACGACATTTTCTTTACCTTGTTTATATTTGATCACATATGGGAATGTCTTAATGAACTCCATCCACTTGACATGATGCTTGTTCAACTTCCTTTGTCCCTTCAAGTGCTTTAAGGACTCATGATCAGTGTGGATGATTAATTCCTTGGGCCATAAATAATGTTGCCATATTTCCAAAGCCCTCACTAATGCATACATCTCTTTATTATACGTGAGATAGTTAAAGGTAACTCCACTTAACTTCTCACTAAAGAAAGCAATAGGGTGCTTCTCCTGCATTAAAACAACTTCGATACCTATGCTTGAAGCATCACACTCAATCTTGGTTGTTTTTTCTTTTTGCTTAACCTCAGCTTCACTCATTATTTTTTCCTCACTCTCTTTTAATCTCAATTGATTCTTATCTTTTACCAGCACACTTAAAGCTTGACATGCTACAGATATCTTTCCATCCATAAGTAATTCCATACTATCCTCATCATCTTCTAATGGCAGCATAGAAGCATCATTGGATTCTTCTATTTAGTTGCTATCTAACTTATTATTAGCAGCAATACCACATGCATGAGAAGTATTACCTTAGTTTACCTTAGCTAGGGTAGCATCATGTTGCTCCAACTTATCATAGTTACCCAATTTCGACTCTATTCTCGAAAGTTGTTGTTGCATGACTTGGAGTATGATCTCAATCTTACTCAAATCAAGCTTTTCACTATTAGAAGACATGATTGTAACTTGCAAGAAATGTTAGTAAAAAGAAAAGGACCTCACAAGTATGACCTCACGTGTTTACACTCAATACTCATAAGAATGTAACACTCACACTCGTGTTTCACTCAATTTTAATATAGCTTTTCTACTAATGTTACTCACACACTCTTGTCTTTTTCCCTCACACAACTTTCTCTATAAGTTCTATATTGAACTTAAGACTCAATCAAAAATCAACTTATGGAATCCAACTATCAACCAACAATCAACCAAGATAAGTACAAGACTTTAATCAAGGGTAAACAAAATAATGATGACTCAACAAGATTAACCAAGACTCAAGAAGACCCAAATGAATCTCGATCTTAAAGGAAATATGGGTGTTTTGGGGTGTTTGGTTAGGGTTAGGTTCAGCCAAAGGTGGGGTAGTTTAGTCTTTTTAGGTGGTAGGTCAAAAGGTAATTTTGGGAAGTAGGGTAGGGTCAAAAGGTAATTTTGGGAAGTAAGGATAAAAAAGGTAATTATAAATTTTCAGATTTAGGCAAAAAAATCTCAAAACTTAAGACAGAATGACTACCTTAAGATTTTGATGAAGCACACCTCCACGGATTACCTTTGATGTTGCACTTGCTACATAAGATATAACAAATCACCTCTTGAATTGATTTTCTTTTTTTTCTCTTTTCTTTTCTTTTTTTTTGTTACTTCTTTTTTTTACAAAAGTAAACGAACAATGAAGAAAAACAAAAAGTCTAAGTGACAAGAAGAGGTTTACTTGGAGAACAAGGCAACTTTTGTGAAAATAAGCTAGTTTTGGTAATAGCTTGTGTGGCAAGAGACGATAGGGAATAGTGGCTTGTGAAACAAGGTAGTTTTTATGTGAAAGTAGAGCTTTTGAAGGTTTCTTGGTGAGCAAGAAAACTGTTGGCTCTATAGGCTATACCGAGAGGGGGGTGAATCGGTTTTTAACTACCCTTAAGCTCGTTTTGCAATTCTTCTAAATTCTCTAGCCTATTTGATTATTTTCTAAGTTCTCTAGGCTAGGCAAGCATGCAATCCAAGTTCAATGCAAAAACATAATATAATCGCAAGTAAATAAAGAGTAGGGAGAGAGAGATTTACACAATCGATTTATAGAGGTTCGGCTACCTTGCCTACGTCCTCTACCTTGAGACGCTCCCAATGATTTTCCCAAATTCACTATCCTTGAATTTGTTACACTCCCTCTTTTTCTAGGCTAAAGAGAAACCTCTCTCTTTTTCTAGGCTCAAGAGAAACCTCCCTCTTTTTCTTAGGCTAAAGAGTAACCTCCCTCTTTTTCTTAGGCTAAAGAGAAACCTCCCCTTTTACAAGGAATGAGTGTGTTTACAAATTGTGTAATCAAAGAAGGGCCTCTAGATAGGCAAGTGATTACAATGTTTAAGCACAAGGAAAAAGCCTATACAAGTTTTGTGCTAAGCATTACAAGAGATGTGTGAATGATGGAAGATGAAGACTTTGTAGCTCTTGATTTGTTGTTGAGGCTTGAGGATTTGAGGAATATGTGTTTTGGAGTTGTTGAGTAGTTCCTCTTGCTTTCTTTAGCTTCTAAGCCTCTATTTATAGTCCCTTGAATGTATTCTAGCCATTGGGTGGAGCCAAAACTTGAATATGACCGTTGTCTCACAAAAACTAGCCGTTACAGGCTATTTTCGGGCAAAGGGATCAATCCCTTTCCATAGGGGATCGATCCCAAGCTTCCAGGATGTTAAATCTGGGCTTGAGGATCATTCTGCCTTGAAGGGATCGATCCCTTCCCTTAGGGGATCGATCCCATGCCTCCAGAAGCTATTTCCTACACTTTTTGGGTTAGAAATGATGTGGTCTTTGATCCTAATTCAACCCAAAACATTTTGGCATTTTTGTGAGAGTTTTTCTTAACTTTCTCTGATGAAAACATAGTCCAAAAATTCATCAAGTGATTTTCTAGAATATTCAAAACATTTATAAAGTATTAAGACCAATAAGGATGTATCATTAAATTATGGTCTTAATGTTTGATATGTTCACTTGAAATTGGATTGAGAAAATCATGTGTGATAAGGCAAATTTACAATATGAATTAAAACATTAAAGCTTACTTAAGTTTTTGTCATTTCAAAATATATATGGCAATTTAAAGCTAACAATCTCCCCCTTTTTGATATGACAAAACTTAATGTAAATTTGCTTTGAAAATTCTTTGATAAAATACTCCCCCTCAAAAAAAGCAGGATTTTTATAAAGCTCCCCCTTAATATGAGCATGGGTTTTGAAACTGAATTTTCAAACTATTTCTCCTCCATTATCTCTCCCCCTTAATATCTCTCCCTTTTAATATCTATCTCTCCCCCTTTTTGTCATAGCAAAAAGAAGGAAAAATAATAAAAAATATGCTCCCCCTAAAATCATGGCTATGTGAGAAGAGATAAAAGAATATGCTTCATCCAACAAGAAACATGTTAGTACATGGGACTCATAGTACAAATAAATAAATCAATTGTTCATAAAGAGTATGAAATATTCATGCAAAGAACATGACTTATGATCCTATACCAATTGTTTATAAATAATTTTGCAAAAAGTTCACAATTGGTAATTAATGAAGCAAGTTGTTTAAAAATATCTACTAAGGACTATGACTTGCTCATTTCAATTCTATCAAGTACCTAAGTATATCAATTGTTCTTTTAAGTCCAACTAAGGTGCATCATGATTATTAGCTAAAATTAAATGACATATCATATGCATGAGCTCATAAATCATATTCAAGCAAGAGTGTGCATAGAATCAAAACATATAGCAATTAACTTCAAATTCTAGCACACAAAAGTTTCATGCAAAAATATCGTAAGAGAATTCTTCTTTATTTGTTATTTCAAACTAAAGAACATGAGAAGAATTGTCAATTTAAAGCTCATACCAATTGGCAATTTAGATTTGGCTTACCAATTATTGAAAATATGGTTGCCAATGATACTAATTGTTATTTCAATCTAAATACCAATTGTTACTAATGGTTGACTTAGGCATTTTGCATGAATCCAATATCTATGTGTAGTGTGTTCATGTCAAGAAAATAATCATTCTAAATATGCAAGAACACAATCACACATCATCAAATATGCATATAGATTAATTAAACATAAGCATACTATCATAAAGTATTAATTCATATTCATATTCACAAAGTTATACCATATGGAAGATTCATAAAATCAAAGTATTCAAGCAAACACATTTTCTTCCATGTTTTCAAGCACAAAAATCCTATGCTCATTTTCCAATTCAAGTCCTTAACCAATTATGAGCAAGGAAAGATTCAAATAATAAATGCATGGATATCAAGTTTGTTCAAGTTTGCATTTATCTTTGAATGTTGGTGTTGTCATTAAGACCCTAGTTCTTTAAGTACAAGAATGATAAAGTTTCATGCATTTAAACATTTAGGATCCATTTACCATCGCAAATTATAGGCCAAGGAAAATTATGACCTTATACCAATTGTTGAATTTACATTTGAAATCAATCCTTAAGGTCAAGTTTTAATTATTCTTCCACTAGATGTATAATTATCATGAAATCTAGTGTGAAATAGATAAGTCAAGCTAAGAGACGTAATCCTATAAGCATGCTTGACTAAGATGAACAAAAAGAATGAAAAACATTCATTATGCACAAGTTCATCAAATTCTCAAATATATCCATAAATCATTGAAATAAATCTTAAAAATTATGTTTAAGCATTCATTGAAAATATATTTCAAGATTATTTCAAGATTTATGCAATTCATGAATGTTTTCAATAAGAAGAATGATTTTGCACTTGTGAGTTCAATAAAAATGATATTGATTGTTGAAAGTGATACCATTTGTTGGAAATGATACAAATTAATGGAGTTGATGCATGATATCAATGAAAAATGAATTTTCATAGTTTAAAGATCATCAAAAAGAAGTTAAAATACTGGATTTTAAGTTGAGAAGAAAGAAGATATCAAGATAGTGAAAAATCCTTCTCAAATTCGGTTGAAAAAGTGTAGAAAAGCCATTTTGGCATGGGGGGATCAATCCCTTAACTCCAGAATGTAGATTTCCTGCATTCTGCTTAAAGGGGATCGATCCTGCTTGTTGAGGGATCGATCCCTCATCCTGTTTCTGCAGTTTTTGACAGAAAATTCAATCTTTGAGGTACCAAAACTTCATTTTTGAGTATTTTAAGTCCAAGTAAGGGTTTAAACATTTGTAAAACATGATTTTGGACTTGTATGAATGAAAAACATGAATGAAAAACCATTTTACAAAAGATTTTACAATTTTGAAAGAATTTACACAATAAAATGCATTTTTGGCCTCAAAGGAGGTCATTTTGAGAGTTAAACATATTTTGACAAAACCAAAGCATTGGATACCCCAAATATGTCAAAACAAACTTGTTCACATAGGTTTTAAGTACATATATCATTAAAGCATACATCTTGTGAACAACATGCCATAATTTCCAACATACAAGTTCTTCATTCTTGCTCATGACATGACATTTTGTATAAACGACATATTTGATCATTTGAGGCAAGTAAATACATTATCAACACATAGAAAACTTGCTCAAAATACAGAAATCCAATAATCATTTCAAAATCATAAATCATGCCTTTCATCCAATGTATCAAGACCTATTTATCAAGCATTCAAAAATCATTCATCATGCCTTTTGTTCAATCATTCAACTCACAATGCATTAGAGATTATCAAAGCACAAATAATTTAATCAAATAAAAGTTTTAAGGAGTAAGGAATTAAGCTTACAAAACTCCTTTGCTTGAGAGTGCTTTGCCTTGAATTGTTGGATCCACCATTAGCCATTCTTTGAGAAATTATTGTCACCTTGCTAAGGATGGATTTCCAAGCTCTTCCTTTTTCTCATTAGCACAAGCAAACTCCATGAGGATGTGTTGAGCATGTAAACTCCATTGTTCCATTGTATTCCCATGCTCTAACACTCCTACAACAAACAAATTTATGCATGCTTTGGTACCCAAATTTTCTTGGGTCCATAAGAGTTAGTGCAAACAATTTTTGATCCTTTTAGGATCCATTTCAAGCACAATTCATTGTTATTTATTGCATGCTTTGGCACCCACATTTTTCTAACTACTCTTCCTCTAAATGTGGTTTTTCTATATGTGCATGCTTGTGAAGAGTGTCCTATTCTATTGCATAGTGAGCATGTAAGAGATAAATCATGCATAGTATTTTTGCTCACAAGGAAATTCTTTAGATGAGTTTCTTTTTGTATTGCATTATAATCTAACCCATCTTTATCAAAGAAAGCTCTTTGGGTCTCTAACATATGATCTAGCTTTTGTTGACCCATATAAAACCTAGTAAATGAGTTATGCAAATTTGTATTCTTTTTATTTAACTCATTTATCTCTAAGTTAGCCTCTTCTAGTTTCTTCTCTAATTCTAGCTTAACATTTGTCAAAGCTTCATTTTCTATTTTTAATTTAGCAATGATTTTCTTATATTTGGAGTTCATGCATTGAAATTCATTTGCTAAATCATTAAGGGCATTTTGTAACTCATCAAATGTAAAATCATTATTTTCACTAGAGCTACTACTAGCCTCATCATCACTAATGGCCATAAAGCATGAGTAGGCTACCTCTTCATCTACATTTTCTTCATCGGAGCTATCACTATCGCTCCATGTAGCCACAAATGCTTTCTTCTTTGGTTTCCTATCCTTTTCCTTCCTAAGTAATGGGCAATCTAACTTAGTATGACCCAGTTCATTGCACTCATAACACACTAAGGGGTCTTTTTCTCTTCTACTTGACTCTCCCCTATGATGTCTCCTATTTTGCTCTCTCTCATTCATTCTCATGAACCTATTGAATCTTTTGGCAAACATTGCCATTTCCTTTTCTTCCTCATTTCTACTCTCATCACTATCATCTTCAATGACCTCATGAGTGGAAGACTTAAGTGCTGCCCCTACATTCTTTGAAGGCACTTCATTTCTTTTCATTTTCATTTCATATGTAAGTAGCCATAAGCTTATCTAGAGACAAGGTATTTGGATCCTTAGACTCTTCTATTACGGTTACTTTTGCCTCCCATGACTTAGGCAAGCTATTCAAAATTTTCTTTATCATTTCAACATTGGAATAAGCCTTGCCTAGAGCCTTAAGTCCATTAATTATATCATTAAACCTAGTGAACATTTCACTAATGGACTCATTTTCTTTCATCCTAAATAGCTCATAATCATGTGTGAGCATCCCTACTTTGGTCTCTCTAACTTGATTTGTCCCTTCATGTGTGATGGCTAGTTTATCCCATATTTGTTTAGCATTCTCACATAAGGATACTTTATTATACTCATTGGGACCTAAAGCACAAAAGAGGGTGTGCATAGCCTTGGCATTCAATTGTAGCAATCTCATGTCATTGGTGTCCCACTCATCTTCACTCTTAGGGACATCTTTTCCATCTACTTTCTTTATTGGGATTCTAGGGCCATTAACAATTACTCTCCACACTTCATAGTCATTGGATTGCACAAATAACATCATCCTAATTTTCTAATAGGAGTAATTCTCACCATTGAAGAGTGGAGGTCTAACTAATGAGTGTCCCTCTTCTCCTAGAGGTGTGCTTACATTCAAGTGAGCCATTTAAGATCGTTTTGCTCGATAGAGGTTAGTCTAAATCAATCTCGAGCCCAAGCTCTGATACCAATTGTTGGCTCTATAGGCTATACCGAGAGGGGGGTGAATCGGTTTTTAACTACCCTTAAGCTCGTTTTGCGATTCTTCTAAATTCTCTAGCCTATTTGATTATTTTCTAAGTTCTCTAAGCTAGGCAAGCATGCAATCCAAGTTCAATGCAATAAACATAATATAATCGCAAGTAAATAAAGAGTAGGGAGAGAGAGATTTACACAATCGATTTATAGAGGTTCAGCTACCTTGCCTACGTCCTCTACCTTGAGACGCTCCCAAGGATTTTCCCAAATTCACTATCCTTGAATTTGTTACCCTCCCTCTTTTTCTAGGCTAAAGAGAAATCTCTCTCTTTTTCTAGGCTCAAGAGAAACCTCCCTTTTTTTCTTAGGCTAAAGAGTAACCTCCCTCTTTTTCTTAGGCTAAAGAGAAACCTCCCCTTTTACAAGGAATGAGTGTGTTTACAAATTGTGTAATCAAAGAAGGGCATCTAGATAGGCAAGTGATTACAATGTTTAAGCACAAGGAAAAAGCTTATACAAGTTTTGTGCTAAGCATTACAAGAGATGTGTGAATGATGGAAGATGAAGACTTTGTAGCTCTTGATTTGTTGTTGAGGCTTGAGGATTTGAGGAATATGTGTTTTGGAGTTGCTAAGTAGTTCCTCTTGCTTTCTTTAGCTTCTAAGCATCTATTTATAGTCCCTTGGATGTATTCTAGCCGTTGGGTGGAGCCAAAACTTGAATATGACCGTTTTCTCACAAAAACTAGCTGTTACAGGCTATTTTTGGGCAAAGGGATCGATCCCTTTCCATAGGGGATCGATCCCAAGCTTCCAGGATGTTAAATCTGGGCTTGAGGATCATTCTGCCTTGAAGGGATCGATCCCTTCCCTTAGGGGATCGATCCCATGCCTCCAGAAGCTATTTCCTGCACTTTTTGGGTTAGAAATGATGTGGTCTTTGATCCTAATTCAACCCAAAACATTTTGGCATTTTTGTAGGAGTTTTTCTTAACTTTCTCTGATGAAAACATAGTCCAAAAATTCATCAAGTGATTTTCTAGAATATTCAAAACATTTATAAAGTATTAAGACCAATAAGGATGTATCATTAAATTATGGTCTTAATGTTTGATATGTTCACTTGAAATTGGATTGAGAAAATCATGTGTGATAAGGTAAATTTACAATATAAATTAAAACATTAAAGCTTACTTAAGTTTTTGTCATTTCAAAATATATATGGCAATTTAAAGCTAACAAAAACTTTTGGGGTTGAGGTTGCTTGGAAAACAAGTTAAAGTTTACGTGGTGGCTAAGTAAAGGTAGGTTATTTTAATGAAGACAACAGGTTTGAGGAACAAACAATATTTATGTTAGCTTGGAAGAGGATTCAAGATCAACTTCGGTCAAGATAAGAAGACAAAAAAAACAAAAGAACGTAATAAAACAAGACTCCCACGAATTGAACCTAAGCTCTGATACCAAATGATATGAACCTCACCAAAAGAAGATGAGGTTTAATAAAGAACACGAAGAACACTTGAAGAAAAACAACAAGTTAAAAACGTAGCAAAGGAAAACAAAAATTAAAAAAGAAAAAACCAAGACCCGTTGTGTAGAAACACAAAAACCTATGGTATTAGACCAAGACCCGTTGCGTAAAAAAGCAAGAACCTATGGTATGAATTGTTGGAAGGTAGAAGAACGCCACAAGGAAGACCTTGATAAGTTCAAGAGTTCTCAAGAGAACCAAAGAGAAGAAGTCTCTCAATTTTATTACTAAAATCAATTGTGTTTTGCCCAAAGGGTTACATAGTTATTAATAGGCAAATAGTAAACTTACAGCACAAGTAATAGGAATCCTACTTTCCTAACTTGCAGAATAGGAAATAACAAACTTACAGAGCAAGTAATAGGAATCCTACTTTCCTAACTTGCAAAACAAGAAATAGAAAGCCTACAATACCTATTAAATAAAAAGGAATTTGGCTTAAATTAAATTAAGATAATGTTCAACCCAATAAAACATAACTAAATAAAATAAGTATAGCATTTGGCCCAATTACACTAGGTCCAATTTATGCATTCAGCCTAATTGCATTTCGACCCAATACTTGTGTGTCTTTAAGAAGGTTGAACTTGGGCTTGGATCATGTTGTAGAAAACTTTGTTATCCTCCATGCTTAAGCTTTGTTGGGCTTTCTCTCCAGCAATATTAATGAAACCAGTCAAGAGTTGCATTATCTTTGTTTTAGCTCTTGTCATTAGACCTCCATGGATACTCAAAGGATCACGATCACCACAAACATGACTTGGGCTTTGTGAGCTTGATGGGCCTCCATCATCATATCTGCATGATACAAGAGAGGAAGGTTAGTATGATAGGTTAAAAGACATTAAACACGTGTGCGAAGGTAAAAAATCATCATTTAAAACCTAAAATGTCATCAAAGTCATTTAAATTAGCTAAATTTTCATCCGATGGAAAGTCGTGGAAGGGACTACTAAAGGCGTCGCCTTGGTTCCACTGAAGGTCTTCCTCGAATGAACTATTGGTATCCGTGGTCCTAGGTGTTTCATCCCCCGAGTCTGAAGAAGAATTATCTATTAAGTGACCTACAAGGTTCATTGGCTCGACTACAGAGACCACAAGTGGATCATTAGGAGTGAAGCTATGAGTGCCTGAAGTCGAGGGTAAATTCAAGGGAATAATGGAAGTCTCGAAAACAATTTTGCCAACTCTCCAACTAGACACAGTAATGTTCTCAAGGGTTAAGAGAGAAATTAAGTTTTGCTCCCTGGTAAAACAAATGAGTTGTATGGACTCCCTGAATTGGTCTCTCAAAAAAGCTAAACTAAGTTTTTCTGAGCGTCTCGTGTGATCGCTAGTATCACAGTTCCACCTAGTAGGGATTCTCAAATCCCTCGGAAGCTCAACAACAACCCACTCGCTCTCAAATTTGTATAACTTATTGGAGAGATCTGAAAAAAATCTTATTAGGGAACCCTTTGTCTGTCACCCTTTGAAGGGAATATGTTACTATCCCGAGTAACCTACGGACTCTAAAGAACGCATTTAGAAGGGGGATAGAAGTAATGATGCCTAGGTCACGACACACTATAGAGAATCCCACTAACTAGGCCCAACCATAAGGATGAAGTTGACATGGGACTATCTCCTTATACCTAAGAAATTCTAGTCCAATTTCGGGAAATTGAAAGTGGAAACTGAAAACAATGGAAGCTTTATGTACAAATATGTCGCTGACAACTAGATCGGGGAAAGGCTCCCTATGGGTTGGGAGTTTATATTGATAGCCCTCGGGAAGGGGGAAGCAAGTATTGATTTCTTCTAAGTCTGCATTGGTTAACTTACACTCAACACCATCCTTCCTTAATATTTTGCCTGCACCATGAGAAGCCATAACTAACTATAGGAGAGAAAAAGAAAAAAAATGGGTGTTATAGGCTGGAGACCTAGACCTTGTAGCAGATCTAAACCCTGCAGGAGAGCTAAGACCCTGTGAGAGACTACAACGGACGTTGGAGACTCAAAACTAGTGCAAAAGATATGCGTTGCGGAAAACTTACTCTCTGCGACAGGCTAAAGAGAGGGAGAAACTTAAGATGCGCGACAGGCTAAACACGTGGCAAACTTAAGGCGTGCGGCAAACTAGAACATGCAGGAGGCTTAGGACGTGCGGCGAAGTGTTGTTATAGAGGGTTTCTTACGCCTTCAGCTCACCTTTTGCTGCTTATATAGCTGCGACAAGGAATACAAAACATTATGCACCAAGAATCACCTCCCGCAGGATTATGCTTCGTGACCAGCAAAAAATACCAAAAACTACAAAAATTCAAAAAAAAGATCAAAATATCCTAGATTTATGTATATATACTCTCTTTATTGGAAAAAAAATTCCAATAAGAGAGTGGGAAGCAATTGATATAGGAAAACCCAATCTAAGAAATGCCCATCATGAAGACAATCCGACAAGTCACGTGGCATGCTCTTATTGGGCCACGTGGCAAAATGGCAGGAGACCACCTCCCGCCCAACGAGAGACCATCTCTCACCTGTGAGAAGTCTTCTCTCATATCATTGTAGGCAATCTCCCGCATCTGGCAAAGAAGCCTCTCGCACGATCATTGTAGCCTATTGAGAAGGCCTGCGGGAGGCATCCTCTCACATCCAAGGAACAACAGGCATTGGAGTTTTTGAGACATACAGGGAACAAATTCTTTGGAAGCACAAAAAGACAATATTGCCCTCAAGTAATTACTCTGTAGTAACGGTAATTCATTCACCTATAAATAGGCCACAGGTATTATTTTATTCCCAAATTTTTGATTATTTTTGGCTTTTTCGTTCAATACTTCCAAGAATACTGTGTTGACTTAAGCATCAGAGTGCCTACGCAGGGAACCATCCCCTGCATCTCTTTGACTCCTTTGTTCTTGCAGAATCATCCAGTGCCACAGGTGCAGAAGAATCGAATTACTTACGTCAGCAATTCTTCATTGTTGTTTTGTGCAACAACAATTGTAAAATAAAAATAATAATGTTAGATATAAGAAAATGAAAAATATAAGAAAAATGCAATATATTGCATTAGATTTGTAAAAACTACCTAGAAATTATTAATAATATAAAAATATTGTATTTAAATAATTTTTTTTGAATTTTATATTTAATAGTGGAGCATGTACAATTAAGTGATAGAAGATTTGAAAGAATTTTGAAAAATTCTCTTTAAATGGATTTTTCTTAAAAAAAATTTAAGTATTTCAAATTCATTCCTTTTATATTTTAAATTTCTTTAATTTTTTTATCAAAAAGGAAAATCGGATTATAAACTTTTGAATATCTTAATTAAAATGAATTCTCCTTTTAAAATCCATCAAAATTCATTAGTGTTGCCATTAACTCTAGGAGTGTAAATAAATAGAACGTTCGATGAATAGTTCATGAATATATTTGATTTGTGTTCGTTTATATTCGTTTATTAATATTAATAAATTATCACGAACAAATGAGTGATTCGTTTGTTTATGTTCACAAACAAGCTTAGTCAAGACTTGCTTAAAACTTAGAGTGGCAAATGAGTAGGTCGGATCGGGTTCTGGTTGGGTTATTTTGTATTGGATCATTTTGGGTTCGGATCAGGTCGAATTTGGGTCAAGAAAAAAAATCAATCTATTTCGACTTCGAGTCAATTTGAATTCGAATCAATTTAGGTTCGGATCAGATCAAGTTCGGGTAGTTGAATTTTTTAGTCAGTTCATATTGGTCGAATTTGGATTTGGGTCGAGTGGACAGATTTTTCGAGTTAAGCCTTGGTCATCTCGATGTGATTTGTCTGGTTTGAACATGAACTAAAATCATATTTCTAAGAATCACAAAACCCATGAAAAAAAAAATTTTCTT
Source organism: Heritiera fomes (assembly GCA_032173925.1). Classification (NCBI taxonomy): domain Eukaryota; kingdom Viridiplantae; phylum Streptophyta; class Magnoliopsida; order Malvales; family Malvaceae; genus Heritiera; species Heritiera fomes. Next base: position 23,929,787 of record JAPDPM010000009.1, read on the forward strand.
CTTACATGACTTACAATAAAATTGAGATTAAAATAATCAAAATATTTTATAATTTGTATGATAGTTTTCTTTATATTATATTTACCAATATTCATAAATTAATTATATTTTTTTCATTTTATTTCTATTATCTATAATAATTAATAACTTTATAAATCAAAGTGATTTAATAATCCTTACTAAATATCATAATACACTACTATACATTTCTTTAATTTCTCTTGATTTTTTATAAAATAATTGGAGACATTAAGTATAGGTGATATATCTTCTGCATTCTATAATAGATTAGTCATTAAATAACTATACAATATGTTTAAATGAATATAATATAAAAGTGAATGTTTAAGTTTAACTAAAAAAAATATAACACTAGTATTATTGGAAAAATTGTATTTTTACTATAGTAAAATACTTTGATAATTAATCTTAACATTTAAATATTTATTGATAATATTATATTTAAGTTTGAATCTTTTCGGGTTTGGATTAATTTGGATTTAGATCAATTGGGGTTTGGGTCAATTTGGATTCAGATTAGATCGAGTTTGGGTTAATCTAAATTCGAATGAATTTGGGTTCAGATCAATTCAGATTCAGATCAGGTCGGGTTTTGATCAATTTGAATTCTGATCAATTTAGTTTCAGATCAATTCGAATTCGAATCGAGTTGGATTTCTGTTGTTAACTTTTTTAGTCAAATCGGATCGGTCGGATTTGGTTTCAGGTTGATCGAGTTGATTTTTTTAGTCTGATCAATTTTTGTCACTTTTATTAAAATTCCTTTTTTTAGGCACCGTTTGGCTCACCAATGAGGCACAGTGAGCCATAAGGCGATGGCATCTTGAGAAAGAGACAAAAAACTGGTGGGGGTAAAATTTCCTCCTTATCCTTGGTTTTAAAATTTGTTTAATTATTTTATTAAAAATCATATATTCTTAATAATCATTTTATACAAAATTTTTAAATTTGTTTGAATAATTTTTTTCTTTAAAGTTCACAAACATGTTCGATTAATATTCATGAACACGTGTTTGTAAACTTATTTGTTTAATATTCACGAACATATGTTCATAAACATATTCATTAATGTTCATAAACATATTCATTAATGTTCATAAACTACACAAATGAGCTTAAAGAACATGAATAATATTAAAAAAAAACACAATTACAGTAACATTTGTTTATGTTATTTTCACTTATACCACTAATTTAACTTTAATGTTAAATGCTAGCTAATGCCAGGTAATGGCAAGCACATGCTTGCTAACATGTATAATATATATATATATATATATATATATATATATATATATATATATATATATATATATATATTTATATATATATATATTTATATATATATATATAGATATAATTATTTCATACATCGTCGGTAAAGTTTTTTTTTACTCCCCAAGCGATGTTAAGATCATATAGGACATGTGTCATATTCCTAACACCGCTTGTGGAGTAAAACAAACTCTACCAGTTGTGTATGGAATAATTATATATATGTAATTTCAAAAAATAGTTTTAATTTTAATAAATCTATTTTTATTCGAAAAAGATTAAATGAATTATAAAATAAGTAAAAATCAAAAACAAATAATAATTTATATCATTATTTAAATTAATTTTATAAAAAATAAATAATTTTATACAATCTAATTTCTTGAGTTATCAAAAGATGACTGCTTCAACTCTTTCTTCTTTTCAAATATAGATTAACATTTTTTGGGTTTAGGGTCAGTTTGGAGCTCTAAATTTAATATTCTCCCATCCAATAACTAAGGTATTAGGGGCAATTTGGATTCTCTCTGCCTTCAAATTTTTTTTACTGTACAGCACGGTGCATCCAAATGCACTCGGTGATGCAATCAAATTACACAACTCCGGTGGCTCATTGGAGGGGTAGAAATCCAGTGACTTCACTAGACCCCTAGTGGGTTGTGAAAATTAAATTTCTATCCCCTTTTTAAGTGTTTTTCTTTTAATTTTATAGGTTTTTAAATATTTAATATGTTAATTCTTTTAATTTTTATTTTTAAAATATACATAAAATAATTTAAAATATCTAATATCAAAATTACCATTTGATATAAAAATAATATTTAATTTATAAAAAATGCTTTTTCATATAAAATAATTTTATTAATTATTTTATTAATTTTATAAATAATTAAATTTAAATTATATATTAGAAATTTCTTTACATATAAAATTTAATTTAATGTTCTTATTTATCATTTATTTTTCAACTTCACTCATGTCATTACTATTTTATGATTGCATCCAAACACATATCACCATTATATTATCCCATCTCTCCGTTGCAATAATTACTCTCACCGTCACGCTAATTTTCGAAAGCCAATCTCAGCGCCTATGCAACTAGTCCTAATTCTATTAGTATAGAAACAGATTCATAGTTGAGTGTTAATTGAAGTTGATTTGCCTTTTTTTTTTCTCTCTCGTTGAAAAGGATAAGCTTGAAAGATAGAGGGCAAACAAAGAAGATTGAGAAAATTCTTTGTAAAAATAATATAAATTATTTCAAATGACACATATGGTTGTTGGCATCTTTTTTTTCAGTGTAACAGCAATACGCTAATGTTAATTAATATAAAAAACATAGTGTCATAAACTTACTTGTTTTCATTAAAAAAATCTTTTTATTTATTAAATTAAAAAAAATTATCTTTACATCAAATATATGTTTAATCTTGAATTTAAAAATCATTTCAAGCTCTTTATCTTAATTTTGTAATTATTCACTCACAACAAAAATTATATATTTGTTAATATAATACATAATAATTACTTATGATGTTTTTATTTTATAAATTTAAGTAACCTACGAAGTGTCCAATCCAAAGACTGCACGTTGGTGTAGAAAAGATTAGAGCATATGCACTTAAGGTTACATAAAACAATCGTATCATTAATTATATAAATAACGTTACCAACTTTTTACGACTCCTGTGAATAATTAAATGATAGTGAATGAGATTTTTACAATTAAGTGTATCAAATATAAACTCTTGTAAATAATATAATAATTTTTTTGTTTTAAAGAGGATTTAAAATCAAATAAGATAATCTCATGATAAAAATAAAGAATTCGGGCAACATCTCAGAACCCATACCAAACTTCTCTTCAATGTTAATGAAGTTTTTAGAGAAGAGTTGTTTAGTGTAAATCAGGCTTGATCTATAATCTCTAAGGTGTTCCAATGCTCAAGAAAGGAACATTAGCTTTAGCTTTCGGTGAATTGATTGCCCACGGAAGCATTTGGTTAGAAGGGACAAGATGCTCCCACCATCCAGCCGAATCACAATCTTCTGATTTTATTTTATTTGGATAAAAAATTGATTCCAATTCAATTTTTGAAACAACAGGTTCATGTAATTTCTGTTGTAAAAACTTGAACATTGCTCTGATCTTTTCTTTCAGCTTAAAGTTTTAAAGCTGTTCATTACCCAATTAAACATAACATATGAGTGATTTTTTTAATATTTAATCACTCATTGTTTTAGTGTGAATTAGATTAATTATGCTTGCAAATAACCTCTAAATCAAATGATTAAGAAAAAATTGTAACATGCTATCAAACAAACTCAACCAGTGCTTTCCAATTATCAAGATTAATTAATTAATTAATAGTGCTTCTTTTATTGTTTTTCACCTTCCACCTACTTTCAAAATTAACCATTGGACTTGCTTGCTGAGAGACATTTTAAAACTTAAAATTAATAACTGAATCATTTTTATCAGTTTAAACTTATGGAACAACCAATCACCTAATTTAACAATTACTGCACAATCTTCTAAAATCTGGCATCAATCTAACAGATTGCAACTCTCGAAGGATCAAAATTACACTTAAAATCTCATTTATGAAACAAGTTAAGCATCATTTGCACTACCCAAAAAAAAAATTTCAGTACACAAGGCTTCAACAATGTGAGATCTGGAGAAGATCATTGCACACATCCTTCCCTCTACATCAAGAGAGAGGCTGTTTCCACTTGCAAATGTAAACTCCAGGTTAAAAAGAAGCAACATTTACTGTTGCATCAAGATTTTCCTCTTGCACTAACAATAAACCAATAAAAAAATTACACTTTTATTTCATTTTCTTTTTTTAAGAAAAACTTTCTCTAACAAAATTCATGTAGGGGGAAAAAGAAAAAATACAATCAAGATGTGTCAGTTGTTATTTGTTACCTAGAGGGATTGAAGGTGTTATCTTATTTGAGTGATTTTGAGATTGTTTATTGTCTTCCATAGCACATCTATTATCTGCCTGGGATTTGACCTGGCCATCAGATTTAGGGTAGGCCTCCGAATTCTTGGTGCCCGGAGGCAAAACCTGCTGCAAAAATCGGTGAATCATCTCGTAACTGGTAAATGTGATGACAGCTGATGGTGTCGTTCTTAACAGATTAGTCGCACAGCCACGGTAAAAGCCAGGAAAACCCTCCCTTTGGAGTACCTTCCTAATGCAATCAATCACACCTGCATACTGGACCTCAGAATTTCTGACATGCCCTTGCTCTTGAAGCCTTGATCGGATAACCTGGTGATATGAAATTGAAGAGTAAGAAAAACCTCAGAAGAGAAAGAAGCGTGCGTGATCCGTGAAACATGAGAGTTACTTCAATAATGATGATCCCATTGGAGTTGATAGAATACAGCAGAGTCCAACAAAAACATACCTCATGTGGGTAAGTCATAATAGAGGCAAGCACTTTAGATATTGCAGAGGCAATTGCAACATCAGCAGGACTTAGATGGTCAACAGTCGTATTTTCTGAAGGAAAAAAAATCAGAATCACCAACTAAATAAATAATACGGCAGAGGATTCCAAGAATCTTATTTCTACAACCTAGAAATCACGAGAGAATAGTGATAACGTATTTACCCTTTATTGCCATATAAGATTTTATCTTTTCATATGCCGGAAACTGAATTGCCACATGACTAATCCCAGCTAAAGAAGGTAAAACCCCACTGTTTCAAGTAATAAAATAAAATTTTAGCACCAACGGGAAATGAAAAACAAAAAACTAAATCTGTTTGCAGACTACAAGCAGAGTGGAAGCATCACTGACCTATACAACCCTCGCAAGCCTTCCTCATGCACAATCCTTCGGAAAGCAGAAAGTACACCCGTATAGGGAACCACACCTGTTCTCATTCCCTGTGTCTAAACAAAGACCAAAAGGAAATAAGCATATCAGTGAATGCATAAAGGATGACATATTGATATATCCACAATAATATCTAACACATACGACATTTAAGGTAAGTCTTGGATAAACCAATTATTGAATTACTAAAACTGAGGTATTCAATCTAACTTTCCAAGTATGAATCAGGAAATTCATCCAAACAGGTCAGACAATGAAAAAATTAAAATATTGATGTGTCTGCATCACTTATGATCATTCTGAAATTGACAAACTTTGATTTTTTTTAATTAAACTGATAAGATTTCAACACTGGTTGGATCAGATAAATGAACTACAACCAATCTCCAAATTCTCAAGGACTACTTTAAAATTCCAATAGTTGGGGTACTACCAAGCAAATTCCAATAGGCCTAGTGCAAGTTATATTTTCTTCCAACATGCACCATCAAGGGCACCTAATCACAATTTATACAAAAAACTTTAGAATACCTTACAAGCATTACTAATTTGAAAGGAGAAGAAAACATCCAATGGATGATAGCATGCAGTCAAAATTCTTACAATTTGTCATGATATATCCTTCAATAACATCAATGCAAAGAGGTGCAGCAAAAGCAACAAACATTACATGTCCTTGGAAATGACTAGTACATTAAAACAATGACACAATAGAACATTTCTGACTGTAATAAATGGGGAAACTCCCACTGCCCCAATTCATAAAGAAAAGGGAAAACCAAATTAGTCTTCACTCATAAATAAATCTTAGAAAATAAATTAATAATCCAGTTTTATCAGAGGTACAGTCAATGTACGAGGGCAAAAAATTAGAAAAGGCCTTATTCAAATTGAAAGTTCAAAGAAAGTTAAATGTTCTGATACAAATTCAGAACAATGGGATCACTCTCATCCACTTGCCAGAAAAGGCTTACTTTTATGGTTTAAAATATGCCTGCTTGGCCCATGCTTCTGTCAAAGCATTGAAAAGGAGTTTGATCCTCCAAACACCCAGTCATAAACCTTGGTTTGGGTACCTCCAGTAGGCTGCAACATAGACAAGCATATTCTGTGGCAAGAATGTACTCCAATAACCAAAACTCAGTGCTAACTACAGCTACTTAACTCTGAATTATAAGTGTATGCATACATCAATTTCAAGGTCAAGTAAAAAGTCAGCCATTTTGGAAACTAATGATCATGATTTAAGCAAAGAGAAGAACAAAATATGATACAACCACTGATATATTTTACAAGAACCATACTATCCTCACACATAACACCATACTTACTTGGAGTCTTGTCTTTACAACCCATAATGGGTTTGTTGTGATGGCCGTGGCAGCCCCAGCGCCAGCAGCAGCTACCATGTTTGCCCTAATTGTGAGTTGCCCACCGTTATCACCTGCAACAGCATAGTTTATAATTATGAAAAAAAACAAAAAAAACAAAAAAACTGAAGCTGGATTGGCAGAAGGCATGTCATGCGAGAACTCTAGAGAAAATTACAAGAAGAACCAACCATGTGAAGTGAGTAGGCCTTTTAGTGGCTCATAAAGTGCAAAATACACCTACATATGAAATGAGAGTTTCTGTTATTTTGCAGAAGATCAAAATTACAACAAATGATATTTCACTTTGTAGTTGGAATCAATATTTTTCCAAGAAACTTATGTTTTATAAACATTGTAGTAGGATACTTAACTTTCCCTCCATGATGCTAATAGGAGAATTGCATGAAACCTCACACAAAATAGCCTCTTTTTCATGGCATATTAAGAAAAATAGTTGCAAAAGTCAGGTTAGAGCCAGTTTCAAAATAGGAGATCAGAGAGGAGAGGGATAAAGTTTGATTTGGGAGGGGTGGTTAAGATACCTCAAACAAGATGGCCAAGGAAGTGACATTTATCAGTCAATTTTGACCCAACTAATGGATGGGGAAACAAGGCAAGCTTCTCCCTCTCTCCTCTTTATATATATACATATATATATACATATATATAAATATATATATATATATATATATATATATATATATATATATATATCAAGCACCAGTATTTGCATCACAACTATGTTATGGCTTCTTCAATTTGTCCTAAGGTACCCATGTCTAACACTTCTTGGACACTTACTGATCATACAGATGACACTGATTCTCAAAATTAATGTAAAAATTTTCACAAAGCATAGTGTACCACTGTCCAACACCCTATCCCGAGTAGATGTAACACGGATTATAAGCAACTGAAAAGCTCAGAAGAGAAACTAGAAAATTTTAAGTCATAAGATATTATAATAAAGAGAATAGACCCAACAATGTGGGAGCTTTGCGCATTGGTTTGCCCTCTATTTTTATATATAATAAAGAGAAAACAAAAATCCGACACTAAAATAAGTAGCTTCAAATTGTTTGCTTTAAGGATCAAAAGGTTACTTACCGCCCAGTTTGGAAGTAGAGCAATTATTGTTGGTGAAAGCCCACGATACAACCCCTTCAAACCTTCATTTTTTATTATATTCTGTAAACTTGTTATAATGACACTACCTGAGAATAGACAAAAAAGAAGGGCAGGAAGAGGTGTCATTCATCAGCTAACTCATGCACAGACTATTTCCTCCAATATTTAAAATCCAAAATCAAAATGTTAAGCATCTAATCAAAACCATATCTGTCAACCATCTTTCTCCCAATCTTGTGAGCAGTTCATATGACCAAAATCTATCAGAGACACACACTCAAGAGATTCACCAAAAAAAAAAATCATTCTTTGCCTATGATTTGAGCCACAATGCACTCCGTATCAGTAAAAGACAGCTCTTTCAATGACAAAAATTTGTAAATGGTTCAAATCTAGGTGTGGAGCAGCCAAATAAAGCAAGAATTTTGCATTCCAAAGATGCTCCTAGGAAAACACTTGGATGACAAAATCTGAATTCACTTACAAACATCAATCCTCCATCTCAATTACCCTTCTCAGCTAAATTCAAACCAAGTACTTCTGGCAAACAATGCACCACAAGTAAAATCAGTTTAAATATTGCAGAATCTTCAGTACCTCTGGCAACAGATTGTGAAGCTTCAGGGAGTCCATGAACCTGTAACCTTGTCTTGATTACATCTAAAGGGCACACAACAGTGGCTGCAATTGCACCTAAAAATTTCGAACGAAAATCATAGATGAATCGAAATTTCATTAAAATTAAAGTAATGCTCATATTTTCAGCTCTCTCTCCATACACCCATAACCCAAAATTAAACCATACAAGCCCTCAGTTCATCAGTTTAAAAATCCACTAAATTTTAATCTTTTTGCAAGAACTGATAAAAGAAACCCTAAAAGAATAATCAAAAGAGCAATCAAGTAAAGCTAACCTGCAGTGGCACCTGCACCCGCGTGGCAGATTAATCCTCTGATGCTTATGCTTTGAGGATGAACAGATTGCCCACCACGCTCGTTAACCATCTTCGAAACGCTTGAAAAATTCTCACAAACTAATCAAAAACATATAAGCACAAAACCCATCAAGGATCTATATAAAGGTTCTGTCTGTCACAGTGAAACCCCCTCTCTTTAGGAAAAACGTTGTGGGTTTTAGCTTGTTTGAAGGGCTACGACCGTGTTAGATACTCACTTTCTTGAAAAGGTCATAGATGAGACATTGAATTTGAAAAGTAACTCGTTTTATTTTTCTTTGTTCAAAGCACGAAAATGAATGGGAATATGCAAGAAAGCTTGTAGCCTATGATGATTTTGTGTTCGAGTAAAACGTAATGAAGTTTCAAGGAAAAAATTTTGCTTTGCAGCTTTCTTTTTCTTAGAAGTTGATGTCGTCAAATCAAATTAGTGTTGTCTATGACTATGACTATGACTAATAGAGTTGCTTACAATGTCTGTTTAGGTCAATCATCAATATCTTTGCTCAGCTTTTCAAATGCCCTTTTCCGATTTCATTATTATTTTTTACAACACGTTTTGTTCACGAAATAAAATAGATAAAAAAAATATAAAATATATTCAATAAAAAAATAAAAAATATAAGTAAAATATACATTATATTATTTGACAAGAAATAACTATTCTGAGTTTATTTATCATTGGGTTGATATAATACATTAAATATTTAAAAAAGAATAGATGAAAATTCTAAAAAACTGTTTCGCTTTAATTTATCAATTTTTCATTTTTTTATCTATTCTCTTATTTTTTATCTTGATTAAATGTCCAAAATATCTTTATTTATCAAATTTACAAAATTTTTCTTCATAATTTTTGCTATCTATTTTTTATTTTTTTAATATTAAAAAATGTCCAAAATTCCTTTATAATGCACCCTAAGTTGTAGAGGTTGAACACGACAACTTTCTCATAAAATAAGTTTTAATATTTATTTTTAAAGATTTGCATATTTTTAACTTTACTTATTAACGAGACATTATTTTGTGATTGGATATTAGTGTATAAAATTATATATGGTTATTGCGTCAAATATAAACTCGAATTAAAAAATGTGTTTTTTTTGGCAAAACCTAGAAATGAAGTTACTTCCAACTTTTGTAGATGCAATCTATAAAATAAAAATAAAAAATTACTTACAATCTTTCCAAAAATTGATCTTTTAATGTCACATCCCAAAAGGTGCAATAAGACGTTACTCTTATGCAGAATATGGAAATACAGACTAACTTTTTTTCTTTTTCTTTACACTTGGTTTGTCAATAGTGTAGTGTAATATAATAAATCAAGAAGTTGACTACCTTATATGGTTAAGGCATCTTGCTTAAGGTCCTTGTTAAATTCCATTCACAAAATCATTCTAAAACCACCCATATCAATTCTTGTACACAATCAATAATTTATCGATAATGACCAATTTAAGGTAGTTAATTTATTCACGTGCCAGATGGAGTACATTTCTCATTTCAAATGTCTATTGTTTTAGTATACACCTTAATCTATCGAACTGCCAATAAATTGCCGAAAAGTAACATCATTTACCTCCTCAAAATATATACTTAGAAATATTCAAATATTTTATCGATAAAGACTAATTAAGCAATATTAATTTATTTACATCCAAGGCTCAATAAGTTTTGTAATGTAAGGGTTCATTAACCTAATATACATCCCAAACTATAGTGTTACTAGAAAACTGCCTGAAATAAAAATCGATTAGATATTTAAATTATATACCAAAGTTTACTGTGACTGCCTCGTAGATCAAAATTGCGAAGCTGGATACTCTATCTGGAAACTATACAACTCAACTCAATCTGAAATGGAACATAGTGGGGGAGTGAGCTAGAACTCAATAAGTTAACCACGTAAGAGCATAGTAGAATCGTATTATTCTATATGCATGTACACAAATAACCTACATAGGTTTCACAGTTGTATTGTCACTTACACTATCATATAATACTTTTATTTTCAATATATTATTACTTCACTAATTTCATTTAAACACTAGGACTACGCAACGCTATCAAAGTCTTTTAGGGGCATCAGTCGGAAGGATACTTTGAAGTATCTTATTTCCTCATTGACCTGACATCTAGACAAGACGGTTCTAATTAACAATTTCCACTATCAGTGTATCACAACCTAGTATATACTATATGTAAGAATTCATGATCATGTCATGGGTGTCAATACTTTAAAACAGTACACCATTCAATAAAACAATGCACTTTACGATAACACTGCACAGTTCATTAAAACGATATACTTTTCAATAATAACATTTCAATAAAGCAATGCAATAAACACTGTTCGATAAAACAATATGATAAACACTATTCAATAAAACAATATGAAAAACACTATTCAATAAAAACAATATGATAAACATTGTTTGATGAAACAATGCGATAAACACAGTTCGATAAAACAATACACTTATGATAAAACATTGTTCAATAAAACAGTACACTATTGGATAAACATTGTTGAGATTAGGCATGGCTCCCCACTTCACTATATCAGTAAAGACTTATCTCACTATAGCTATTAGTGACCCACATAATACCTTAGAAATAAACGACTATGCCATGGCCATAGATCCATTCACCGAAACTTGTCAACGACTCTTGGTCTGACAAGCCACTATGCCTATACATGAGTAATTCATACTCAAGTCGATTCCATTTTGTTTTATTGACTTTATTTAAAACATTTGGAGTGCCTAAGCCTCTAAATCATTTATATCACATGTTTCAAACTTCATTAATATTGAGGTTATAAAGCTGATATATACTTTATCAAAACCACTTTTACATATGTAATAGAGTCTTTTGCCATTTTATTTCAAAACATGCCTCACGTGAGATTTCGAAATCCTTTACATATACATAAAGAAATCAATGCAAGCTTTATAATTTCATCTATACCATGCTATACATAAACATGTTGATTGCAATAAAAGCACAATTCAATCTACACTCTAAAATCTTATGATATCATGTCATATGTACAAAATGTCAAACCTAACAATCATTATATATGCCACTAAAATCTAATGCATAAGCCTAGGTTATGATGTTTAAATTTCCAACCCACATCAACATGGCATAAACAATATCCATTCACTATTCTCAAAATCATTCACTCACTTATCTTTCTATATATATGTATGTATGTGTGTATGTATGTATGTATCCCATGCACCACATAGGCTACTTTGCCCTCATTCGGCAGTATTGGCACAATACTTATATATAGGTATCATTTACTATCAAATTATAATTCCACCATTCATACTTGCTTCGTATGATACTAACTTGCATCTCACATGATTAACTTACCGAAGTCACAATGCTTAGGCACTTAATCCAAGCTTGGTCGAATATGCACACACCACCAATGATTAACTTCTCTACAATTTTCACACCACAACACTTAGTACCATGTCATAAACACACTATGGATGAAATAGCATATTATTGAACTTCACTTACCCAAGAAATCTCCCTTGGCCAAATCTGAATGTCACTCTCATAAGTGACTCTTCTACATTAAAAACATACTAACACTTGGTTTATGACATGAATTAAATCATTAATCCACAAAACACTTCACATTGTATCAACTTACCCTTAGGTCACAATTAGGGTTAAGTGACAAAATGCCCTCTCTTCAAGGTTTTCCTACATGGGTTTACTTGCTTAAGAGAAGGTAAGAAATGAATTTAGGATGATAGAACCAAGCTAGATCTCTTCCTCTCTTCTCTCCTCTCTTATTCATGATTTCATGGTATTCTTCCTTTTCTTTTTATTTCTCTTCACTTTCGATTTTGCTAGGGTTTTTAGTGTGTTTGTTGTGAATACTTCTTACACTTAACGTATTTTGCATCTTAAGAAAATGGTCAATGGTCAACACATGTGAAGGAAGCTTATGCATGAAGCCTCGTTAGATATTTAGTAAGTATTTATCCTTTTTAATTTACAATTAGTTAATATTTAAATTTGCCTAATTTTCATTGGTGCATTGTTAGGTCAATTACCTAATTAGAAGGGGTGAATCTGTTTTTAATTAACTATAAGTTCGTTTTTCAGTCTTCTAAATTCTATAGCCTATATTATAGTTCTCTAGGTGATTCTAGAATACAATTTAAGCACAATGTATTTAGCACAATTAAATTGCAAGTAAGTACAAAGTGAAGGGTTAGAGAATTGTACACAATCGATTTATAGAAGTTCGGCAACCTTGCCTATGTCCTTTACCTTAAGACACTTTCAATGATTTTTCCCAAATTCACTATTGAATTTGTTACACTGTTTTTCGCTGGTTCAAGAGTAACCTTGCACCACTTCTTTTTCCGAGCTCAAGGAGGAAACCTTACAACCACTACATTTTTCGGGATCTAGTAGCAAACATTACAACCATTACTTTTTTCAAGATCAAGTAGCAAACCTTACAACTACTCCCTTTTATGGCTCAAGGAGTAAACCTTTCTACCTAATTCTCACTTACAAATGTGCTCTCAGGGGTTCACCCCCTTTACTATTTGTGAATGGGTTTGCAAATGGTGTAATCAAGAAAACCTCTAGAAATGTGGGTGATTACAAGTTGGAGCTCTAAATGAAACTATACAAGATTTGTGCTAAGCTATACAAATGATACGTGAATGATAAAGAATCTTGAATTTGTAACACAAGAAATGATTTTGAAGCTCGAAGAAGATGTAAAATTGTGTCTCTTAGTCTCAATGATCTTTTAAGTCTTGTATTTATACTCCCTTAAAGTTTGTTAAAGTTTGGTGGAGCAAAAACAAATTCTTTCCATTGGTCTTCACAAGAAACTAGCCATTGGAGGTTTCTAGGACACAGATGATTGATCCAAGATAAGGGATCCATCCTTTTAGCTCTCTACCAAAAAAGGATCGATCTTTTGTTCTTCAGCTGCATTTTTTAGGCCCTTTTAAGCGTAATAATAGTTTATAAACCAATTTCATTTTTATTTAAATGTAGCATGACTTTATATGCATGAAATTAAGCCCAAAAATTATCAATTAATTTTCTTAAAAAATATTCTATAATTCCTTGAGGCATGATGAAAAAAGAAAATAAATAAATATAAACTAAGGCTACGCTTTTAAGAAAACTGTAATCTTTGTATCTAAAGTAAATATAATATAGACTACAATTCAACATGAATTGTTGTAGTCTTTAATATAAATATATGTAAATAGATAACGGTTAAAGACATAAACGTAGTTTATATACAATTGATCTAGTTTCAAAAAGCATGATGAAAAAACAAGGGAAAATAAATACAAACTAATACTACCTTTTTAAGAAAATTATAATTAGATCTATGATATTTGAAAGTTGAAAATACGGTTAAAATTAAAAAACTATAGTTAAAGATATTGAAACGTGCGTGCTTTCAGTAATGATAACTAATGTTTTTACATCACCATAGTCTTTGATCTTTTTCCTAATAATGTTCCATCAAATTTTTAATCACATCACTCTCGTTCGTACAAGAAAAACAAAGTAATTTACCAACTTCCAAGTCTTTAGAGCTTTATCATGCAAAGAGTTTATGTGTTGAATATTTCTATTTGGAATACATATATCATAATCAAATATTACAAGAGGTGTAGGAATGCAACCAATAACCTTTGAGCAAGTATTTTTCGTACTTCAATTAAAATAATTGGTATATGCGTCCCTTGAGTCTTCGATAGTCACGCCCCAAATCCGAAGATTCAAGACATACAAACGCCATATACTCATGAGACGAATCTCATAAGCATGCAAGGTAATAGATATTATGCTAAACCAAAATCAAAAACTCCATTTAAAGTCTCCAAAATGAAATTTCTTTACACAACTTCAAGTCTCCCAAAATGACAAGTTACAAATATTTCTAATGATACTAGCATTCTTGCTAACTAACAAATTGTAACGTACCATAATATACAATAATCATTCATAATGACACATACAGTAAGTTGATTGGGCTGTCTGTGATGCCTTTATTTGTGAGACTCGATTTTAGAATACTGTACACCATATTTTCATAAATCCTTGATAGTGGAAAATAAATTACTTAATGAAATTAAATAAATATTTAATTTGGATTTCCACTTTGGATTTGGATTTATTGGAACTATGAATTATAATATGGTGTATATGAGGTGAAATAAATATTAAATGATGAATTGAAGGTGTAGAATAAATAAAGAAAGTAAATCTAAAAATTATACATGGAAGTGATAATTTCATATTATAATATGTGAATATATGATGAGTTTGTATATGATGCACTGATAGTGTATAATTTCTATACACTGTCAATGCATCAGAGGTTGACACCTCATCAATAGGCCCTTATGGGCAAATTAAAAAAATTATTTATATTTGAATATAAGGGCCTATTGATGAGATGTCAACCTCTGGTGCATTGACAGTGTATAGAAACTACACACTGTCAGTGCATCATATATAAATCCTTATATGATTTATAAGAGAGAGAAATTTTTATTTTGGACATATGTTAAATTATCATGGGATGGGTTACATATAAAGAAGGGGAATAAAGGGCAAAAACGTGCAGAAAATTTTGGATTGCACTCCATTCTTGTTGCTCTTATGCTACACGGTTCATCCATTTAAAGGCCATTGAAATGCAAAATTTTATGGTGTAAAAGAATACCAATAAATCATATTTAAAGGAAGGAAGAAGATTAGCTTGACATGTGATAATTGTTGATTGGTTGAAATATATAAAAGAGGGGGAAAACAAGTTAAACCGATCAGTATAATGGCTTTCACGCCACTCACCATTTCTGCTGTCTTGTTGCTTAGCTGGATCCACTTAAAGGAAATTGAACTGAAATTTTTATAGTATAAAATGCCATATAATTGATACTTAAAAGAAGAGAAATTCAATATTTTACATGGGATTTATTCTATTGGTTGAAGCCTACCAAAAGAGGCAACATAAGTCAAGAAACGTGTAGTAAGAAGTCTTCACTGCCGTTCCTTTTGGCTGCAATTTTCTTCGCAATTTAATGACCTACAAGACAGGAAATTATGAGAAAAAAAAGGATAGGAAGCTAGGTGGCAAAGTCTTATCAGCTAACATGATACAAAAGAAGACTAAATGGAGCTAAACTTCAGCCAATTTTCTTCTTTTCCTGCCGACTCCACTCTGCTGCTCATGATTTTCTGTTTTTTCCACTCAGTCTTGCTCTGTTTTGCTTCCGTTCTTCCATGAATTTCTTAGCAAAATTCCATCTTCATGCTATTTAATCAACCAACCTCCTCCATAGCCCTTACACCCACCTTAAAACCATCAAAGCAATTCGAAAAGAGGAGGCTGACGTGAAAGAAACAAGGAAAAAAGGAAGCTACAACCATTTGGTTAAGGTAAGGAAATGTTATTTTTGTTGTTTTAATAAAATACAAAGTTGTGTTCTAGTCTAATCTAAGGTGTAGAGAAATATTATGAAGTTAATTTTCCATAATATTAGCTCAATAAAAATCTACCATTTTGGTGGGTTACGGTGGAATTGTGATTTCATGGAATACGTGCATTTCTTTCATGAAAATGATAAGAAATAATAGCTTGAGATGGAATAAGATAAAAAGAGAGCAAAAATTCATGAAATGGTGGAAAAATCAAAATTGGCCATTTAAGAAGAATTTCGGTTGACATGAGAAAGAGGAGTAATCTACAGTTTCATGCAGAAAAATAGTAAGAAATGATAAGATGACTAAGAATTTAAAAGAGGGACACAATAAATCATGGAAAAAGATTGAAAAATCAAAGATGGCACACAATGGGGATTTCAGCCATGGTTTATTTGAGCATGAATTAATGCTGTAAATTATAGTTGGATAATAGAAAATTAATATAGAAATCAAAAGAGGAAAGTTGGTGAAATCGAAACCAAAAAAGGAGCTAAAACAGAAAAGTTCAGTTTTAGCACCAATGTAAATTATATTGGCTGTGCGTATGCTATGTCATTAATGGCTACATTTTATAATAGTTAGTGGCTGATAATTAAGAGGAAAAATATTGATAATTGTTGATAAAATTATTTTGCAACCGAAAATTACGGATTTCGTTAAGCACAACCGGGAAACTCGGTTTCGTTAAACAGGTAAGAGGGAAGTGTGTGAGTTGTATGGATATGATGAAATGCATGATTTATCAAGTTTAATTTTATGAAATTATTGGAAGCCTGATTCGCTTTGAAAATCATGCAAAATTGTGGTTGAAAGCTGCTTTTATATACTGTAATTTTCATGCAGGATGCTAGAAATTCGTAGCCGTTATGCTTCCGGAAAATCATCAAAATTATTCTAAAATATCATGAAATATTTTAGATGCATACATGGAATAAATCATGAATTTTGGAAATCATTTCCATAAATTTTCCATAAAGTGGAAATTGTTGAAAAATGCTAAATTAAATATTCATGTTATGGATTTTTAGTTAAAGTGAGAATGAAATATATTCTTTTTACTATTAATTATTCAAAAAGAATATTTATGTGAATTCTCACTAAATACATGAATATTTATTGACTGTTTTCGATGTATTTGGAAATGAAAAATAAATACCTTTTTGAAAATAATTATTTAAATAAATGATTTAACTCATTAGATTTTCTTAAAGATATTTTTACGGAAAATAAATTATTTTATACCTTTATGGGATTAATTATTGAAGTTATTTATTTTATAAGTTCCATGAAGGTGATGAAATGGTGAGTAAATGGTTGAGATGATTTTGAGAAAAATGTGAACAAAGATGGAAATTCATGAAAAGAGGAAATATATGAAATTGTGATGCCTTATGGATAAATATGAACTATTTCAAATTATTTGAATAAGATCCATAAAGGCTATGATAAAATTCCTATACTGTTTTGAGACTTAGGCCTCGATTTCATGCTTACTGATTACTGTTACTGCCACGTGGCTGATTGACCCGCCAATCATCAGCGGTCCCGGAGTCACCTGGCAAGTGTACACCGAGAACCATGTATAAATTATGGCCATAGATCTACACTGTATACTGTTACTGTATCCCTTCGAGGATGATTACTGTGCCCCTTAGGGGATGTTTATAGCATGATTTGATAGAGGGTGATGCCTAGTCTCGACCTACTTAATACTATTTACTGAAATGAATTTTACTGAATACTGTTTACTGAAATGGATTTACTGAGTACTGTTATCGTACTATACTGTGAATTACTGATTATTGAACTGAATTGTATTGAACACTGTTTGCTGAACTGAATCGTACTGAATTACTATTTATTGAACTGAGTGGAAATTTACTATTTATCGAGAAAGAATTATTTTGAAAATTATTTCTAAAATAGAAATAATTACTAAATTATTTATCTAGAGAATTGGATATCTATGAGCTACTGTACGGAAAAGATTGTTTACTGTTTCTATAGTTTTATACTTATTGTTCACTAAATTTTTTTATCACTGTACTGTCACGTGTTACTGAAAACTGTTATTGAAGTGATATAATAAAATGGTTTATACCATTTTTATACTTATGAGAAATAAAAAAAATTCAATTGTTTTAAAGGGAACAATTTATTTATTACTCCCTATAATCGCTTTGGGTTTCCAAGACAAGATAAATATTTCAAAATACCTTCCATGCTCCATCTGGATTTCCCAACCGACTATAGTATCCTTCCTTACAGTGCCTAGTACGCCGTTTGGAAAATAAGTGTTTTTGCTGCATATAGATTTCATTATATCAAGCAGCATACGACTCCTTTACTAAGCAAGTGGTTTGCTCACTCCCTTATTTTCCAACATTTCAGATTAATTTCAAGGATGATTTGAGAGCTTCCTCAGATAATAGAGCTATGAATTCGCACACAAGGGCAACTGCATCATATTTTTAAAGTACAGTCACATTCCTTTTATATTCAGATATATGTATACAGTACTACTTTACTGTAAAATAGAAACCAGGGATGTAAGGTGTATGAAATATTGTAAAAATTTTATATTCTGAAATAAATAAATAAATAAATGTTTATCATTTATTACTGTATTGTGCAAGTGTTAAAAGCATCACAGACAGCCCAACCGTAAAATTTTGTTTAAAATATGTTATTTACTGTACTGTGGACTGTTACATTATTAGACTCACTTTAATAGTAATACACGTTTTAAAATGAAATTCTATTCATAATTAATAATAATATTTACATATCATATCCGATACAATTCAACATTCTACACCTCCTGTACATAATTATACAAAATATAGTACTGTACACAAATGTTTGAATATATAAAGAAAAAAAATATACCTCTACTATCCAATCACTGCTACTGCAAGGTACTAAACGTAGCCAAATATGTGAAACAGTATACTACTGCAAATAATCTATGAGATGGAAAAATAAGGGGTGAGCTAACATGCTCAGTAAGAGATTCATATGCAAGAACTGATAATATGAAATCTATATGCGTAAAATTATTTAATTCCTAACAGTAAACTAAGATATTTAAAGAAGGATACTATAATCGGCTAGGAAACCGGATGGAGTATGGGAGATACTTTGAAGTACCTATCGTGTCTCAGTCCCTAATAGCGACTATAGGGAGTAATCAATTGCAGATAATATGTATAAACAATTTAAATCACTTGAAAACACTTCATGCATTTTTCAATATATATATATATATATATATATATATATAAACAATATACAAACACTTTAACTGAAATCTTACCAATAAACAATTTAGTATAAAAAATCAGTAAACAGTACAGTAATATTTTAGAATTCCACTGTACAGTCAATATTTAAAAACATTCACTTGGATACTAGTAAGATTTTCAGTTCAGTAAAACAGTATAGTATAATGGAGACCCGGCAACACCCAATAAATATCATGCCATAATAGTATCCCAAGAAGGGAGAAACAGTAACAGTACGACATATGGTCATAGTCACAGTGGTCCACAGTGTGCACTTGTTAGGTGACAATTGTGGAAGCTGAAGACTTAGCGAGCCTATCAGCAACAATAACAATAACAATAACAATAACAGTCAGTATGATACGGGTTCTAACAGTCTCAAAACAGTTTATAAGCAATAGAAAAATTATTTATAAAATCAATCTCAGTGATAATATTCTCATTTAGTCCATAAATAATTATATGGAAAAATATAATCACTTTAGAAATAAAAATTCATAAAATATTCACCCTTTGGTATTCTTTTCTAAAAATGTTCTATTTATCTGTAGAATAGTTATAAGTATATGCTGGTACCTTCACGTATGAAAAATTCATTAACATGAATTTTTAAATATTGTTTTTTGGTAAATAATAAAAATATGCAATTTCAATAAATGATAAGAAAATCACTTAGAAATTCTTTTATTTCTAATATTTAAGAATATTAAAGATAACTTCATAAAATTTCTAGAATTTTTGGCAGTATAACTACTGTTTCTAACCTAGCCCTCCTACATTGAAAACACAATTTATAAACCAGCCAGTATCCACAATTTCACCAATTCCAAAGCAATTGACTTCAAAACAATTTCATAAAATTATTTTAAATCAAAACATGCATCCACAGTATCCCTACAACTTCTATACTCCTTCGTTACCTGTCAAATTCTATTGAAGCAGCCAATAGCACCACACGATAAATTTCACTCTTAGACTGGAAGGACACTATACCAACACCATCATTTCACCATATTCTAATTTAGAATTAATTTTTCTTCATTAAATTCTACTATATTGTATGTAGAAATTACTAAATCAGTATAATTTATACCGATGCTAAAACACGACTTATGAACCATTGTGTTTTGATGCATGAAAATGGTGTAAGAGAGGTAGAAATTAATGGCTAAGCATAAATTAGTGATTAAATTGTTGAATTTCCATGTTTAAGATACCACGAAGCATTCGGCCATGCATCAAAACACAATGGTTCATAAGTTCTTCATCATGGCTGAAACCCTAAAGGAAGAATTGAGTGTGGTTTAATTCAATCCAAGCTATGTTCATGCTTATCACACTTGATTTAATCTTTTTCTATCATTAGAATTTAAAGGAAATGAAAGTGAATTACCTTGCTTTGGTCGAACACTATGGGACTCCTATCCTTTTGATTTTGTCCACTTTACAAAAGATATGGCTATGGGCTTGTAGAGGATTAAATTTATAACAACTTTGTAAAAGAAATTTTTGTGATTTAAGGTGAAGTTAATGGTGTTTTTGTTGGATTTTTATTTTTGTTTAAGCTTGGTTATGGTGGTTGGCGTGAGGTTGAAGATGATGAAGTGTGGAGTGGCCAGCTGCTTTATGTAGAGAAATTTAGAACCTTCCTTTAATAGTAAAATGACCAAAATGCCCTTGGTTTTGAGAATTTTATACAATTTTACCCTTAAATTTTCATTTTTTTTCCAACTATCCAATTTAACTCCAAAATATTTTATTTCATCACTAAATATTATTATTGAACATAATTTAATGAATGGATGAGTTTTTATTAAAGTTCAACTGATCATAAGAGTGAAATTACGAAAATACCCCTACCGAGCCAATCGTGTAAACTTTTGATTTCACCACCGATTCAATCTACCTATTGACATAGCCTAGAACTTATTTACACATAGATTATCATACTTCAATCAGTAGGTTAAAAGTCAATTTAGTTTGACCGTTATTAACGAAAGTTCAACCGAGCTATGTCCTTAATCGTCGTTTTCTAAATTGTTGTCACACTTCCAAAAAATAACTTAAATAGAGGATTTTGGGTTCTAGATTCTTACATAGGCTTATTAGACTCTCCATACAATATCTATTCAACCTCACGTCCATTCGAGCACTGTAGGACTTGTGGGACCTACAACGCTATTTCCTTTATCACCTGCGAAATACACAAAAATTGAATAGTGGTGAGAAGTCTAACATATGTAATAGTATCGGAATATGTGACTCTCACAGAAATATTCTAAACGCTAATATTCAAAATACTCATATTCGATATTTCAAAACTAAAGGTAGAAGCTAAGCTTGCTATCAATATCCTTGCCATAACTATTTCCTCGAAATAGTAATTATCGAAATCTGAAACGTTAGAAAAATAAAGGAATGAGTATAACATTCAATAATTAACTAACATCCCATCAATTGAATCAAGTATGCCATAAAACATTTAAGCCAAATATAGAAGATAATTATCCAAAATCAAAGTTGGGTAATCTCATGATTATACACATAATTTCTCAAACTCATATATTTGGATTTTAAAACTTAACAAAGTTTCATAGATATCAAAATTGAACAAAAGTTTAAAATTTCAAGTCTCCTATAACATGTCATGACCATGCTTAACTCTTGTGGCACAAGTTAGAATCAAAAGAAAAACCATAATTTACCCTGATGGCAATGAGTTAGACATATTAGAAGCAACTAATAGTTGCATAGAACAAAACAAAGAACCACTATTCTCAACCAGTGGAATGATTAGAAATTAGTTTCTTATAACAAAATACATGATGACATGCCAAAATTTAACCCCTATTAGCAGGGTCAAAGCATAACCATACTAAGAGACAAAACAAAACATAATTTCAAATTACCCAAATATACAAAGCAGTATTATTATTTCTGATAACATGTTTCATACAAAACAAATTTCATCCATTATTCAAAGTAAATTTCGTATTCACAAGATAATCGACATATAGATAAATAATGACGAAGTTCAAAGATCAAAATGATTAAATCATGTTCTTGTAATTGAACAAAATCACCTTCAAAGTCGATTTAAAGAATCATATATACTTTGCATGCTTAACCCAAATTTAAAAACCATAGAAGAAAATAGTGTATTCGTACATAAATGTAACTCATATTGAGGTTGATTTTAAAGGTGCCAAAATACCGAAGAGATATCA
Source organism: Heritiera fomes (assembly GCA_032173925.1). Taxonomy (NCBI): domain Eukaryota; kingdom Viridiplantae; phylum Streptophyta; class Magnoliopsida; order Malvales; family Malvaceae; genus Heritiera; species Heritiera fomes. The sequence goes on from JAPDPM010000009.1 coordinate 23,952,422, forward strand.
AGTCATTTACCTAAACTCGCTAAATTCAAACCAAAACAAAGCCTTAAGATCTCTTAGAGGCTATCATTCGAAAATAATTAATATTAGAAAAATACACTATCAATTAGACATCAGCTATGCTATCTAACAGAAGTTGGGAACTTATACTGTACATTATCTGACAAAAGCTGACAACTTATACTATATTCGTTAAACGACTATAATTTGATAAATTATAAACTTAGCATGAGTTATGCTACTTGAGAAAAGCTCAAAAACTGTACTCTTGTTAAAATATAGATTTTCTCCAAATTTTCAATGTCTTATTTTCTTCCAAGTCTCAATCTTTAACTACACAATATGACCATAAACTTTAAAGAGAAAATTTTACTCACCTTACTCTTCAGCTTCTTTCTCGTCCTACCACCTTAGCCCTTCAACAAGACAATTCCCATATCTTTTTTTTCTTTGGATGAACAATACCCAACTTAAATCTCATGTTCCTTTCTCTCAGTTTCGCAAGCTACGCCACTCTTCATATTTTCTTTTCTTTTTTTTTACTTGGGAGAGAATAGCTCCCATTTCAATTTTTTTTTATTATTTGGCAGATCATGGAGGCTGCCCTTCATTCGTTTCTTTTTTTTTTTTTTTGAGCATTTTTAAACCAACTTAATGAGGCTAAAAAAGGGCTTTTGGGTTTGGGCCATGTGGGCCAAGTATTTTATCAATAGTCAACGATCGACTATTATTTGCAAGAGAAATAATTATCTCCTTTATGAATTTATATGTTTGGTGTAGACCTGCTCAAGGGCCGGGCTACCCGCCCAAGCCCGAAGGCCCGTTCGATATTTGGGAGGGCTTGGACAAAAATATTTGATGTAATTATCGGGCTTGGACAAAAATTTTAGGCCCGCTTAAAAACGGGCCCGGGCTCGGGCTTAGCCTTTTAAAGCCCGGGCCCGGCCCGGCCCGATATTAATATTAAATATATATTTTTAATATATTTATAATATTAAATATGTTTTTAATATATTTATTAAGTATAATATAATTTTATATATATAAAAACATTATTAATTAAAAAACATGATTATAAAATTTTTAATATGAGAATTGATAGAAAAATTTTGACAAATTAAATTAAATTTTAAAAGAAATAAAATAATAAAAAATAAATAATTAAATAATTAAAAATATAAAAAATTAAATTCAGGAGGGCCGGGCTTGGGCTTGGGCTCGGGCTCGGGCTTATTATATAAAAAATAAAACGGGCCTGGACTAAATATCAGGCCCGTTTTACCGGGCCGGGCTTGGGCATTGCTTATAACTCTTATTACCTGTCATGGGCCCGGCCCGAACCCGGCCCGACCCGGCCCGGCCCATGATCAGGTCTAGTTTGGTGCCCCCTAATTAGAGCTTGTAAAAGTTAGCCCAAGCCTGAAAATTTGCCTGAAATCGAACCCGAATTAACCCAAATTGGTTGAAAAAGTCAAAGGCCTGAAACCAAAAAAAAAAAAAATCGAACTTGAAAAACCTAAAATCTCTAAAAAAAACCCTAAACTAAACCCAAAATAAAAAAAACCCAAACCTAGTACGAACTAAACCCGAAACCAATTCAATTCGAAATCTGAAAAAACTGAATTTATAACTCCAAACAACCTAAGTTATAATTGTATTATATTATTATTTAAAAATAAATAAATAATTTATACACTTTTTTAATTAAAAAGTTTAAAATTTTGAAAATAATTATTATGTATTATACCATTATATCAAATATGTATTATCAACAAAAATAAATATTAAATCTTTTTAATTCAATTATTAAATAAAATTAATGTAAAACACCATAATATATGAATATCCAATAATCTTTAATATTATACTTATTATTATAAAAATCATTATAATATTTTATTATTTTTATTTCATATTAAAATTTAATTTTAATATAATAATAAATCAAATATATAAAAAATCATTTTATAATTTCAACATTTTTTTTGAAACTTTGAATTTGATCTTTTGTGCAATACATTGACAACATTAAGCTATATTTTCTTAAAGTTTCAAGTATAGAAAAACATTAAATTTACTTGAAAATAAAAGATAATCTTAAAATTAAAATTTTAGGTTTTTAGATTAAAAAAGTCAAGTAATTAAATTAAACAATAAAAGTACAATTAATATTAGTTTTTATACTTTATTAATTTTATGATTAATTATATTTAAATAAGTATCATTATATTAATTAATTCTGCAATATCTACTATTTAACATTTTAATTAAACATTCAATCAATTGGTGTATATATAATGTTATTATATTAAAGTTAACATGAAAAAAATTAGTACTCAATTGGTGTATAACTGTATATGATATGATTATATCAAATGTTATTATATATTAATATAATGTAAATTGATGTATATAACTTTTTTAATTCAACGTTCTAAATTTTTAATAAAATATTTGATTAATTAGTGTGTACAAGTACGAGTATATTTAATTTAATAATGTTAATATTTACTATCTTTGTACAAACCAAAAATAAAATAAATATAATATTGAACAAATTGAGCTATGTACAAATCAATATTATATTTAATATAATATTGAACAAATTAGTTGAAAAAACTAATCATAATATTAAGTACTTTTTTAATGTATATTGTAGTACTATTCAACATTATAATTGAACAATTAATTAACTAACTATATGATTAGATTTAATGCAATTACTAATTTTGTTGGTATTTAAAAGATAAAATAAATGTAAGAAAAATTCTTAAAAATTTAAAATTTTATTAAAAATATAATATAATTATTAGAAAATAATAAAACAAAGTAAAAAATTATTGGACTAAGAGTGTTTAAATTCCAATGGCCCAAATTTGGCAAAAAAAAAAAAAAACACAAGGACCCAATGAGTTATTGGTTTAACTTAAGAGTATAAATCTATTTATATAATTGTTTAATTGTTTAGTGTCATTTATTTAGAATTTGTTAGTTATTTATTTGAAATAATTTGTTTTTTTATGTATTGTAGCTAATACTTTTAGATTTTCACTTTCATTTAGCTTTACTATATAAAAAATAAATTTTATATAATTATTAATATATAATTATATATATTATAACAAATGTGAATATCGTAGGAAATTAAAAAAAAATAACCATTCTCAAGTAATAAAAACATTAAAATGTAAAAATTTATATTTATATAAATATTTATTAAATTTTGACTTCAGTTTAGCATTTCTATAATATTTTTATTTAACCATATAAAAAAGTAAATTAACAATTATATTCAAAATTATAAAAAATATTTATAACTTATAAAATTTCAAAATAATTTAAACAAAACTTGCTAAACCCATCCGGTTAGAATCAGATCCAATCTAAAAAAACTCAAACCCAAAAGTATCCAAAACCGAAAAAATTCGAATCCAAGAAAACCCAAATCTAAAATGGCTCGAGTGTGAAATTACTCGAACTCAAAAAAAACCCAAACCAAACCAGCTTATTTGCCACTTCTATTTTTAATTCCCAAACCAATACTATCGTATCACATGCTACATCTTGTCCTACAATAGCCTTTAATACTATGCCTATGATTTTCTCACCCAACCAATTTTTGCTATTTTCTTTTGTCAATGCTAGTTTTTCCTTTTCATTCTATTAAAGAAAATGTTAATTAACCTAATTTCTTATGAAGTTTAAATGAAGTTTATATAAAAAATACAATTAATTTTTATAACTAATTATAATTTATAATTATGCTTAAACAAAACTTACCGATTCACATTATCAAATAATTTATAATTAACTTCATACACGATTTTTTTTAAAAAAAATTATACTTGTAAAAAGTTATGATAATTATTTGACGAGTAAAACCTCAGTCTAATATTTATATCTTCTTATACAAAGAAAAAAAATAATGTAAAATAAAAACATCTATAACATATAATGAAAAGAATGCCTAAGGATTTGAATGAGCTCTTTGTCAGGGAAGAGTGTATGTGGAGACAGAGATCAAGGGTGGATTGGTTGAAGCAAGGTGACAGTAACTCAAAGTATTTCCATGCACGTGCCAATGCTCGCAGGAAGACAAATTCAGTTACTCATCTGACAGATGCATATGGTACATGGCGTGAGAATCTGCAGGATATTGGTAATATTGCTATTGATTATTTTCAGAACTTGTTTACAGGCTCTACTGTTCCGGATGGGAATCAGGTATTACAAGCAATGGAAGAAAGGGTTACAACAGACATGAACAGTTTGCTAAACAAACCTTTTACATCAAAGGAGATAGAGGCAACCCTTTTTTCGATGGCACTGGATAAAGCCCCGTGACCTAATGGCAAGCCTGTACTGTTTTACCAGAAATTTTGGCATCTGATTTCGCAGGATGTGTTGGCTTACTGCTTGGTTTTCTTTAATGGTACTCTTGAAATCACAAGAATTAATTACACTCATATTGTAATGATTCCAAAAGTAAAGCAACCGGAGGATATGTTTCAGTTCCGCCTATTAGTTTATGCAATGTGCTACAGAAGATCATAGTTAAAACACTCGCAAATAAGCTGAAGCAAATTATTCTATAGGTGGTTTTGGAGGCTCAAAGTGCTTTCATCCCCAGTGAACATATTACAGATAACTTTCTGATTGCTCACAAAGTGCTTCATTCACTCAAAAATAGGAGAACAAGTGGGTTTGGCTACTGTCCTTTGAAATTAGATATGTCTAAGGCATATGATCATATTGATTGGCATTTCTTAGAATCTGTAATGTTGCGGTTGGGTTTCAATTCAGCATGAGTGGGGAAGATTATGACTTGTGTAAGAACTGTTTCTTTCTCAGTTAAGATGAATGATGAGAAGTTTGGTTATTTTAAACCACACAGAGGCCTGAGACAAGGGGATCCATTGTCCCTGTATTTGTTCATTTTGTGTATGAAAGGCTTGGCTGGGATGATACATAAGTCTCAAACTTTGAACCAAATCACCGGGGTCTCGATTTGTCGCACTGTTCCTTCTATTTCTAGTTTGTTTTTTTACTGATGACTCCTTACTGTTCTTTAAAGCAGATAATACAGAGTGTGCCAGTGTCCAGGACATTTTACATTCATGCGAGGCAGCCTCAGTTCAGCAAATAAACTTGAATAAGTCCAGTATATATTTTAGCAGAAAACACTGCAGACAGTATGCGATCGCATCTCACTGCTACTCTAGGGGTCACGGTGGTTCACAACATAGAAAAGTATCTCAGTTTGCCTCCAATCTTAGGCTTTCCAAGCAGAGACTGTTTAATAGTATTAAAGATCGCGTCCGGAAGAAATTATCCAACTGAAAGGAGAAGTTGTTATCACAAGCTAGCAAAGGGATTTGAATCAAGGCTGTGATTCAGGCGATTCCAACCTATGCTATGAATGTCTTCAAACTTCCGGATCAGTTTTGCGCGGATCTGAACAAGTTGGTGACTAAGTTTTGGCGGAAACATGGTGATAATCAACATGGAATTCATTGGCTCAAATGGAAGAAATTATGTTTCCTAAAGGTAGAAGGGGGTTTGGGTTTCAAGTGTTTTCACCACTTTTAATCTACTCTACTTGCAAAACAAGGGTGGAGATTGTTAAAGCAGCCAAAGTCTCTATATTGGAAGGTGCTCAAGGCTAAATACTTTCCCACCTGCTAACTTATGGAGGCTAAGGTGAGATCGAATTCTTCTTCCACTTGGAAGAGTTTGTGAAAAGGAAGAACTGTACTCCAACTAGGACTCAGGTGGAGAGTTGGTTCTGGTTCTTCTATCTTTACGTGGCATGATCTCTGGATCCCCAGACCTTGGTCTTTTAAACCAGTCTAAGTCCAGTTAATGCTCCGTATACTAGAGTTTCTGATTTTATTTTACCAAATGATGGAACCTGGAACCGAAACCTGATTGGCCAGCTTTTTCACCAATTGATGCAGAACAGATTCTACAGATTCCATTGTTGGGTTTATCTTCAGAGGATCTGCTGATTAGGAATCACACTCATAATGGAATGTTTTCTATCAAATCAGGTTACAGATTCTGTTTCCAATATAATCATGGAATGGGAAATATTGGTGGTTCAGGTAGTTTCAGTATGGAAATGACTTCTTATCCGGACAAATTACATGAATCTTGGAGGAAGATATGGAAAGAACACCTTCCGCATAAGGTCAAATTATTTGTCTAGAGATGCTACAGAGATATTATCCCAAACCTTTTCAACTAACTTAAGAAGAATATAGTTTTAGATCCAACATGTCCTCTGTGTGATCGAGGTCCTGAGACTAGTGTGAATGAGTTACGGGATTGTAAAGTGGCTGCAGAAGTATGGGAGAAATCGGAACTTGCAGGTTTCCAGTCCTGGTCACTCACCAAAATAATCTGTGAATGGATAATGATTACTCTGGCAAAAATAGATGCAGATCACGTTGCCCTGTTAATGGTTTTGGTCTGGAAATTATGGCAGGCAAGGAATTTATGGCTGCATAAACAACAGTATATTTCAGTTGTTGACGTCGTCATGGATATTTGGAGGAATTTGTTGTCGTCTCCACATGTGACCGACCACTTCAATCTTTATCTACGGTACTGCAACAATGGCAACCCCCTACAACAGATGGATATGCAAAGGCAAGCTTTGATGCAGCTTTATTTCTATCTAGCTAGGCTATTGGCATTGGTGTGGCTGTCCGGGGAAAGTCCGGTGAGTGTCTGGCTCTCTTATCATACAAGAAATCTCTACAGGTGGATGCTTACACAGCAGAGTGTTTGGCCCTTTATGAAGCTTTGCAGTTTGTGCGAGATTTAGGAATCTCATCGGTAGAGATCGAGGAGGATTCCTGGCTAGCAATCTCGGCAGTGAACCAGCGATCTTGTTTGGATCATTCTAACAATCAAATTCTTGGAAACACTCATAATAATCAACTTTGCAAAGATCCCATTTGGAGTCCAAATACTGGTAGCATTAGAGCGGATAAACCCCAATTTATTGCTACTTATCCACCAATAACGCCTTCCCCTTCAACTCGTTCCATAACTATGAGATTTCGCACAATAAGTTTTTGATATTCAATAATTCCTGTTAAAAATATTGAAATTATATAACAATGGAAACAACAAATTTAGTCACTATTTCTATATCTGATTTATTTGTAAGTTTCACTAGGTACTCCTTACTGCACTTGAGCAACCCTCTCAACAACTAAGAGAGTCGTTCGAAGGACACGGGGACTGATTGAGGTAATGAGGCTACCAATAGGCTCATTACTTTAATCGAGATAATTAAAAATCTATTCATTCTTTTTAATTAGATTAAGAAAAAGCTGACAAATTTGCAAATCAGATTTTTCATGGGGCTTTTTTCAGAGAAAATGCCGTGGGACAATAACTTTAAAGGATAAGGCCTGATGCATGCTAACCCAACTTAAGCCCAGTAAAAGAAAAGAGTCCAGAAGACGTGTCATTACCAAAATCCTTGGGGATTTTTTGCATTATATGTCACAGATGTTATAAATTATAGATTAATATATATATTATTACTACAGGTATAGGTGTAGATGATATCTAATTAGGCAAAGGTAGTAGTGGCCCTTTTGGGCAAGTGGGAGTTAATCATGCTGCACGCATTTTAAATTTGAAGACTTCTCGGGCTTTTCACAATCCTCCAAACCCTACGACCCTACCCTACTAAGCTGCACATGCTGCTTTCCTGAACACTTGGCTTCGGAGCTCTTACTTCTGTGTCATTTTTAGAATAAATCGATGACAAAAGAATTAGTTGGAATGCATTTATTTATTCATTTATTTATTTTTTCCAATTCTCTCCAAATAATTTGTGGATATGTTTATTTTCTTCAACCACTATTTTATAATTAAAAATTATTTTTGTTCAGATCGAAGTTTAGACAGATAATGATAAATGATAAAATTCTTTCAATAGTTGTGACTCCAACATTCAAACTATATCCAAATATTTAAAAAAAAATCATTGATAATACCCTTCTAAAATTAAATAGGAAATCTCTCAAAATGGAGAGAAGTTGGTATCATATCATGGTTTAGCCATAATTATTTTGGGCAACTTTTGGAGTTAATCATATCTGCGGCAAAATTGATAGATTATTGTTGATGGATAAACAAATTCCTTAAATAATGCAGCATATCATCATAGGAAGGTTTTCCAATCATGGATGTCTTTTGGTAGAGCATATCATCATAGCCTTCCAGTTTGCATGAAAAAAATGTTGAGAATTGCTGTACTAATTTATATATTTATTAGAAACAGTATTTATGTATAGATATAGGAAGGTGATAGACAAGCTAAATTAAATTACTTGACCATTCAAGTAGTATTTGTCTGAATCCTACTCAAGTTGGACTTTGAATCTGATGGTATCAATGATTCAAGTACTGGCTATTGTTCATGCTGCTGCCAGCTGCCGCTCTTCTAAAATAATTCAAAGGCGCTAGTTTTTTTTTTTTTTAATTTGGTATAATCATAACTATTCTTTTACATACCGAAATGATAAAGGTCAATCCCTACTTCTTTACACTTTAACTGACAAAAAGGAAATTTTTAAATTTGGAGATTTTTACTACTCGCTATTTTTTGTTTCTGGAAGTAAAAATAAAAAAATAAAAGTTCATTTAGATGCAACAATATATTAACTAATATTGATATTTTGAAGAATTATTGATAAAAACATGGATTCTTTGCATGTTAATTAGGATATTTAACGGGCAAATAAAATTGAAGGTACACTGAATTTAATTGAGACTAACTAAAAACAATAGAATTTACTTATGTGAATTATTGGACACATCAATTTTTTATCATAAGACAATAACTTATTAATTAACTACTTGTTTGACATAATGTGTTGCTATCTACTAAAACTCCCCATTGTCTATTTTTCTAATTTTTCCTTTTTTAGATCTTCCAAACCTAGTTTTTTTTCTTTAATACCTAAATTACTATTTTTTATGTTTTAAATTTATTTTTCATTATTTTCGTCTTTACTTTTTTATAGTAAAAATCAAGAAATATTAATTTTATAAAATATATACTTTAAAAATAGATGACAAGAGTATATCTTAATTGTCTTACGGCTTTGGGTTAAGAGGTTTGATGGCTTGATCCATTAATTTAGTGAGGTTCCCTTTAATAGATTTATTATTATTATTATTATTATTATTATTATTATTATTATTATTATTATTATTATTATTTATTTTCATTTTATTTTATTTTTTATCAAAAAAAGAAAATAATAAAACATTAATCAAACCGGATCTAACTAACATCAATCAAGATAGTTAGACTTAAAATATAAGTAATTTCAAACTCGTGCCACGCAAGGAGATATGTTCATAAATCAATAATTTTGTGTATAGTATAATTTTTATTTGAAACTTTATAATATAAATTTTTAAATTTACCCAAATTTTTTCTTTTTAATATTTTTTATTTTTATATATATTTTGTACAATTCAATATAATAAAATAACAAAATATTTTACCGATCTAAATTTTAAAAATATAATTGAATTTTTTTAAAATTTTTAAAGATAATATATCAAAAATTAGAAAAAGATAATTTATTTTTTGGATAAAGAAATTAAAAAAGAATTTATTTTTCTTTTTAATTTTTATCTATGTAGTAAGATAATCTATATAGGTAATTTTAATTTAAGATAATACATTGAAAAAAATTGGAAAAAGATAATTGATTTTTTTAATTTTTATGAAATTGGAAAAAGATAATTAATTTTTTATTTTTAATTTATATGGATAAAGAATTTAAAAAATAATGGATTTTTTAAATTTAATATATCTTAGTAAGTTTAAGATAATATATGTGTTGATGAAAGTTCCGATGATATTAAATTTTTTTTTTGCCAAAAACTTTGGTTTAAAGAAGTTGAAATAGAGAATTGAAATAAGTAAAAAGGTCAAATAAATTAAACTAATCTAAAAATGAAAATTTCAATAAACACAGAGAAAGGAGTATACATATTAAGCAAATAAAAAAATTAATAATCAAATGAGAAATTAAACAAAAAAAAAAAGGTATCATAATGACGTCTCCGAAGGCATTTTATGAATTAAAGTTGTTTAAAACTAGCGTTAATAAGACCTGTACCAACTTCATTAAAACTCCAAAGAAAAAGAAGAAAAATAATAATAATAATAATAATAATAATAATAATAATAATATCAATGCATTAAATAAAAGTAAGACAAGATTTTTTTTTGTTGTAACAAGAAATAAAGATTTGAGAGATGTAAAATCGAAGAGGAAAATTAAAAAAAAAAACAAATCAAAAGCACGTACTTTTTAATTTTCCTTCATTGATAGTACTCTAAGGTAAGAGTGGTCATTCGGTCGATTTGATTAATTTCGAACCAAAGTTTATTTTTTTGACATTAACTAAAATTTATATTTTCACTTTCGTTAACCAAATTGAAGTTTGTATTTTTGAATTAACTTAACCGAAATTGATATGGGAAAGCCTAAACTAAGTGAGCCGAACCCAAGAAGCCCAAGGTAGAGCCAGCCAGGATCGCCATGTGGCGTAATAATATTGAGACACGTGGCCGCACAAGCAGGAGATGTTCGCTGCCCAGCGGGAGATAGCCTCCCGCACCGTGGGAGAGAGCCTCCCATCGTGCGAGATGTAGCCTCTCACCTCGTGGGAGAGGGTATCCGACATCATCATTATAGCCTGCTGCTGGTTGGAAGAGGCTTGCTACGACATCTAAAAAGAGCTTTTATTTTGCAAGAGGTCCTCCTGCCTTGTAGAGGATACTCTCCCGCCACCATGGACGACAGATATGGAGGTTTCTACTACATGCAGGAAACAAACTCCTCAAGGGCCCAAAAAAGACAAAATTACCCTTTGGCAATTTCTACAGCAGTAACGATAACTCGCTCCACATAAATAAGCTACAAGTATTATTTTATTATTCTCTAAGTTCTGTTTTCCTATTCATAATTATTATCAAGAATTCTTTGGTTGACTTAAGCATCAGAGTGCTTATGTAGGGAACGACCCCTTATGTCTCTTTGACTTCTCTTCTTTTTGCAGAGCTCTTAGTGCCACGTGTTAAGAAATAACAGGGGATCTACGTCAACATCAAATCATTGTTGTTTTGTGCAACAATAATTGGCTTCGTCTGTGGGAAAGACATAAAAAGCCACTAATAATTTTGAAGATGGTGAGAACAAGATTGACATCTGTTAGAGACGGTAGTGAGGAGAATTCCTTGAGTTCTCCTGAATGGCAGCCTCGTCAAGAACTCAGGTGAAAAGGGAAGCAACAAGAATGACTGTGTCTGTCGTTGAATTCGAAGCATTAAAGAAGCAAAGTGAAGAATCGACACATACATTGCAAGCTATAGTGGATCTGTTCAGGGGAGTTCTACTGCAATTGAACTTACCGCAGGCCATGCAAAACATCGTGGGGGAGACGAGTTAAGGGATGCCGCTGCAAGCCCCAGTGGGATAAAATGTCCATACAGCGGCAAACCCACCATTGAGACAGGAGGCATAGCCTGCGGCAAGGTCACAGAATCAATAGGATGCAGTAAGGCTATAGGGTAAGAAGCCTGCCGCAAGGTCACTGTAGAGACAGGAGGCAGCGGGAGGCTCAGGCCCTGCGGCAGAGGCTAAAAAACAGCAGGCTCCTTTTGCTATGGCAGGGTCCTCCACGTTACACCAGAGCCTGTCGAATCTCACTGATCGTCAGCCTAGATTGGGACCAACGCTAGGAGTGGGAGGTGCTGGAAAGATGGGATTTATGCAAAAGCAGCCTACTCATGGTGGGGAAAACATGTGGTGGACTGGATCGGAGTTTGACCCCACTTGGAATACACGAATGGTGCAAGGTGAAGCTTTTCAAGGCAAAGGGAAGGAAGTGGTCATTGATGATCAACTCTATTTATCTCGTGTGTAAAGGGAAAGAGATCAACCCACTCCTGTGATTGACATGAAAAAGATGATAGAACAAGTGTTGGAGGAGAAAAAACTGGTATCAACGGAAGAAAGTCAAAGGAGATGGGTACCATTCAGCGCGGCCATTATGCAGAAATTGTTGCCCCCCAAATTCAAAATGCCACAAATGACTGCGTATGCAGGAAAACAAAACTGTACGATCACATGCAGAATTACGAAGCATTGATGTTGCTTCATGGATGGAAAGATGAAATAATATGCAGGGCCTTTTCACTTGCTTTGACAAGGCACGTGATGAAGTGGTTCAATAGTTTATTTGAAGGGTTTATAGCCTTTTTTGACCAATTGCGGAGTGAATTTCTTAAGGCCTTTGTAGTTAATAGTTAAAGGAAGAAGGAGCCGACTTATTTGCTCACACTTAAGCAGGGAAGCAAGGAATCACTGAAAAGTTACATAGACCGATTCTAAGACGCCACATTGGAGGTTCGTGATTTGCAAGTGGGGGTTGCTGTGGTAGCAATGTTACAAGGGACTAAGTTTGAGAAGTTGCAGGAGTCCCATCATTAAACCAACCGACTACAATCTTGAACCTATTTTTCAGGGCAAATAAGTACATAACTCAAGAAGAAGTAATGAAGATGGTTTCAGCTGAGGAGCAGAAGGAAGGAAAGAAGTGGGGGAGAGAATCTTTTAAAGGGTTTTCTAGCTAGCCGAGTAAACCCAAAAGGGCTCTTAGGTTAAGGTATACAACTTATACCTTGCTTATCGAAACTCGGGCCTTGGTACTAGTAGCCATTGAAGGATTGAGCCTTATACAGTTTTCGAAGAAGATGACAGGGAGTTTGGGTTGCAACCTCAGTTCATACTGTAACTTCCATGCCGCATATGGGCATTGCACGGAGAAATGTAGGGAATTAATGAATCAGCTGAAAAAACTAGAGCGGGAAGGAAAGATAGGCAGATTTGTATGGAGAAGTGAAAGAACTAACTATCCCCCGCGGAATAGAGATAACAATCCGAGAGATAGAAATAGAAGAAATGGGGGGAGAAACGAAGATGTTAGAAGAAATGAAAATAGGAGAGCAGATAGGAGAAATCAGGAGGAAGATAATGAGCCAATCAGTCTGGTGATCAATGTTATATCAAAAGGAGAATCAATGGCTGGCAACTCTTCCTCATCTAGAAAGACCTATGCTCGACAGGCCTACCATGTCAATTTGGTGATGGAGGAAAGCGAGGATGAGGAGCCCATCACCTTCACACCTGCTGATAGAGGAGATGTGATGATCCCCCAAGATGACCCGATGGTGATCTCAGCGATTGTTGCAAAGCACCCATTTAGTCGAATTCTAGTTGACAACGGAAGTTCAGTAAACTTGATTTACTAGAACTATTTTGAAAAGATGAATATTTCGAAGGATAGATTAAAGCCCGTACCCCCACCTTTATATGGGTTTTTTGGTGGAAAAGCGAGGGTAGCAGGAGCAGTTTAACTACCTGTCATGCTAGGGAAAAGCTCGAGAAGTGTTGTCCGCCAGGTGTTGTTTATGGTGGTGAAGTCAACTTCAGTAGCTTATAACATGATTTTCGAACGGCCGCTACTGAATGATATGAAAGTAGTAGTCTACCCTTGCTATTTATTGATGAAATTTCCTACGCCTCATAGTGTAGGTCAAGTAAGAGAAGACCAAAGGAGGGCGAGGATGTGTTATATTGCGTCCACCACATGCGAGGGGATCCAGAGAAAAAAAAACCCTCATGATTGAAGAACTGCCTAAACTAAAGCCTAATGAAGAAATGGAGGCAGTCCAATTAGTTGAAAATGATGAAGAAAAGGTGGTTTATGTAGGAAGTTAACTACTTAAGGGAACTAAGAAGGAGATAGTTCAATGCTTGAAGGAAAATTTGGACGTCTTTACATCGACCCCTACTAACATGCCTAGAATCAACCCTAGCAGTTGAATGTCATCCCAAGAGCCGAACCGGTCAAACAAAAGAAAAGAAACTTTGCTCCAAGAAGATAGCAGGTCATAAATGAGAAGATTTCAAAGTTGCTGGAAGCAAGGTTTATAAGAGAGGTTAATTACCCTCAATGGTTAGTGTAGACACCTTATTTTGTCCGGGATCTTAATTTGTAAAAATAATTAATTGGGTTAGACGACATTGTATTTTAATTTAGAATTAGGCTAGAATTAAATTAGAATTTTTAGATTTAGAATTAACACTAAAATTAGGAATTAGGAAGAATTAATAAATAAAATAAGAAAAAAATAAGGATAAAGAAAAGAAAATAAAATTAATTTTAGAATAGTATAATTAGAGTTTTTAGGATAATTATTTGGATTAATATTAAATTTGGTAGAGTTAGATTAGGATTAATATAAGAATTAGATAAATAAAATATTAAAAATAGGAGATAATTATTAGAATAAGTATAGTTGTATTAGGACTCTAACAAATTTGTGGCTATAAAAAGGATTAAAGCTAAAGGTTTAAGGGGGACAATTATATACACAATCTGCACTCTTGCTTGCTTGCTGCATTGTCCTACCTCGCGCACCGCCTGTCGTCGGCCTGTTTCATTATAGCTCCTGCTGATTACCACACCGATTCTACCCTTGCCTTTCATCATCGTCATCGCTTCATCCTCAAAACTATTTTTATATGAGTTGCTCTTCTCCTACACTACACAGTTGCTCGTCACTGCAGCAAGACCGTGCCCTGATTCTCGCCGCCTTATTCACCGTGGTATCTGCTCTTGCACAGCATCGTCATCATCTTCAGTTGCCATTGCTCGACGGTTTTGCAAGACCACTTTCAGCTCGCTGCTGTTTCCATCTTCCAGCCCTGCTCTAACATCACCAATCACCATCGTCTTCATCAAGCTAGTTTACAGCTGCATTTGTTCCTCACCTCTCTTGCTTGTACATGTGAGCTGTAGCAAAGAAACACAAAGGAGAAATCTCGACTTTTGCCTTTTGACAGGTTAGTAAAAAATGTTTAATTAATGTTTAGTGGGCAGTGCATAATTGTTAGGTTTGTATATATATAACTAGGCATTTGTTTATATAATAATTAAATTAATAATTGATAGTTTAAAATATAACTAACATGGTAACAATTTGAACGTTAATATTTATTATGATAATGCCTAATGTTTGTTTTAATAATGTTAACAATATTAATATGATGAAATCTAATAATTTGCAAAATAAATAATAATTTGTACGATTAAATTGATTGGCATATAATATTAGTAAAATAATAAAATCACAAAATATGGAGATAAGTTGAGATTGTTCCGAGGATGGAATTCCAAGTGTCACGAATGGTTGCCATTTTGGAAATTCCTAGGTGAGGATATTTGCCTTAAATTTCGCCAGCATGATAGAAGATTTAAGGTAAGTGTTCAATAATCGATATTTATTTCTAAAAAACATAAAAAATATATTAATAATCAATCTCTATTTAAAATAAAATAAAAATAAACATTAATAAGAAATTAAGGAATAATGACTAAAAAAATTAAAAGTACAATAATAATAAATTGAGAATAACTTGAGGTTATCCCGATGATGGAATTATAATGTGTCACGAATGGCTGACATTTTAAAATTCTTAGGTGAGATGTTTTCTTTAAATTTCGCCAGCATGATGGAAGATTTAAAGAAAATTTTCAAAAAGAATAATCGACTTTTATTTTCAAAAGATAAATAATATTAAAATAAAGATAAAAAATAAAATAAAAAAATAAAGGATAATTAAAAAGGAAAAGAAGATAAAAATAAGAATAAAAGATGGAAAATAAAATTAAGATATTGCATAAACGATTTAACAAATCCGACGACGGAGCCTCTCCGAGAAAGACTGTTGGCTCTTATAGGCTATACCGAGAGGGGGGGTGAATCGGTTTTTAACTAACCTTAAGCTCGTTTTTCGGTTTCTCTAAATTCTCTAGCCTATATTGATATTTTCTAAGTTCTCTAGGCTAGACAAGCATGCAATTCAAGTTCAATGAAATAAACACAATATAAGTGCAAGTAAATTAAGAGTAAGGAGAGAGAGATTTACACAATCGATTTATAGAGGTTCGGCTACCTTGCCTACGTCCTCTACCTTGAGACGCTCCCAAGGATTTTCCCCAAATTCACTATACTTGAATTTGTTACACTCCCTCTTTTCAAGGATCAAGAGAAACCTCTCTCTTTTTCTAGGCTAAAGAGTAACCTCTCTCTTTTTCTAAGGCTAAAGAGAAACCTCCCTCTTTTTCTAAGGCTAAAGAGAAACCTCCCTCTTTTTCAAGGCTAAAGAGAAACCTCCCCTTTTACAAGGAATGAATTGGTTTACAAGAGAAGTAATCAAAGAAGGCCTCTAGATAGGCAAGTGATTACAGAGATTAAGCACAAGTAAAAGCCTATACAAAATTTGTGCTAAGCAATACAAGAAATAGATGAATGATAGAAGATGTAGACTTTGGAGCTCTTGATTTGTTGTTTGAGGCTTGAGAAGATGAATAAGATGATGAAAGATGTTGCTTGGTTGTTCCTCTTCCTTCCTTTAGCTTCTAGGCCTCTATTTATAGTCCCTTGGATGGTTTGTGGACGTTGGTTGGAGCCAAAACAGAAACTAGCCGTTATGTCTCACAGAAACTAGCCGTTGGAGGCTTTCTGGCACAAAGGGATCGATCCTTTTACCAAAGAGATCGATCCTTTTCTTCATTCTGGGCTTCCTGGGCATTCTGCCATAAAGGGATCGATCCCTTCCCTTAGGGGATCGATCCCATGCTTCCAGAATGTGATTTTCCTGCACTTTTGGGTTAGAAAATGATGTGGTCTTTGATCCTAATTCAACCCAAAACGTATTGGCACTTTTGTGAGAGTTTTTCTTGACTTTCTTTGATGAAAACATTGTCCAAAAATTCATTAAGTGATTTTCTAAAATATTCAAAACATTTATAAAGAATTAAAACCAATAAGGATGTATCATTAAATCATGGCCTTAATGTTGATATGATCACTTGAAAATGGATTGAGAAAATAATGTGTGATAAGGCAAATTTACAATATGAATTAGAACATTAAAGCTTACTTAAGTTTTTGTCATTTCAAAATATATATGGCAATTTAAAGCTAACAATCTCCCCCTTTTTGATATGACAAAACTTAATGTAAATTTGCTTTGAAAATTCTTTGATAAAATACTCCCCCTCAAATAATGCAGGATTTTATAAAGCTCCCCCTTAATATAAGCATGGGTTTTGAAAATGAATTTTCAAACTATTTCTCCCCCTTAATATCTCTCCCTTTATCTATCTCTCCCCCTTTTTGTCATAGCAAAAAGAAGGAAAAAATACTAAAAAATATGCTCCCCCTAAAATCATGGCTATGTGAGAACAAATAAAAATGCTCCATCCAACAAGAAACATGTTAGTACATGTGACTTATAGCACAAATAAATAAGTCAATATTCTCAAAGAGTATGAAATATTTATGCAATGAACATGACTTATGATCCTATACCAATTGTTTATAAATGATTTTGATACCAATTGTTGATAAGTAATTTTGCAAAAAGGTTCCAATTGGTACGAAGTTAAGCAAGCACCTAAGTATATCCATTGTTCTCTAAGGTCCAACTAAGGTGCATGGTAATACATCATGATTATGAGCTAAAATTAGATAACATATCATATGCATGTGCTCATAAATCATGTTCAAGCAAGAATGTGCATAGAATCAAGATATATAGCAATTAACTTCAAATTCTAGCACATAAGAGTTTCATGCAAAAATATCCTAAGAGAATTCTTCTCTATTTGTCATTTCAATCTAAGGAGCATGAGAAGAGTTGTCAATTTAAAGCTCATACCAATTGGCAATTTAGATTTGGCTTACCAATTATTGAAAATATGGTTCCCAATGATACTAATTGTTATTTCAATCTAAATACCAATTGTTACTAATGGTTGACTTAGGCATTTTGCATGAATCCAATATTTATGTGTAGTGTGTTCATGTCAAGAAAATACTTATTCTAAATATGCAAGAACACAACACATACCATCAAATATGCATATGGATCAATTAATTATTAGTCCACTATCATAAAGTATTAATCCATATTCATATTCACAAATTGATACCATATGGAAGATTCAAAACATCAAGGAATTCAAGCAAACACATTTTCTTCCATGGTTTCAAGCACACAAATCCTATGCTCATTTTCTAATTCAAGTCCTTAACTAATTATGAGCAAGGAAATATTCAAATAATAGATGCATGGATATCAAGTTTGTTCAAGTTTGCATTTATCTTTGAATGTTGGTGTTGTCATTAAGGCCTTAGTTCTTTAAGTACAAGGATGATAAAGTTTCATGCATTTAAACATTTTGGATCTATTTACCATCACAAATTATAGGCCAATGACCATTACCAATTGTTGAATTTACATTTGGAATCAATCCACTAGATGTAAAATTATCATGAATCCTAGTGTGGAATTGATAAGTCAAGCCAAGAGACATAATCCTATAAACATGCTTGACTAAGATGAACAAAAGATATGAAAAACACTCATTATGCACAAGTTCATCAAATTCTCAAATATGTCCATAAATCATTGAAATAAATCTCAAAATTATGTTTAAGCATTCATTAAAAGTATATTTCAAGATTATTTCAAGATTTATGCAATTCATGACTATTTTCAATGAGAAAACTGATTTTGCACTTGTGAGTTCAAGAAAAATGATATAGATTGTTGAAAGTGATACCATTTGTTGGAAATGATATTAATTGATGAAGTTGAGGCATGATATCAATGAAAAATGATTTTTCATATTTTAAAGTTCATTAAAAAGAAGTTAAAACAATGAATTTTAAGTTGAGAAGAAAGAAAGTATTAAGAGAATTAAGAAAACTTCTCAACTTAGGCTTAAAAACCCAGAAATAGACACTTTATGCCTATAGGGATCGATCCCTTTGGTAAGGGGATCGATCCCTTATACCCAGAATTTCAGATTTCTACATTTCTGCCTTGGGGATCGATCCTGTAAGTTGAGGGATCGATCCCTCATCCTGTTTCTGCAGATTCTGCAGATGTTTTGATAGAAAATTGGACTTGTGAGGTACCAAAACTTCGTTTTTGAGTAATTTAAGTCCAAGTAAGGGTTTAAACATTTGTAAAACATGATTTTGGACTTGTATGAATGAAAAATCTGAATGAAAAACCATTTTACAAAAGATTTTGCAATTTTGGTAGAATTTTCACCAATAAAAGCATTTTTGGCCTCAAAGGGGTTCATTTTAAGCATTATGCATATTTTGTCAAAACCAAAGCTTTGGAAACCACAAATATGCCAAAACAAACTTGTTCACATAGATTTTAAGCATATATAACATCAAATCATCATACTTGTGAACAACATGTCATGATTGTCAACATGCATATTCTTCATTAAGGCTCATGACAAGGCATTTTGCATATATGACATATTTGACATCTTTTGAGCAACTAAATATATTATCTAGACATATCAAACTTGCTCAAGATACAGAAAACCAAAAATCATTTCAAAATCACAAATCATGCTTTTCATTCAATGTATCAAGTACTATTCATCAAACATTCAACAATCATTCATCATGTCTTTTGTTCTATCATTCAACTCACAATGCATCAAGAATTATTAACACATTTTCTCATCAAAGCACAAATAATCAAATAAAAGTTTTAAAGAGTAAAGAATTAATCTTACAAAACTCTTTTGCTTGAGTATGCTTTGCCTTGAATTGTTGAGTCCACCTTGAGCTATTCTTTGAAGAATTGTTGTGATGGATCCTCAAGCTTTTCCTTTTTCTCATTGGCACAAGCAAACTCCATAAGGATGTGTTGAGCATTCAAACTCCATTGTTCCATTGTATTCCCATGCTCCAACACTCCTACAATAAACAAATTTATGCATGCTTTGGTACCCAAATTTTCTTGGGTCCATGAAAGTTAGTGCAAACAATTTTTGATCCTTTTGGGATCCATTTTAAGCTCATTTCATCATCATTTATTGCATGCCTTGGCATCCACATTTTTCTAACAACTCTTCCTCTAAATGTGGTTTTTCTATATGTGCATGCTTGTGAGGAGTGGCCTATCCTATTACATAGTGAGCATGTGAGAGATGTATCATGCATAGTATTGTTGCTCACTAAGAAATTCCTAAGATGAGTTTCTTTATGTATTTCATTATATCCTAGCCCATCTTTGTCAAAGAAAGCTCTTTGGGTCTCTAACATATGATCTAGCTTATGTTGACCCATATAAAACCTAGTAAATGAGTTATGTAAGTTTAAGTTCTTTTTATTCAACTCATTTATCTCCAAGTTAGCCTCTTCTAATTTCTTTTCAAATTCTAGCTTAGCATTTGTCAATGCTTCATTTTCTATTTTCAATTTAGCAATGATTTTCTTATATTTAGAATTCATGCATTGAAATTCATTTGCTAAATCATTAAAAGCATCTTGTAACTCATCAAATGTAAAATCATTATTTTCACTAGAACTAGAGCTAGCCTCATCGTCACTAATAGCCATAAAGCATCAGTAGGCTACCTCATCATCTATGTTTTCGTCATCGGAGCTATCACTATCGCTCCATGCAGCCACAAATGCTTTCTTCTTAGATTTTCTATCATTTTCTTTCCTAAGTAAAGGGCAATCTAGCTTAGTGTGACCTCGTTCATTACACTCATAACACACTAAGTGGTCCTTTTCTCTTCTACTTGTTTCTCCCCTATGGTGTCTCCTATTACTCTCTCTCTCTTTCATTCTCATAAATCTATTGAATCTTTTGGCAAACATTGCCATTTCCTTTTCTTCCTCATTTCCACTTTCATCACTATCATCCTCATGAGTGGAAGACTTAAGTGCTACCCCTACTTTCTTTGAAGGCTCTTCATTTCTTTTCAATTTCATCTCATATGTAAGTAGGCAGCCCATAAGTTCATCTAGAGACAAGGTATTTGGATATTTAGACTCTTCTATTACGGTTACCTTTGCCTCCCATGATTGTGGCAAGCTATTAAAGATTTTCTTCACCATTTCTACATTGGAATAGGTCTTGCCTAATGCCTTAAGTCCATTGATTATGTCATTAAATCTAGTATACATATCACTCATGGACTCATTTTCTTTCATTCTAAAAAGCTCATAATCATGTGTGAGCATTCCTACTTTGGTCTCTCTAACTTGATTTGTCCCTTCATGTGTGATGGCTAGTTTGTCCCATATTTGCTTAGCATTTTCACATAGGGACACTCTATTATATTCATTTGGACCTAATGCACAAAAGAGGGTGTGCATAGCCTTGGCATTCAATTGTGCCAATCTCATATCATTGGTGTCCCACTCATCCTCACTCTTAGGGATATCTTTTCCATCTACTTTCTTTATTGGGATTCTAGGACCATTAACTATTACTCTCCACACTTCATAGTCATTAGATTGCACAAATAACATCATCCTAGTTTTCCAATAAGAGTAATTCTCACCATTGAACAGTGGAGGTCTAACTAATGAGTGTCCCTCTTCTCCTAGGGGTGTGCCTACATTCAAGTGAGCCATTTAAGATCGTTTTGCTCGATAGAGGTTAATCTAATTCAATCTCGAGCCCAAGCTCTGATACCAATTGTTGGCTCTTATAGGCTATACCGAGAGGGGGGGTGAATCGGTTTTTAACTAACCTTAAGCTCGTTTTTCGGTTTCTCTAAATTCTCTAGCCTATATTGATATTTTCTAAGTTCTCTAGGCTAGACAAGCATGCAATTCAAGTTCAATGAAATAAACACAATATAAGTGCAAGTAAATTAAGAGTAAGGAGAGAGAGATTTACACAATCGATTTATAGAGGTTCAGCTACCTTGCCTACGTCCTCTACCTTGAGACGCTCCCAAGGATTTTCCCCAAATTCACTATACTTGAATTTGTTACACTCCCTCTTTTCAAGGATCAAGAGAAACCTCTCTCTTTTTCTAGGCTCAAGAGTAACCTCTCTCTTTTTCTAAGGCTAAAGAGAAACCTCCCTCTTTTTCAAGGCTAAAGAGAAACCTCCCCTTTTACAAGGAATGAATTGGTTTACAAGAGAAGTAATCAAAGAAGGCCTCTAGATAGGCAAGTGATTACAGAGATTAAGCACAAGTAAAAGCCTATACAAAATTTGTGCTAAGCAATACAAGAAATAGATGAATGATAGAAGATGTAGACTTTGGAGCTCTTGATTTGTTGTTTGAGGCTTGAGAAGATGAATAAGATGATGAAAGATGTTGCTTGGTTGTTCCTCTTCCTTCCTTTAGCTTCTAGGCCTCTATTTATAGTCCCTTGGATGGTTTGTGGACGTTGGTTGGAGCCAAAACAGAAACTAGTCGTTATGTCTCACAGAAACTAGCCGTTGGAGGCTTTCTGGCACAAAGGGATCGATCCTTTTACCAAAGGGATCGATCCTTTTCTTCATTCTGGGCTTCCTGGGCATTCTGCCATAAAGGGCTCGATCCCTTCCCTTAGGGGATCGATCCCATGCTTCCAAAATGTGATTTTCCTGCACTTTTGGGTTAGAAATGATGTGGTCTTTGATCCTAATTCAACCCAAAACGTATTGGCACTTTTGTGGGAGTTTTTCTTGACTTTCTTTGATGAAAATATTGTCCAAAAATTCATTAAGTGATTTTCTAAAATATTCAAAACATTTATAAAGAATTAAAACCAATAAGGATGTATCATTAAATCATGGCCTTAATGTTGATATGATCACTTGAAAATGGATTGAGAAAATCATGTGTGATAAGGCAAATTTACAATATGAATTAGAACATTAAAGCTTACTTAAGTTTTTGTCATTTCAAAATATATATGGCAATTTAAAGCTAACAAAGACGAAGGAGATTTCTTGGATACTCTTAAGTTGAGGATGAAATTTAAGGAATTCCGCCAGCATGATGGAGAGTTTCTTAGAAATTGTCCAATATTTAAATATTTGAATTTAACAAGATTAAAGACCATTTAGTTAAAAATTATTAAAGATATCACAAAATTAGTTGGTACCATTTTAGGATGGGCGTTGTGGGGGTGCTAATCCTTCCCCACACGTAACTGTACTCCCAAACCCTAGATTCTTTGAATGTAGACCATGCCTTATCTTAAGACAAGAATAGGTGACCAATCACACCTTAGGTTTGAATGGTTGGTGGCGACTCCTAGAATCTTAAAGTCTAGCGGTTAGGTTCACGGACCTAGACGTTACAACAGTTTGGCGACTCCACTGGGGATTTTTAGAGAGTCAGGCCAATAGAAAATTTTGTGATTATCTTTATTTTTTTGATTAAATGGTCTTTATCTTGATATGTTGTATATATTGCTTGTTATGCTATCTTTATTGAGGGGCATTTAAAATGGAGTCTTGTTCCTTCACACACACTCATCACTTGCATGAGCATGCATGAGCCTTCTACCCAGGCTCTGTCCTTTTTAGGAGGAAGTATAGTAACTACGCTCTTGTGAGGTGGTAACCTCCGCAATGGCTAGCGAAATACTTCCACTCAAATTGAACCTTTCCATTTGTAGCCTGTGATGGGTGAGGATTGGGTGCCTTACTAGTCTTGTGTGGACGACAGTGAGGAACAATTTGGGAACCTTTAGAACCTTAAGTACCAAAACCTAGCATATAGTAAGACCTAAGAAGCCTAATTGTGGATAGAACCTTACCAATGCATTAGGGCACACGAAGGAACAGTCTTAAATCTCTTATGAAGGGGCTAAAGCATAAATATGTGCAAAAAAAAAAAAAGAGATGAGGAAATTATGAAATGTTTCATTGAAATCATACTCATACATTCACTTGTCTCATAACAGTTGTTTGGCAAAACTGATACCTCATCCATGGGAAGTCAAGCACTATTCGAGGAGCCTAAATACATCTCTCCTTACAATTTGAAGGTTAAGTCAGAGGAAGCCCAACGCAGTAATGGTGATTGCTTAACTGAAGGCTATGTCTCTACTCTCCTAGAGAGGGTACATTTGACTATCAGATCAAACGATGTTGCTGAGCTAGCTAGTATTTAAAGACAATGGAGTAAAACAAGACAAGAAGCTTTCCAACAAAAGTATGGGTGTTTAGCATTGCTCCTCCCAGTGGCTGTTGATCATAACCTAATTAGAGCCATGATTCAGTTTTAGGATCCTTCATATAGGTGCTTTGTGTTTAACGAAGTAGATATGGCGCCAACTATTGAAGAGTATTCGACCTTACTCCAATTGAAACCTTCCAATCAAGACAAGATCTATGTTAAGAATAAAACAGGTTACCGAAAGAAGTTGGCCAAGTTGTTAGATCTCAATGTCACACAAGTTGCCCTTGTAAAATTGAAAGGAGAAAGTACTTGTATCCCTTCGAATTTCCTGCAGAACTTTATCATAGAGCACCATGAAGATGTCCAAGGAGTAAGAGCTATGGCCTTAGCTTTCTATGGGTTGATTGTATTCCCAAAAGTCTTAGGATATGTAGAAATAGTTGTGGTAGATCTTGTGGACCAAATGGAACATGATGTTAACCCAGTCCCCGCCATCTTAGCTGAGACCATTCGATCTTTGAATTATTGTAGGAGGAATGGGGAAGGAAGCTTTCAAGGGTGTTTACAACTACTCTACATTTGGATGAAGAGCCATTTTGAATGTGAAGAACCCAATTTTCGAGAAGTATTCGTTGGCTCTAGACTCCCTATCAAAGAATTTTGTGAAAGTAAATGGCCGGAGCCCAGATCAAAAGATAATTGGATTACATTTTTGCGCAAGCTTCGACACCAAGAAGTTGTTTGGAGAGCACCATGGATGGCTCATGAATCAGTATTATATAAATGTGGTAACTACCTTTGGGTCCCTCTTTTAGGGATATTGGGTACTGTTAGTTATGCTCCAACAATGGTACGAAGACAGCTTGGAAGTGAACAATTCATCCCAGCAACGCATGGACTTAATCAGTTAGAGTTTGCTCACACTGAAGTAGGGGCACAGAGGAAGATAGCAGAGATTGTCAAAGATTGGAAGCAAGCTATTAGGGTTGATCCAGGGAGGTATACTAATAATGTCACTCCTGAATATTCTGTTTGGCATGCAAGGTGAGCCAAGGATATTAAGATACCACTTGAAAAAGATGAAGAACTTCCCCAGAAGCATATAGTCCAAGATCCCATGATTGGCCTAGAGATTGCAAAAAGGAAGTTAGAAGAAGAAAAGAGGGAATTAGAACAAGAATACAAGAAGTTCAAGTACGACACTGATGTGAGGATAGGAAAGAGGGATCATGCATACTCGAAGGTCCATCAAGAGAAGAACAGGTTGGTGGATGAGATTAGTTACTTGAAGAAAAAGCTCGTGAGGTCTGAGAATAGTCGTATGATGGAAGAAAACAAACGACTAAAGGAAGAAGCTCAGAAGAACCAAGAAGAAATTGCACGACTCAAGGAGAAAGACAAAAGAAGGAGAATGAGCTTGATGAAACTCAAAGGGAGATAATACGATGGAAGATTTGACTACAAGGAGTTCTCAATCGAGCCCAAGAAGATCGACAGAAGATGGCCCAAAATATACAAACCTTAGTAGATGAATGGAAAATCTTCAAGAAAGACTCACAACTCCTATGGACAATGTTTCGTCAAATTAATTGGGTGGCTCATAGGGCCCAACAAATTGAAGATGAAATAAGGGAGGTGAAGCCTGGAGTTAACCCAATAACCGAGCATGGAGAGAGGATGCTACAATTGTTGGAAGAGATAAAAGGCCATTATGGTGCTGTTAGAGGACTCATGTGGCACCATTAGATTTCTTCATGGATGTCTTAGGATTTTTGGTTTTGTTAAATGATTGTTATGAGACGATTTTTTCCTTTTTTCTTTCTTCTTTCTTTCCTCCCTCATCTTATGCATTTAGGTTGTAAAATTCCATCTATTAAAATACATCTTTGAATTCTTTTAAGTCTTTGCACATTTTTCTTGAAAATAATTTCAACTTAATTGTGGCATTCAAGGTGTCAAAATTGAATCTACTAGACGGTCTGCCCTCCATAAATACCACACAAGGTATCAAGCTCGTATAATGAAAGAAGATCAAAATAACAGAATAGAGAAGTTGGAAAGGAAAAATGCAGAGATAAAGGGGCAATTGAGCGAGATTACCCAATTACTAAAAGCCATGATTAAAGGAAAGGAGAAGATGGGTAATCAGGAGGAGTCTATCCAAGAACCTCAACAAAGCATGCGAGACAACCCTATTTTTGTTCTTGAAGAAAGTACTGTCAAAGCTCCAACACCTCTACAGCTACAAGTTCAAAACCCAGTGGAGGTACCAAATTTAGATGATCCCACAGAGTTAGAAAAGTTGAAGCATAAAGAAGAATATAGTGGTACTAAAGCTCAGCTGAGCTTGATAGAGGAAAGACTAAGTGCCGTTGAAGGAGTTGACTATTTTGGACCTGTTGATGCTGAAAAGTTGTGTTTGGTACCTGGTGTCGTGCTTCCACCAAAATTCAAAGTGCCTGAATTTGAGAAATTCAATGGAACATCGTGCCCAAAAGATCATCTCACCATGTGCTGTAGAAAGATGACGTCATATGCATGGGACGACAAGCTATTGATTCTTGTTTTTCAAGATAGCTTGACTAGGTCAGCTGCTAAGTGGTATAACCAATTAGAAAGGAGCAAAGTTTCCTCTTGGTCAGAATTGGCAAGGGCTTTTATAGCTCAATACAAACATGTGTCTGATGTAGCCCCTGATCGCTTGTCTCTCGAAGGTATGGAAAAGAAGAAAGATGAGAGCTTCAAGGAATATGCCCAACGATGGAGGGACATGGCATCACAAGTTCAACCTCCTTTAACTGAAAAGCAAGTCACTATGTTCTTTTTGAATACTCTCAAGGCACCTTACTATGAGCGTATGCTTAGCAGCGTAACTAAGAACTTTGCAGATATGGTGCTAACATGTGAAGCTATTGAGAATGCCATCAAGAGCGGTAAGATCGAAGCACTTGTGAATGATAGTAGGAAGGGTGGATTCTTGAAGAAGAAGGAAGGAGATGCACAAGCCGTCCAAAACAATTCGCGTCACCCTTATACCCCTCACCCACCTTCAGTAAACTACACCTATTCTCAATCTTACCCACAAACTCATCCCCAAAACACCTATCAACCTATTTTCCATCGACAAACTCCTACAACCTCAACAAACCCCACTTTCCCACCTAATGACCAAAGGTACACCTGACTTAGCCGAAATATTGCCATAGACCCTATACCCATGACATACGCTGAGCTATTCCCGAAGTTGGTGGAAGGTTATCTCATTGCCCCTATTTATATAGAACCTTTGAAACCTCCTTACTCAAAATGGTATGACCCCAATGCAAAATGTGCCTATCATAATGGTAATATTGGTCACTCTATGGAGAATTGTATGGGCTTGAAGGTGAAAGTCCAATCACTCGTCAAAGCTGGACTCTTAAGTTTTGGGAAGAAGGGGGAGCCAGATGTTAATGCAAACCCATTGCCCGATCATGCTGGGACAACAGTAAATGCGGTTGAAGACCCAAGGAGAGGTACAATCAAGAGGACTGTTCCCGAAATAAAAACTCCATTAGAAAAGGTGTTTGAGGTTCTAGTGGAATCTAACTTATTACAACCAGTGATGTTGGTCGCAGGCTCTTATAAAGGGCAATATGATAGAAAAATGACATGCAAATACCATCGTGAAGCAATAGGGCACTCTGTTCAGTATTGCGAGGATTTTAGAAGGAAATTGCAAGAACTAATTAATGAATCTTGCGTGGAGTTCTATGAAGAAGTTCAAGATGAAGGAGTTCATGCCACTGATAAGGAGTTTGTTTTAAAACCATTGAAAGTGCTTTATGAAGAGAAACCTACGCCATCAGTTCAAGGGCCTAAGGTGGTGATAGAGGTGCCAACTCCATTCCCATACAAGAGCGACAAAGTCGTACCTTGGAGGTATGGGTATGATGCAATAATCAAAGATGGAGCAAATGTTGAACTAATGGTGGATAGTCCTAATTCCGCCAATATAGCTGGAGTTGGGGGGATGATACGTAGTGGACGTTGCTATACCCCTGAGATGCTACAACAGGCAAGAAAAGAGAAGGCCAGAGTGGGAGAAGAAGAAGTGGCACCAGTCCCAGATCCTGAGGAGAACCGACAAAGGCCGGTAACAGACGAAGATGCTTGTGAATTCTTGAGACTCATTAAGCATAGTGAGTACAGTGTGGTAGAACAATTAAACAAGATGCCGGCTTGAATTTCATTATTGTCTCTGCTCTTGAACTCTGAACCTCATAGGAAGGCATTGTTGAGGGTGTTGAATCAAGCTTATATGGTGCACGATGTATCTGTAGAAAAGATAGACCATCTAGTGAGCAATTTGGTGGTAGATAATTTCATATCCTTTAGTGACGATGAAATTTCAGCTGAAGGAAGAGGGAGTACTAAAGCTCTTCATATAAGTGCAAAATGCAGAGGCATCACAATTGGTAGGGTATTGATTGATAATGGCTCATCTATCAATATCATGCCGATGATTACTTTGACAAGGATGCTGATAGATGAATCTCACATGAAGCCAAGTAATATGGTGGTAAAGGCATTTGATGGAGCTCGTAGAGAAGTTATGGGAGACATAGAGCTTCCAATACAGATTGGTCCATGTACCTTTAATATACAATTCCAGGTGATGGACATTACACCATCTTATAGTTGCTTTTTGGGAAGGCAGTGGATTCATATGGCAGGAGCGGTCCCTTCCTCTCTTCACCAAAAGCTAAAATTTGTGGTGGACGGTCAAATAATTATTATCTCAGGAGAAGAAGACATGATGGTAGCTCAAACTTCCGCTACACCTTATGTGGACATTGGAGATGAAGTTGTGGAATGCTCGTACAGATCCTTTGAGGTGGCAAATGCTCTATATGTGGGTGAAGGGTCAAGTCTGTGTACTCCTCGCTTGTCAAATACCACTGGTATGGTCATGAAGCAAATAGTGTGGAAAGGATGGCGCCCTGGTTCTGGGTTGGGCAGAAACCTGCAGGGAATGTTAGAGCCACTAGAGATCATCGAAAACAAGGACAGATTTGGGTTAGGGTACAGACCGACAAGGATGGAAAAAATGAAGGTGATGATTGAAAAGAAAGAGAAGAGAATTGCTCGTTTGCATGGCCGTGATTTTGAGTCCAAGAGACTAATCATACCACACTTATATGATTCGTTTCACTCAGCAGGGTATATTCATCCAGATTCCATGATGGTGACTGAAAATGGATTGTTGAAGGTTTTTGCAAATTTGTCTGTTTCCGTGGTTGATAAAGAAGGAAGTGGAGGGTTTGACGTTGATCGGTTTGTGTACCCTTCAAGCGCAGAGCTAGGAAATTGGACTGTTTATGAGATGCCAATTGTCTATGCCACCCAAGAGTAATGGATTTTCTTTATTTTCTTATTTTCATTTGTTCTAGGTTTTCTTAGGATCATTCAGTTTCTTAAATAATGTAGGGGTGCTTATGCCTAAAAGCACTGAGATTTTCTTTCATGTATTGGGCCAACTTTCATTGATTTTCATTTCAATAAAGAGATTAATAATGCATTTTCTTCAATTCCTCAAGTACAAATCTCATTTCTTTCCAAGACACAATTACCCACATTCTTCATTTTACCAATTTTCAGGGATCCAGACAATGAAAATGATGATAACAATGACAATAATTCAGAATTTAATTTTGAGAATCTTGTTCAATTTAATGAATCTGATCATGAAGAGAACCTTGAGGATTATATTGTGCCTTCTGGGTTATTAAGATTGGTGGACCAGGAAAAGAAACCCATTGAACCTTATCAAGAAGAAACAGAAATAATAAGTTTGGGAGATGATGAGAATAAAAAGGAGGTGAAGATAGCAACTTCCTTGCCATCCAATGAAAGGGAGGAATTAAAGGAGCTACTTCATGAATATGTAGATGTGTTTGCTTGGTCCTATCAAGATTTGCCTGGACTCGATACTAGAATTGTGGAGCACAAGTTGCCATTAAAGCCTGAATGTAAGCCTGTACAGCAGAAGTTAAGACGCATGAAGCCTGATATGTTGTTGAAGATTAGAGATGAAGTTAGGAAGCAATTTGATGCTGGTTTCTTGGAGGTGGCCAGGTAGCCTGAATCAGTAGCCAATATAGTTCCAGTTCCGAAGAAATGGGGAAAGTGCGAATGTGTGTGGACTATAGAGACTTGAACAAAGCTAGTCCTAAGGATAATTTTCCTTTACCCCACATTGATACACTTGTGGACAATACTGCCAAATACTCCACATTTTCATTCATGGATGGATTTTCGGGCTATAATCAAATAAAAATGGCTCGCGAAGACATGGAGAAAACCACATTTGTGACAATGTGGGGGACCTTTTGTTACAAGGTTATGCCTTTTGGGCTGAAGAATGCTGGAGCTACATATCAAAGAGCAATGGTGACTCTCTTCCATGACATGATGCATAAAGAGATAGAGGTCTATGTAGACAATATGATTGCGAAATCGCGTAAAGGGGAGAATCATGTCACTAGTCTCAGAAAACTATTTGATAGATTGAGAAAGTATCAATTGAAGCTAAATCCGGCTAAGTGTACATTCGGGGTTAAATCTGGAAAGCTATTGGGCTTTATGATCAGTGAAAAAGGGATAGAAGTGGATCCAGATAAGATACAAGCTATTCAAGACCTGACTCCTCCATGCACCCAAAAGGAAGTGAGAGGATTTTTGGGTAGATTAAACTATATCTCTCGTTTCATTTCTCAACTCACCCTCAAATGTGATCCAATATTCAAGTTGCTTCGTAAGAGAGATCCCGGGGAATGGAATGAAGAATGCCCGGAAGCCTTCAACAAAATCAAAGAATATTTGTCGAACCCTCCTGTGTTGGTACCACCAGTAACTGGAAGACCTTTGATTTTGTATTTGATAGTCTACGAGAAGTCAATGGGATGTGTGTTGAGGCAAAGAGATGAATCTGGAAAGAAAGAACATGCAATTTACTATCTGAGCAAAAAATTCACAGATTATGAGTCTAAATATACCGAGTTAGAAAAAATGTGTTGCGCGTTAGCTTGGACGGCTCATAGACTCAGACAGTACATGTTGTATCATATCACATGGTTAATCACAAAATTGGATCCTCTCAGGTACATCTTTGAAAAGCCTGCATTGTCTGGAAGGATCGCAAGGTGGCAAGTAATGCTTTCCGAATATGATATCACATATGTGGCCCAAAAAGCCATCAAAGGGAGTGCAATTGCAGAATTTATTGCTGATCGCAATACGAATGGTTATAAACCGATGAAGATGGAGTTCCCAGATGAAGATTTGATGTTTGTAGAAGAAAAATGTGAGAAAAGACCATGGAAGATGTGTTTTGATGGGGCGTCGAATGCTCTGGGGCACGGGGTAGGAGTGATTCTTATATCTCCTGAAGGTAGTTATTATCCAATTACTGCTAAATTGGATTTTAATTGCACGAATAATGTAGCTGAGTATGAGGCATGTGTCATGGGTCTGCAGGCGGCCGTACAAAGAAAAGTCAAGATACTTGAGGTGTATGGTGATTCAGCTCTGGTAATTTATCAATTAAAAGGAGAATGGGAAACCAAAGATCCAAAATTAATCCAGTACCAAAAGTATATCGTTGAGTTGATTGATTATTTTGAAAATATCCAGTTCGAACATTTGCCACGAGAAGAAAATCAGATAGTTGATGCTTTAGCCACCCTAGCAGTAATGTTCAAGTTGGATGCAAATGTAGAGATCCAACCAATTAGGATGGAAGTGAAGAGTTCCCCAGCACACTACTTGAGTGTTGAAGAGGAAGTAGATGGGAAGCCTTGGTATCACGATATTCTGCAATACATAAAAAATCAGCAGTATCCTGAGCATGCTACTGAAAATGACAAAAGAACTATAAGAAGATTGGCTATGGGATTCTTCCTAGATGGAGAAATTTTGTATAAAAGAAGTTGAGATCAAGTACTGTTAAGGTGCGTGAATTCAACTGAAGCTACTAAAATTCTTGAAGAAGTGCATGATGGAGTTTGTGGAGCTCATGCTAATGGTCACATGATGGCTCGACAAATCATGAGAGCAGGTTACTACTGGCTGACTATGGAGAGAGATTGTATTAACTATGCTCGAAAATGCCACAAGTGCCAGATCTATGCTGATAAAATTCATGCACCTGCAAATGCTCTAAATGTGTTAGCACCTCCATGGCCTTTTTCAATGTGGGGCATGGATGTGATCGGACCAATTACTCCCAAGGCTTCGAACGGGCATAGGTTCATTTTTGTGATGATTGATTACTTTACCAAATGGGTTGAAGCTGCTTCTTATGCAACTGTAACACGAGCAGTGGTTTGCAAGTTTATCAAGAGGGAGATAATTTGTCGATACGGGCTTCCAAAAAGAATTATCTCTGATAATGCTCGAAATTTGAACAATAAGATGATGGAAGATGTGTGTACTCAGTTCAAAATCAAGCAGCATAATTCAGCTCCATATCGTCCAAAGATGAATGGGGCAGTAGAAGCAGCAAATAAAAACATCAAGAGGATAGTGGAAAAAATGGTTGAGACATATAGAGATTGGCATGAGAAGTTGCCATTTGCCCTACATGCTTATAGAACATCTGTTTGCACTTCTACTGGGGCAACACCATTTTCACTAGTGTATGGGATGGAAGCTGTACTACCTGTTGAAGTTGAAATTCCATCCTTAAGGGTCCTGATGGAAACAAAGTTAGAAGAGGTTGATTGGGTGAGAGATCATTACGAGCAGCTCAACTTCATTGAGGAAAAAAGAATGGCAGCATTGTGTCACGGCCAACTGTATCAAAGGAGAATGATGAAAGCGCATGATAAGAAGGTTCGACCAAGAAAATTCAGAGAAGGAGAATTGGTCCTGAAGAAGATTCTCCCAAATCAACCAGACAATAGAGGAAAATGGGCTCCAAATTGGGAAGGTCCTTATGTTGTGAAAAGGGCATTCTCTGGCGGGGCATTACTTTTGGTAGATATGGATGGAGATGATTTGCCAAACCCAATAAATTCAGATGCTGTGAAGAAGTATTATGCCTAAAAAAAAGAGAAAGAAAAAAAAGAAAAAAAGAAAAAGAAAAAAGAGATAAAGAAAAAGGAGGATTCAAATTGAAAACCCAAAAGGGCAGTTTGAGTCAATAGGGGGTGAATTCGAATTGAAAACCCGTAAAGGGCGACTTGAATCAAGGAGACATATCTAAGTTGAAAACCTGAAAAGGCGACTTAGGTATGAGGAGAAAAGGCATTAAAGGGTCATGATACAGAAGCACTAATGTGATTTGATAGGACTTTACATGGTCAGATGACTTGAAGAGAATGAGATTTTTGAATGAGAATTTTGTATTAATTGATCAGAGTCATTTGAATGTTTGCCCAAAGTCTGGTTAAATAATCCTAGAATCCTTGATTTTCTTTCAACCTTGCTTTGCCTTCACAATTGGCTACCTTTTGTAATATTTCTAGATATTGAATAATACCACTCTCTTCATTTCACTTATCATTTCTTTGCTATATCCTTACCTTGAGGGATTGAGAAATTGTGTTGCATTGCTCTTGAAATTAGAATGATAATGAATGTTTGCTTGGCAAAATATGTGAAAGACTCCTATATTATTTAGGAAAATGAAAGAAAAGGAAACTTGTGAATGAATGAAAATGGAAATTAAGAAAAAACAATGAAAAAGAAAGAGTGAATGAAGGTGAAAGAAGAAACAAGGGATAAGATAAGATAAAGAGGCCATGAAGACAAGAGTTTCATTGGGCAAGAAAAATGGAAGAAGGAAAATGAGGAGAGAAATAGGAAATATAAGGATAGGTTGACAAATGAAAAGAGAAGAATGCATGAGATGGACTGATACAGCAAAATCTTGTTGTTGCCACAGTGAAAGTTGAAATGCTTTTCAAAGAAAACATTGCATGAATAGAATAGATTGTGTAAGTGATATTGCATGGATGGAATTGCATAGATAGAATAAATTGCATTGATAGGATAGAATGCTTGCACAGTTGCATACATGATGCATTGCATGAGAAAAAGAAAAAAATTATAGACAAGGTTCCTTGAGTATAATCTATAAGACCTTCGAGCATGATTCCTCCAGCTTTTTGGACAAGATTTTAAAGTTTGACTACCTGCCTATTTAGGAGGAGCTTTTGGACAAGATTTTTAAAGTTTGACCGCCTACCTGTTTAGGGGGAGCTTTTTGGACAAGATTTTTAAAGTTTGACTGCCTGCCTGTTTAGGAGGAGCTTTTGGACAAGATTTTTAAAGTTTGGCTGCCTGCCTGTTTAGGGGGAGCTTTTTGGACAAGATTTTAAAGTTTGACTGCCTGCCTGTTTAGGAGGAGCTTTTAGACAAGATTTTTAAAGTTTGACTGCCTGCCTATTTAGGAGGAGCTTTTTGGACAAGATTTTAAAGTTTGACTGTCTGCCTGTTTAGGAGGAGCTTTTAGACAAGATTTTTAAAGTTTGACTGCCTGCCTGTTTAAGGAGAGCTTTTTAGATAAGATTTTAAAGTTTGACTGCCTTTCTGTTTAGAAGGAGCTTTTTCAAAAAAAAATGAAAAAATTAAAAAAGAAGGAGTCAGACAAAATAGATGTCTATGACTTTGTGCAATTACTGTTTCACAGCAAATGCACAAAGAGGGGCAGCTGTAGACACCTTATTTTGTCCAGGGTCTTAATTTGTAAAAATAATTAATTGGGTTAGACGACATTGTATTTTAATTTAGAATTAGGCTAGAATTAAATTAGAATTTTTAGATTTAGAATTAACACTAAAATTAGGAATTAGGAAGAATTAATAAATAAAATAAGAAAAAAATAAGGATAAAGAAAAGAAAATAAAATTAATTTTAGAATAGTATAATTAGAGTTTTTAGGATAATTATTTGGATTAATATTAAATTTGGTAGAGTTAGATTAGGATTAATATAAGAATTAGATAAATAAAATATTAAAAATATGAGATAATTATTAGAATAAGTATAGTTGTATTAGGACTCTAACTAATTTGTGGCTATAAAAAGGATTAAAGCTAAAGGTTTAAGGGGGACAATTATATACACAATCTGCACTCTTGCCTGCTTGCTGCATTGTCCTACCTCGCGCACCGCCTGTCGTCGGCCTGTTTCATTATAGCTCCTGCTGATTACCACACCGATTCTACCCTTGCCTTTCATCATCGTCATCGCTTCATCCTCAAAACTATTTTTATATGAGTTGCTCTTCTCCTACACTACACAGTTGCTCGTCACTGCAGCAAGATCGTGCCCTGATTCTCGCCGCCTTATTCACCGTGGTATCTGCTCTTGCACAGCATCGTCATCATCTTCAGTTGCCATTGCTCGACGGTTTTGCAAGACCACTTTCAGCTCGCTGCTGTTTCCATCTTCCAGCCCTGCTCTAACATCACCAATCACCATCGTCTTCATCAAGCTAGTTTACAGCCGCATTTGTTCCTCACCTCTCTTGCTTGTACATGTGAGCTGTAGCAAAGAAACACAAAGGAGAAATCTCGACTTTTGCCTTTTGACAGGTTAGTAAAAAATGTTTAATTAATGTTTAGTGGGCAGTGCATAATTGTTAGGTTTGTATATATATAACTAGGCATTTGTTTATATAATAATTAAATTAATAATTGATAGTTTAAAATATAACTAACATGGTAACAATTTGAACGTTAATATTTATTTTGATAATGGCTAATGTTTGTTTTAATAATGTTAACAATATTAATATGATGAAATCTAATAATTTGCAAAATAAATAATAATTTGTACGATTAAATTGATTGGCATATAATATTAGTAAAATAATAAAATCACAAAATATGGAGATAAGTTGAGATTGTTCCGAGGATGGAATTCCGAGTGTCACGAATGGTTGCCATTTTGAAAATTCCTAGGTGAGGATATTTGCCTTAAATTTCGCCAGCATGATGGAAGATTTAAGGTAAGTGTTCAATAATCGATATTTATTTCTAAAAAACATAAAAAATATATTAATAATCAATCTCTATTTAAAATAAAATAAAAATAAACATTAATAAGAAATTAAGGAATAATGACTAAAAAAATTAAAAGTACAATAATAATAAATTGAGAATAACTGGAGGTTATCCTAATGATGGAATTATAATGTGTCACGAATGACTGACATTTTAAAATTCTTAGGTTAGATGTTTTCTTTAAATCTCGCCAGCATGATGGAAGATTTAAAGAAAATTTTCAAAAAGAATAATCGACATTTATTTTCAAAAGATAAATAATATTAAAATAAAGATAAAAAATAAAATAAAAAAATAAAGGATAATTAAAAAGGAAAAGAAGATAAAAATAAGAATAAAAGATGGAAAATAAAATTAAGATATTGCATAAACGATTTAACAAATCCGACGACGGAGCCTCTCTGAGAAAGACGAATGGGATTTCTTGGATACTCTTAAGGTGAGGATGAAATTTAAGGAATTCCGCCAGCATGATGGAGAGTTTCTTAGAAATTGTCCAATATTTGAATTTAACAAGATTAAAGACCATTTAGTTAAAAATTATTAAAGATATCACAAAATTAGTTGGTACCATTTTAGGATGGGCGTTGTGGGGGTGCTAATCCTTCCCCACACGTAACCATACTCCCGAACCCTAGATTCTTTGAATGTAGACCATGCCTTATCTTAAGACAAGAATAGGTGACCAATCACACCTTAGGTTTGAATGGTTGGTGGCGACTCCTAGAATCTTAAAGTCTAGCGATTAGGTTCACGGACCTAGACGTTACAACAGTTGGCAAATGTGGTAATGGTGAAAAAAGCTAACAGAAAGTGGAGGATATGCGTGGACTTCACAGATTTGAATAAAGCTTGCCCCAAGGATTCTTATCTGCTACCATGCATTGATAAATTGGTAAATAAGACTTAAGGATATGAACTCCTGAGTTTTCTAGATGCTTTTTCAGGATACCACCAGATCATGATGCACCCAAACGATGAAGAGAAAACTTCTTCATTATCGATAGTGGAACTTATTGCTATCGAATAATGCCCTTTGGCTTAGAAAACGAGGGTGCCATATATCAATGAATGGTGAATAAAGTGTTCAAGGATCTATTGGGTAATACCATGGAGGCTTATGTGGATGACATGATCATAAAGAGCCGTAAATGAGAGATGCACATAGAAAAAATGGCAGAAGTGTTTAGGGTATTACGACAATATAACATGAAGTTAAACCCCCAACAAATGCTCATTTGGAGTCAGATTGGGGAAATTTCTGGAATTCATGATCACTAATCGGGGAATCGAGGCTAACTCCGAAAAGATTCAAGCTATCTTGGATATGAAGCCACCAACCACTGTAAGAGAAGTGCAAAGGTTAACAGGGAGGATAGCGGCTCTAAATCATTTTTTGTCTAAATCAGTAGAAAAGAGTCTACCGTTCTTCAAAGCAATTAGAGGAGACAAAAACTTTGAATGGATTGAAGAATGCCAAATTGTGTTCGATAAATTGAAGGAGTCTTTGAAGGGGTTGCCACTGTTGTCATGGCCCTAGGAGGGAGATAGACTCTTTATGTACATAGGAGTTGGTGAAAAAGCAATAGATGCGATCCTGTTAAGGAAAGATGGGGATAAGGACTGCCCAATCTACGACGTGAGTAAGCTCTTGTTGGATGCAGAAACGAGATACCTGTAGGTTAAAAAGGTAGCCTTATCATTGGTGATAGCAACTCGTAAGCTATGCTCGTACTTCCAGGCCCACTTAGTAACTGTTCTGACTAATCAGCCTGTAAGGCAGATATTGCAAAAGCCAGAACACTCGTGGCACTTAACCAAGTGGGCTGTCGAGCTTAGTGAATATAACATACACTTCCAGCCTCGTTAGGCGATAAAAGGGCAAGCATTGGTGAATTTTATTGTTGAATGCACGGGTCGAGAGGCACAGGAAGAATCGTAGTTAGCTTGGTAGAAATTATTTGTAGATAGAGCTTACAACGTGGATAGCAGCGGGTCTGGTATTGTTCTAGTCTCACCCAAAGTAGAAAATTTTGTTTATTCCCTGCACTTCAACTTTTCAAGTTCAAATAATATAGCTGAGTACGAAGCTTTAATAGCTAGAATGAAATTGGCTGAAAGGCTCTAATCAGCAATTTGATAGCCCACAACGACTCCCAATTGGTGGTAAATTAGTTTCTTGGTGAATATGAGGCATAAGGGCCTACTTTAGTACCATACTTACAGAAGGTCTAACTAGTAGCACAATCGTTTAAGAATTTCCAGCTGACTCAAATAAATTGATTGGAGAACAAACACGCATACGCCCTCTCTAAATTAGCCTCGTATAGAAGAGCAAAGGGTGGAATAGTGAAGGTAGAGTGTTTAACCGAACCAAGCACAGTAAAAAAGGAAGTCTGTGATGTTGAGACTGGGGATGACTGGAAGAGCACGATCAGAAACTACATTCTGGAGGGAAGACTTCCTGATGATAAAGAAGAAGCTCGGAGGTTAAAATTACAAAGTGCTAGATTTACGGTGATAAATGGGGAGCTCTATAAGTGAGGGTTTACCATGCCCTTGTTAAAATGTTTGGGACCAAAACAAGCCAGATATACACTGGCTTAAGTGCACGAGGGCATATGTGGAGAACATTTAGGAGCTCGAGCACTAAATGTGAAAATACTCTGAGCTGGATTTTATTGGTCTACGTTGAAACATGATGCTACTGATAAGGTGCGAAAATGTAACAAGTGCCAGAAAATTTGCTCCTATTGCGTCAGCACCTGTCTCGGCCCTCCATAATACTTTTCAACCTACGCCATTCGTGTAATGGGGCTTGGATATTTTGGGACCTTTTCCCTTGGGGATAGGGCAAAGGAAGTATCTATGGTTAGCCACTGATTATTTCACCAAATGGATAGAGGTAGAACCTTTGGCCACAATATCCAAAAAGAAAGTAGAAGCCATGGTGTAAAAGGACATTATTTGTCGATTTGGAGTCCTTTGAGTACTAAACACTGACCATGGAATTTGATTGTGACGCTTTTCGAGAATTTTGCAAAGAGTTGAATATCCAGCTCAAGATATCATCCGTATCCTACTTGCAGACTAACATACAAGCCGAAGTTAGCAACTGAACCATAATCCATTGGTTGAAAACTAGATTAGACAAGGCGAAAAAAGGATGGGTGGATGAACTCCCCAGTGTCCTTTAGGCCTACAGGACTATAAGTCGGGTTTTGATAAGAGGAACACCATTTAATTTGGTGTGTGGGACTGAAGCCCTCATTCCGGTTGAAATTGGAGCAACATCACCTAAAATGGTCCCTTATGTACAAGAAGTCAATTCCCAAGGGCTTAGAGAAAACCTCGACTTACTTGATAAACTGAGGGACATGACAAGAATGAGATTGGCTACCTACCAACAACGAATAGCTGGGTATTATAACACTCGAGTTAAAAGTAAAGAGCTACGAGAATGAGACCTAGTGTTAAGAAAATCAGCCATCACAAACGCACATAAGGAATATGGCAAGCTCCGAGCTAATTGGGAAGGACCTTACAGGGTCAAGAGGATGATCAGACTGAATACATGCACTTTGGAGATTTTACAGGGAAAAAGGATCTCGAAGACTTGGAATGTTAACCGTTTAAAGTTGTATTGGCAATAAAAGTCTTGTATTTTTGCTTTATTATTTTGTTACAACTATTTTATTGCTTGTTTTATATGTAGCAAATATCACGTAATGATACTGCTTGGTTTATGAATAAAAGGCCAGTTATTCGTATCTTTATGTTTTCTGTAATGATAACTTGATTGATAAATGTATTACAGGAATGAGAATAACAGAGGCAAAGCTGACCAAATTAAAAAAGTCCCTAAGCAAAAAATGCACGAGACGGGTAAATCAAAAATTCCCTAAGCGAAAAATGCGCGAGACGAGCAAATTAAAAAAGTCCCTAAGCGAAAAATGTGCTAAATGGGCAAAATAAAAAAAAATCTATAAGCGAAAAATGTGCGAGACGGACAAATCAAAAAGTCCCTAAGCGAAAAATAAGCGAAATAGGCAAACTAAAAAGGTCCTTAAGCGATAAAATGTGCGAAATGGGCACAATATTTGAGCAAGAGTTCTTCTTTAAGAAGAAATGATAGTGCTTTAAAAGAAGAACTGGGGAGCATGTGGTATGGCATTTGCAAGGTATGTTGCACATGTGTTGCGATTCTATTGATAGATGTGTTTTGGCTTTGTAACATTTTAATACGTCAGCATGCTATACAAGATGCAATTATAAGAATGTTATAGTGATAGCTGTGTTCTAATGATGACATATTACGCATGATATAAATTGTACTTCAATAATCCATCACAATATCACAAACATGCGTGAAAAGTAAACAGTGAAAGAAATATTGCAAAGAGAAATCATTGCCAACTTCTACTAAAAATAACGGAATGATTTACAACTATAAAATTCCTAAAAACAAAAAGTATGATTTAAAACTGTCAAAAAAAAATAAAAGAAGGAAAAGAGCCATCTCCACTATCTTACTGTAGGCGCAGAATCAAAAGGAGGTAGGGAGGCCCTGCCTTCAATTGAACCTTCAGAAGCAACAATGTCAACAGGTCGGACATCACCAGGAGGCCCTATGGTCTCGACAGCTATAGGATTTGGCACAAGCTCAACAGCAGTAGAATCGAAAAATTGAAAGTTCTCACTATCCAAGCCCTCTAAAGCCTCAATAGGCTCTAGTTGGCCACGCAGTTGGCGAGGAGGCCAAGGGCTGCTGAGGTTTCCCAAGTTGTCCTCAGCTCCTCTCTCCAGGTAGTCCTCAGGCTTCTCAAAATCTAGCTTGTACTCAGTCCAGGGAGGAGGCTCGTAGAATTCAACTTCTTCAAAAAATTGAAGCTCCGGGAACGTTTTGCCAGGCCTTTCCTTTTTTAGCCACTCGCAGGCGAGATAGAAACCATATTTTACAAAGCTCGCTGAATATATCTACTTCTTTTCGAAGCAACTTGAGAGAGGTGATATTCCCAAATCGCTTCAGTGCGAATACAGTTACGATTGGTCTCCATTCCCATTTATCGCTCTTATAAGTTATGCACCTCATCAAGAGCTTCATCGGGTTGGGACTGCATGAGTCGTAAGTCATCCATTACCTTCTCGTAAGCCTCCTTGAACCCTTCTAAGGAGCAAGCCTTCGTCTACTCAGTGCTCAAATTCAATTAAAGGTTCGCTATTGGAGATCTTAGATCCTTGTTCTCCTTCTTCAGCTCATCCACCTTGTTAAGAAGTGAGCGAAGTTGATGGACCTTGTTGTGAAGCTCCATGTTGTTTTCTCGAAGATGTTGCAGCTCCTTCTTAGTCCGCTCCCGTTAGGTCCTGTGTTGCGCATTAACAGCCACTACTTGCTGTGCAATTTGGCAAAATGAGAAGAATAACTAAAGATCAAGATAAAAGGACAAGATAATAAAACACATGCGATTGAGAAAAAGTTAAAGCCTCTTACCCTCATCACGAAGTGGTCTAAACTATCCTTGCCTGTGAAAAGACTTCTAAAAATTTCATTCTCATATTGCGGAAAGATAGTGCTACAAGCTAGGCGAGAGGCTACCCAGGCCTCCTCAATGCTATCATTATCATTAACTCCGGAGTAAGTCTAAAAGTCATCACCATTGACAACCCTGCCTCCATTCACTTGATAGCACCTGAGTGTAAGATGTGCCATCTTTGACAAAATTGGCCTCATAGCCATCACATCTTCGACGAATAGCCTCTTTCGATTCTTTTGGCGAAGCTTGCGAAGGATGCGTTTATCTCCTAAGGGATCGAGGTCACCCTCTTAAGGAGCAAATTCACTTCTTTGAGACCCCGAGCTCTCATGGCCTTCCTAACTGAGCATGAGAATAATAAACCTTCTCTTTCTTCCCCACTCGGCTTCTTGTGCAGGGTGACTTACTTCACTGGTAACTGGAGGAGGAGTCGGGGTGCTAGGACGCTCTGAAGTGAACGCTTCGACTTGGAGTTGTTTTCACAGATGAGCATTAGGAAGGACCCTAGAATATGACACAGAAGCCTTCCTCTTACAGATGGCATTTTGAAAACTCATACTTGCACAATGAAAGAAAATGTGTTAGCATATCATACCGAAGACATTAATCACATGCGCAAATGCAAGAATCATTATTTGAAACCTAAGAACGCATCAAGGTCGCCTATATTGGCTAAATTCTCATCCGACGGAAGATCGTAGAAAGGATTCCTAAAGGCGTCACCTTGGTTCCACTCTAAGTCCTCTTAGGATGAACTAATAGTGCTTGTGGTCCAAAGTGATTCATGCCCTGAACTTGAAGAAAGGTCTCCTATTGAGTGACCTACGAGGCTTGTTGGCTCGACTAAAGGGACCGCAGGTGGATTGGTAGGGTCAGAGCTACGGGCACCTAAGGTTGAGGGTAAGTTTGAAGGAATGGTGGAAGTGTCAGAAGCAATCCTGCCTACTCCCCAACTAGCCACAGTGATATTCTCGAGGGTCAAAAGAAAAAATAAATTTCGTTACCTGGTAGAACATATGAGTTGTATAGACTCGCCAAATTGATCTTTTAGAAAAGCAAAACTGAATCTTTCAGAGTACTTTGTGTGGTTGCTGGTATCTCATTTCCATCTAGTGAGGATATTCAAACCCCTTGGAAGTTCAACAATGACCGACTCGCTTTCGAACCTATGTAACTTTATTATCTACAAAAATTTTATTATGAAAGTTCTTTTCCATTACTCTCTAGAGGGAATACGTGATTGATTTGGCCAACCCATGAACCCTAAAGAACACGTTAAGTAAAGGAATAAAAGGTGTGATGCCTAATTCATGACACACTATTGAGAATCCCACTAATTGGGCCCAACCATAGGGGTGGAATTGACACGGAACGATGTTCTTATGCCTAAGAAACTCTAACCCTAGTTCAAGAATAGGAAAATGAAAACCAAAGTGAATGGAAGCCCTATATATAGCTACATCGCTGGCAACTAAGTCAGGGGAAAGCTCTCTATCGGTTGGAAGCCTATAGTGGTATCCTTGATGAAAAGGTAATTATTCCTAATTTCCTTTAGTTCTGTGTTACTCAACTTAGAACGAACACCCTTCCTTAACGCTTTACCTTTACCATGAGAGGCCATAATTAACAACCCAAGGAAAAAAAGACAGAAGTGATAAATAGCAGGTTAAAGGCCTGCGAGTGAGCAAAAAAAGACGTGAGAGACTAAAATCCATGACAAGGAAAAGAACTGACGGGAGACTTATTGTGTGTTTAGTTAATGAAAATAAAGCTGTTTTCTGTTTTCATTTTCATAAAAATAGAAAACATGAAAGAAAATATGTTTGGTTAAAGAAATGGAAAATAAAATTTTAGAAAATGAAAATGAAAATGAAAATTAGCTAGATTTAGAAAACAAAAAAATGATGTTTTCATTCTTTTCAATGAAAATGAATTGAGAGAATTGGAAAACTAGAAATCAAGGGCTTTTAAAAATTTTTACACTTTTCACTTAAAGGTCTGGCGTTCGATATGTTATAGATGCAAAATAGGGTTTTTCTATTTATTTTTCTTTTGCCGCGTTATTCCTCTGTTTATTTCTTCTGTCGTTGGCTGCATTCCTCCTCTCTGTTTATTTCTTCTGTCGTTGGCTGCATTCCTCCTCTCTGTTTAATTCTTTTGCTGGCTGCATTCCTCCTCTCTTGCTCACTCTTGTCCATCAAACAGGTTCTTTTTTCCTAACTTTTCTCATTCGTTTTTTGTCTGCTTTATAATTGAAGATTTTATTTATGTTGTTTGTGTATATCTTGATTGCTTTTCCCTTTAAACTCAACTACTCTTTGTTTGAAGATCTTCAACCTCTGGGTCTTTTCTGGTTTTAGCAGAATGTGTGAGAGAAAGAAAGAGAGAGAAATCCCGGATTTTGACAAGTTTACAGATTAATATAGTTAAAATCATCAGCTAAGTTGACAATGATATATGCAATCGCTGGACTTTCATACCATTTATATGACTTGTTTAATTTGTTAAAGAATTGCCTTGAATAAGATAATAATGACGAGTTTTTTCCTATGCTAGTGTAATTTATAATCTTATTTTCTTAAATGGAGTACTTTCAAAATTTATTCCAAAAACTGAATAGTTTTTAACAATTGAATTCCATGTCAGCATGAGAAGTCCACTCCACTCCATCTTCTGCCAACCCTCTCTATTTTTTTTCTCTCCTCTGCAGGTGCATA
The DNA here is from genome assembly GCA_032173925.1 of Heritiera fomes. NCBI lineage: Eukaryota > Viridiplantae > Streptophyta > Magnoliopsida > Malvales > Malvaceae > Heritiera > Heritiera fomes. The sequence continues at coordinate 23,996,813 of JAPDPM010000009.1, forward strand.
AGCCTGTATTGTAATTGCATTCATCTTTCAATTTTTTATTCTCTTGATTAACTCCTTGCAAATCCACAATATTTGTAATCTTGTGAAATTAAAAAAAAAAACCATTTGCCAGACACTTTGAATTATTCTCATTTTTTTGAACCATCAACGTTGATTTTAATTTCTCCTGGATTTGAAGGTGACCATGAACTTTCTGACTCGTGTTCTTCTTGGTAGTTGCAAGAGCACATTTTAAAGGATTAGACCACAAAAGCTGATTCGAGAAAAATTAAATTATCATTGACAGTTTTGATTCATAGGACTGTGCGGAGTTTTATGAGATAAAGAATCTCCTCAGCAGTCCATATCTTGCCATTGAAACAAGTTCTTTTCTTGTTCATCAAAGTGACCAATAAGCTACCGAGTCTGAAGCAAGCCACCATGCCTTACGTAAGCTGCAGAGTCAAGCATTCAAACAAAGAGGCTTGAAACGAGGCTGGTAGGCAAAAGCTTATATGCCACCACTTTAGGAAACAAACTAGAGCGAGGATAAAAAGGAGTAAAGGAAAAATATGTGTTGATAATCCTCCTCGACACTTGAATATCAAGGATATAAGAATCTGGAATTGAAATTCCCCTCAAAATCAAAAAACTTTTTATAGGGAGTTCCTCCAACCCATTTTTAATTGATCTTTCATTACCTCTTAACAAAATTTATAATGAATATGCATCTGACTTTATGGCCATGGCTGAGCATCTTTGTCATGTTTCTTGCAGTCAAAATGCTCCAATCCCCTATCTCTCTCTGCATTTTTGACTCGATTTCATTTACAGTCCCATGAATTCAACATCGGAATGTTATTTGAATAGTATATATCATGAATCATTCATGATGCAAGCCTTTTATTGGTTCTAAAAAAGGCAAAAGTATCATCAAATTTTAATTACACATAACTTACTTTGTTCTGTTCATGGGGTATACAAGGACAGGTCCTATAGTAATGTTTCGTTCGGATATATAGTTTAGAATTTGATTGTTTCCTGAGAAATTTGTTTGAAGATATTCAACACCTCTCATTGACTTCTATATTACTATTAGTTACTAGTTCTAGCTTCAATGAAAATGGACATAAGATACAATTTAATACTTGGAAATTTGAGTTTTAATTACCCTAAATTTGTATTGTTTCTATTATGCCCATGTGGACTTGTAATAGCATGATAGATTTTATTATTGATATATGATATTGATTGCTTTATTAATGATTGACTTGTCCTCTAAATAGTAGTTTAGATGGGGGAAAAGGTAAAGAAGTTGATGCGAAAGATTGGCCAAAAGAAAAAGAGACAACATTTATTCATCTCTTAATTAGAAAAATAAGAGAAGGAAAGTTGCAATCGTCTACGTTTAAAAAAGAAGTGTGGTTAGAAATCAACAATGAGTTGCATGATATTATTGGAGTCGATTATGGTGTTGAAAGATTGAAGGGTAAGTTCAATCGATTACGTACCACTTATCGTCATTTTTCTGAATTAATTGGACATACTGGAGTTAAATGGGATGTGACGTCCAATATTGTGAATGCTACACAAACAATTTGGGAAGACTTTTTTAGGGTAAAATTAATTTATATTTCTTTTTTTTTCTTATAGATTATTGATCTATGTTTATTAATTTTATGCGTTTGTTGTTTTGTTATGCAGAAACATAAAGATTTCAAAAATTTCAAAAAACAAGGTTGTGCAGAGTATGAGTTGCTTGGTGAAATATTCAACACTACAACTGCAACTGGAAAACTTCAACAATTATCTACCGAAGATCCATTATCTCCCACCAAAGAAAGGCTTTTAGAAGAAGAATTTTTATCAAGTTCTATGCGCGTTGATTTTGGTGATAATGGTTCAGAAGGTGAAGAGAATGAAAAAGATAAAAAACGTAAGATGCATTCAATTCCTGGTGAGCGTCGATCTAGCAAGGTGAATAAAATGAAGAAGATGGATTTAGTTTTGGAGAAATGGGCGGCTACATTAAGTGCAAAAAAAGAAGCTGCTAAAGCAAAAGCTGAGAGATATAGATCATCTACTGCTAGTGGAAGTACAGCTTCTAATTTTAATTTTGACTCTTATTCTATGGGAAAGTGCATGAGTCTTTTAGAAAAAATGGAAGGCGTTTCTTCATGTTCTTATAATAAAGCAATAGAGAAATTCACATCAGCAGAATGGAGGCAAATTTTTGTTGGAATGTCTGATGCAAGGTGAAAAGATTGGGTGGATAGCCTTATTTAATCCTAGTGTTTTAGTCTTATTTAATCCTAGTGTTTGTTATTTTGCTTAGTGAAATATTTTACTTATATTTTTATGTGATGTAATAATATTCTAACATTATAGTGTGAAATACATGAAATTATTTATTATTATTGAGTGATTGATAAATTCTCTTTCAACGTTGTTTTATTAACTGAAATTATTATAGTAGGTATAATGTGTTGATATAACACTGATATTTGTTATTTGTGCAAGTAATTATAATGAGTGTTAGCTCTAGTTCAGAAAGTTCGTCTGATTTAGAAGATGAGTTGGTTCAATTTATACTTATAAAATATGCCTATGAGTATTACAAGACCTACTTACCTAAGATGCCATGTAGGACTTCTACATTGAGTGGAAAGACATATGTTATGGAGATTTTAGACGGAAATCCAATGGTATGTTATGAAATGTTTCGCATGAAAAAACATGTTTTCTTGAATTTTTGTGATAGGTTGAAAGCAGAACATCTTTTTACAAGATGAAAAAATGGTTTCTGTGGAAGAAGCAGTTGCAATGTTTTTATATATTATTGGTCAAAATGAAAGACAAAGAGTTACAAGTGATCGATTTCAACATTCAACTGAAACTGTTTCTGCATGGTTTCAAAAAGTTTTGCTTGCTGTTTGTAAATTGGGAACTAAAATCATATGTCCAAGAGATCGAGGTGATGTTCAACCAGAAATTGCTAGAAATCCTAAATGGTTTCCATATTTCAAGGTATGTTATATAATACTATCTTTTTATAAATATTTTTTCTTTTAATAGAGAATCACATAATTTATATATATTTATTGTTAATTAAGGATTGTATTGGAGCTATTGATGGAACTGAAATAGCGACTTGGGTTCCTGCATCAAAGCAAGTTCCATTTCGAAATAGAAAGCAAAATATGTCACAGAATGTACTGGTAGCTTGCTCTCATGACATGCTTTTTACATTTGTATGTGCTGGATGGGAGGGAACAACTCATGACACAAGAGTTTTTGTTAATGCAGTACTAAATAATTCTGGTGCACAAAATTCTTTTCCAATGCCAAGTGCTGGTATGTTTTTAATTTATTTTATTTTATTTTCTAATAACTACTTAATTTGTAAATATTGTTCATCTAGTTTTCATAATTCTTAATATTGATATTACAAGTAAATATTATGTGGTGGATGTTGGATACCCAAACATACCTGGATTTTTAGCACCATTTCATGGACAAAGGTACCATGCACGAGACTTTATAAGTATGCACCAACCTAGAAGGAAGGAGGAATTATTTATTATGAGGCATTCTTCTGTTCGTAATGTGATTGAACGAAGCATCGGAGTGCTTAAAAAAAGATTTGCCATATTGAGGGATATGCCTAACTATCCTCTTAGAAAACAACGTTATATACCGAAAGCGTGTTGTACTGTGCATAATTTTATTAGGTTGGAAGCTGAAAAAGATGAATTATTTGAAGAGGGTGAAAGAGAATACATGCAGGAATTTGATGACACAAAAGCAACTTCTACTAGTTCAAGCAACGAGCAAATTACATTTGATATGTCACAAACAGTTGAAATGGCTCAAGTTAGAGAAGAGATTGCAACGTCTTTATGGAATAATTATAGACAAAATTGATATTTAAAAAACCCATAACTATTGGTTTGGAGGTGTTGTTAGTTGTTTGGAACTAAAATACATTTTAATAATTTGAATTATTATGTTTATTTCATTTATAATTTATTTTTATTACTTAGTTACATTTTACTTTGTTTTCAAAAGTTGTAATTTAATTTAATTTTTTGGTTATTGTTTTTCATATTTATTGTTTTGAAAATATAGATACCAAACGCATTTTCTATATTTTCATTTTCAAAAACACGTTTTCATTTTCGTGTACCAAACAAGTTTTCCAAAATTCAGAAAATAGAAAATGAAAATTTGTTTTCAGAAAATGAAAATAGAAAATGAAAACAGAAAATATTTTCATGAACCAAACGAAGCCTTAATGTTTGCGACAAAATGTAAGTCTTTCGGAAAATAGTGAAATCGAAATTGACTTTGGTGGCAGAGTGCAGGCCTGCAGCAAGTTAGGATAGCGAGAGGGTTGAAGTGTGCGGAAGGGTATTACTTTAGAGAATTTCTAACGTGTTTTACTTACCTCCTTCTGCTTATATAGCCACGGCAGGGAATCCCAAAGGTTGCAAATAGAGAGACACCTCCCAAAGAGCTGTGTTTTGGAACCTACGAAAAAGTAAAAAAAATGAATAAGTTTACAAAATGACCGAAATACCCAAAATATATACTCTTTTATCGGGAAACCCAATAAGAGAGTGGGGAGCAATTGATATTGGAAAGCCCAAACTAAGTGGGCCAGACCCAAGAGGCCCAGGGTGGAGCAAACGAGGATCGCCACATGGCATAGTAATATTGAGTCACGTGCCAGCACAAGCAGGAGATGTTTGCTACCCAATGGGAGACAGCCTCCCTCCCGGTAGGAGAGGGTCTCCAATGTCATCATTATAGCCTGCTGTAGGTCGGAAGAGGCTTGCCACGACGTCTAAGAAGAGCTTTTATTTTGTGAGAGAGGGCCTCCCGCCTCGCAGAGGACACTTTCCCACCACCATGGACGACAGAGATGGAGGTTTCTGCTACGTGCAGGAAACAAACTGCTCAAGGGCCAAAAAAAAAAAAATTACCCTTTGGCAATTTCTACAGCAGTAACGATAACTCGCTCCACTATAAATAAGCCATAGGTATTATTTTATTATTCTCTAAGTTCTTTCTTCCTATTTATAATTATTATCAAGAATTCTTTGGTTGACTTAAGCATCGGAGTGCTTACGCATGGTACTACTCCTTGTGTCTCTTTGTCTTCTCTTCTTTTTGCAGAGCTTTTAGTGCCACGTGTGAAGGAATAACAAGTGATCTACGTTAGCATCAAATCATTATTGTTTTGTACAACAACAGAAAGAAAATTCGATTAATTGGTTAATTAACCAATTAACTGAAATTTTAAAAAATATTTTTTTATTTTAATTATTTAACTTGTTTCAATATAAAACAAGTAACAACCAACTTGCATCAATATAGAACAAGTAACAACCTTCATCCTGCATTAATATAAAGCAAATAAAACAACACTCAAAGTTTCAAACAACCATCAATTACTAGCAATATATAAATTTTGGATAATAATTCAGTTAATTAGTTAATTTTGATTTTCGAATCGAATTAACCGATATTCAAAGTTTCATCAAAATCTCTTTTGTTAACTGACTGAATTTATTTTGGTAGACGACCGTTTAACAAAAATCAATTCAATCGATCGATTAATTCTGTTAAAACCGAACTTTGAACAACCCTACTCTCATGTACTAATCTACTTGTGTTCACCGTTTTGAGGTTCTATCTCCGTACAATATGTTCTGTTACATGCTCTTTACCATTTTCTTCTTTTCTCTTCATTCTCCCAAGATCCTCTCCCGGTTAGCTTTGAAACCCTAATGAAATTCCCAAAACGAACCCTCAAATCTACACGAAACTAAACTGAAATCTTGACCGAAAATAGGAAACTTTTCTGCCTAAAAAAAATTGCTTGTTCTATTTCTTTTCTCTTTCTCTTTGAATGCTCAACTTTTGTGTATTGCTTGCGTGTATTTTGATTGGTATATCGTGATTGTCATGAATGAATTGGGTTCGTCCCCTCTTTTTTTCGTGTGTATTCCCTTATATTGATGGGATGATTCGCCTATTAAAACTCCCCATTAATTTCTTGATCCTCCTTTTCACTGCCCATGATTTTAATTTTTTTAAAATGATTTCCAAATATACTTTCTTCTACCATTTATTTCTTGTTCATTGTTTTAACTTCCTTAATTTTCTTCTTTAAAGCTTTCTATAAATATTTTTGATTTCCAATTTTTCAAAGATTTTTTCCAAAACCAAATTATAAGGGAATCTCTCTCTCTCTCTCTCTCTCTCTCTCTCTCTCTCTTTCTCTCTCTCTCTCTCTCTCTCTCTCTCTCTCTCTCTCTCTATATATATATATATATATATATATATATATATATATATATATTAATATCCAATATACAATCAATGGAGTTTTGTGATTCTATAAGCGAGATTAAGGTGATGACATATGTTTTTTAAAACATTAAAAAAATAAAACAATACATATGTTATCACCTTAACTTTACTTATGGAATTAAAAGACTTTAATGACATTGTTAATAATTATTATATATATATATACATATATATATATATATATGAAAAATGTGGAAGAAAAATAAAAATCGTTTTCAAAGTTATGGCTCTGTCCTAAGTTAATTAAAGTTAAAAGTATGCTTTATAAAGTGAAAAATTGAAAGGATAGATAAGGATGAGTGAAAAGTAGAAAGTAAATAAAAAAAATACGATGTTTGATCAAAGAAAACAGGAGAATTTCTAAATATATTCCACTTTTTACTTTTTATACCCCAAATCCTTTGTAGTGAACAGTAACTCATTGAAGGAAATGGGATATGAAGAGTAAAAAAAAGGGTTTATTTAGAAATTCTCAGAAAACAGCGTAAGGAATCAAATCAAAAGATTGTTATTTTCAATTCTTATTTACAAAAACAAATCATTTTAAATTGAAAGATTATGAAGAAATAATGAAACAATTGTAAGTCAAATTTGTTCATTTACAAAATATTCTTTATTATTTTAAAATTTGCCTTGTTCTCTTAACTTATTAATAGTTTAATAATAAAGTTATATAATTTTATTTTTCTAATTTTTTTTATTTTTCAATTTTACCTAATAATTGATGGAGAGAAAATTATATTTTCCTTCGACTCTTGCATCTTTTTTTGGTACGTAGGAGCAGAAAGTCTGCTTAAATTACACAAGAACGTATCAAACCAATACCCATCAGACTCTTGCATCTTTCTTATTAAGTAAATCAATAAAAACAATTCTTAATCTTTTGACTTTTCTTCGCTTTTAATTTTTTATTTTTCATTTTTCTGTCCATCCTATAAAAAAAACTAAGTGACAAAAATATAGAGTTTTCAAGTGTGAAGAAAGTAGATCAAGTTGTGGGGGCAGTGATATAAAAATCACCAATGTCTGCTGGGCTGAGTGAAAGGAATTCGATACTCTTTAAACAAAAACTCAAGTTCTAGTCTTGTGAATGAAAAAAATAACATTGAGAGAGCTCTCCTTATTTCAGGTTTAACCGTTTCTCGATTTTGGATTAATCGGAATCCAAAATTACCTACAGATACTGGAGGGTTCTGACAAAAAAATAAAGAGATATAAAAATCACATCAAATTTGTCATAATTTGACGACTTGTCCAACTAGAATTATTTAAATATTTGAATATTAGATTGATCAAGAAATGATTAAACATCCTATTGGACTAGATTAAATTGGATTAAAACATGCATGGTTGAATTTTTTTTTTATGAACATTTATTGTATTGCTTATATAATTTTTTAATTATTTTTATAAATAATGAATTTTAAATTTTTTTTATCTCTTATTTTTTCTTAAATGATTTAACTATTAAGTTAAGTGCATGTTTTTGTTATGTATTTACTGTTCTATTAATATTAAAACTATATTTTCAAATATAACACTTCTAAATCGGATGAATTGATTTAATTGATTGAAACATTCTATTTTTAACATCATTATTAAAATATGAGATTTTATGTATTAATAAAGAAAATGACAAATCGTTCCTCTTAAAATGCATATGATTATTACTATATATTTATAAATACCAAATAAATCATTTTAATAATAAATCTAATACAAAATTTCTTTTCTTTCACTTTTTTCGATAAATCATTTTATCAATTTTTTATCAATTGTCTTTGATGGTCTTTTTTTTTGTTACAATTTCTTGAAAAATTTTGGTTGTAATCTTAGTATAATTTTAAAAGTTAGTTTCAAACCCTTTAAAATTGAAACTATAATTATTTATTTATCAAGATTATTTTTTTTGTAGCCTTTTATTTTTTATATTTTTAAGATAATATTTAATTTTACTATTTTTTATGTGGATTATTCATTTTAATCATATTTAAGATAGGTTAATTAAGTTAATGATAATGAATTTATGATATTAATTATATGTTTTTAAAATAATATGAGATTATGTTATTTTAATAATGCTTAAAAATTTACTTTTTTTTTTGGTGGAACTTAAAAATTTACCTTATAAAACTATTTTAATATAAATTAATCTCTTAAAATATTCATCGTGAAGGATTTATTTATCAATCTTTTAACTTGAATTTCAATCACAGAAATAAGATTGTGGTCCATAGTGGACTGATTAATGAATGGCACCCATCAAAAGCAATAAAAAACCACAATATCACTGTTTCCTTCCCCCCCCTTTGCCTGCCAGAAGATCAGCATTTATTCAACTCTCTGCAAACGCATGTTAACATCATTGCCATCGCAGAAACACATGCAATGCTGTACTCCTACCCACACGTGTCATCGTCTTTGCCTTTTTCTCACACATGTGTGCCCTCTATTTTTTTTTTTTATTTGAGGGAAACGAGATTTAAAATTTAAACCAATTTTTTAGTAGAGATTACCTTCCATGACCATATTACCATTTGGGAATCTAAAATAAAAAAGATAAAAATTGAAAAGAGAGAAAAATAAAAAATGTATGCTTATTATGAAATATGAAAAAAAAAATTTGTTTCCTTCCATTACTCGGTAAAATTAAAAAATAAAAAGAAAAAAATAAAATTAGATTATTTTATCATTATGCTATTAATTAATTAAGAAAACAAAATAAAATTTATTAGATAAAGAATAATTTTATAAATATACATACTTGACTCACATCTATGATCTTTCATTTTCTCTCTTTAATCTTTTCTAATTTAAAATGAATTTTTTTAATTAAGAAAGAAATGACAATCTTCTCTTATTTTTTTTTTTCATCACTTTTTTTCTTATCAATCACCGTCCAAAAATCATTTTCTTTTCAAATTTCCACTCATGTCTATTTATCCTACTTTTCCACTCTACCGTGTGAAAAGTATGAATAATAATGAGTGAGAAAGTAGAAAAAAAAACTATTTTTAAATGTGTTAATGAAAAGAAAATGTGAGGAAAGGGAACAGAAAATTTTGTTTTTTTTTCTTTTTTAACAAAAACAAATCATTCCAAATTGTAGTAAAAAAAAGATAAGAAAATGTGAAGCAAGTATGCATATTTAAAAAATTACTTTTTATTTTGTTATTTTAACTAATTAATGGTATAATAGTAAAATAATATAATTTTTTTTTTCATTTTTTAACCCTACTAGGTAATTGACAAAAAAATTACATTTTCCTTCATTTATTTCATCTTTCTTACTAAGCACATTAATAGAAAGAAAAAAATTATTTTTTTTCATCTTTTCATTTTTTTTCCTTCCTAATTTTTGTCTTTCCATTGTACCAATCAAAATCTTAAAAGTGATTGGTTGGAGTAGAAAAGTGAAAGGATGGAGAATGGTGTGGTGAAAAATTGGGAAGAAAATAATTTTTGTGAGTGCTTGATGAAAAAGAAAAATGTGAGAAATAATAGGGAATCATTTCAACTTGAAAAGATTAGTGGTTTAAGAGTTGTGAGTCAAACATATATATAAATTATCTTTTATTTTTTATCTATAATTAATTGATGATATAACGGTAAAATAATATAATTTTATTTTTTTTTCATTTTTCAATTTTATCAAGTAGTGGAAGGAAAGAAAATTATATTTTCTCTTTCATTTTCTATCTTTCTTACCTAGTATATCAATAAAAAAGTAAACAAATATATTTTTCATCTTTTCAATTTTTTTTCCAATTTTTTATGTTTCCATTTTTCTTTCTGCGTTATCTAGGAAAGCCTTATGGTGTATTTGATTTAGTGAAAAAGTGGAAAGGTTTGTAGGAAACCAAAAAAATAAACTCTTAATAGTTGGTAAGAAAGAAAAGTATGAAGAAAGAAAAAAAATATTACTATTTTCTTTCTTTATTAAAAAAACAAATCATTTGAAGTTGAAAACATTAATAAAGAAAAAAAATTAAAAGAAATGTAAGTAAAGTATATATATTTACAAAATTATCATTTATTTTTTAATTTTATTTTGTTATTTTAATTAATTAATGATATAATGGTGAGACAATATACTTTTATTTTCTTTGTTTTCATTTTTCATTTATACAAAGCAATGAATGGACAGAAAATTTTACTTTCTTTTACCTCTTTCATCTTTCTTATTTAGCACATCAATGAAAAAAACAATATATATTTAGCACATCAATGAAAATATATATATTTCATTTTTTCACTTTTCTTCCTTTAATTTTTTTTTCAGCTTTCCATTTTTTTTTTCACTTTATCAAGCTAAGTCATAAAGTTGAAGTAACAACAATTAGGTTTATTATCTTTTATCCAATTAATTCAATTTGGATTATTATCTTTTTTCCAATCAATTCATCTATAGAAAACATTTGAGAATAATTTATTTGTTAAAATTTTAATCTCATTTAATTCGAGAGAAATAGTTACTTTTAAAATTGTAATACCAAATGTATTTTCTAATAATATTTGTTTGAGTTTAATACTATTAAAACGATTTTAAAAATTCTTATATCAAGTAATGAATTCAAGATTATTTTTAAAATATTATTTATAAAAATAAAATTATTTAACAAAATTTTTTTTACTTAAGAAATCAATTCATCCCATTTCATAACTGTATGTTATTACAAGTGAAATTTTAAGATGGAATTTTTAAATTCTATTAAAAATAAAAAAATTATTGAAAATATATGTGATAATATTTTATTTCTGCTTGTGAAATTAAAACTTTTTTATTATAAATAAATGTATTAAGTACGAACTCATTCTTAAATAGATTTAAGACGATTTTAATTTTTCTAGTCATCTATAAGTCCTTTTTCTTGTTCTCTTACCAAAAAAAAAAGTCCTCTTTCTTAAAATTTATATGATATCAAATTAATCTATTGTTAACAAGTTTTGATACTGGTGCAGATTTTCTCTCTCTAGATCTTAGGCTAGGAGTCAGACTTGGACAAACAGAAGGCAGTCTTCGCAAAGATTCTTTATTTTTTAGTGCTACTTAACTTTCTTTTATTTAACTTGATAAAGGTTGGTTTTTTGGCAGGGAAAAAACAGCTGATTTGCTTGTTGAAACCGACTCTAAACAGAAACAGAATGTGGCTTTGTCAACAGATCGCTTTATAGTCAGCAAAACCCACTTTCTGTGCTTCCTTGGTGAAGAAAAGCTGTCATTTTTTTTTCTTCTGAAGCAATCTTTTCTGTAAAATAGAAAAAAAATTGTTTAGAGTGTTTGGTGGAAGGAAAATGGTGTGAAGCTGACTTGGGGTGGGTTCTTTCTTTCTCACAATATTCAATTCTGACATTTTTTCTTTTATCTTTTTTTAAAAAAATGCCTTTCTCTCTCTGGTAACTAAAACTTTTTTAATGAGTGTTTGATTTTTAGATTAATGGGATTTACAGTTCATGTCTTGTCACCGAAAACGCGTTGTGTTTCCGTGTTAGATTTCTTTTCTCTTCATTATTGGTTTGCTTAGTGTAGCAACCAGATCTGTATTTGCTTTTGTACGAAACGCAAAACCAAACATTCTTTGCTGGTAACTTCACTTTCCTTCACTTTCTTGTCTGCTCTAGTCTATCTAGATTAATGGTCAATGTGGCAACTTAACTCTCTTTTTCGGTAGAATTGGAATGATTTCCATATCCTATAGCAGTGAAATGTGAGAAAAAGATTCTATTTTATTCTCTTCCTATATTTTCTTTGTATTCAAAAGATTAAGTTTTTTCTGCTTAATTTGCAATTTGTATGTTGTGTTGTTTTAGTGGATCTTACGCTGGCATGTTTCTGCTTCTTGTTGGTGCTTAATAATAGTATGTGTTCTTCAATGCAGATGCAGATCAAGGGGAAACTTTAGAGTTGCTTTTGAAAAATAGTTAAGTGAATTGATAATACTTTTTGGATGGTGGGTTTGTGATAAGTTAGGGAGTCAGTTCATTGAACTGCAGATTAAGGTGGAAACTTTGCAGTTGTTTTTGCAAAATAATTCAGTTTAAATAACTTGGAAGAAGGGGTTATAGTTTTGAGATTTGTGGGAAATCTTCTTCATTTGAAGCAATTTGCCTTTTGATTTAGTTAGACTGAACATGGTAATGGCTTCTTGAGTATGTTGGGAAATAGTTTGATTTCGAGGTGAAAGATTTGGTAAGCTGAATTATTGGGCCAAAAGTAGCACAAAAAAAAAATTTTGGGCCAAAAGTGAAAACCTTGCTTTGGTAAATATGGCTTCTGGAGAAGGCAGGCGTCGTCGTCATAATCTCGTGCCTCTTGCTGCTTTGATCAGCAGAGAGATGAAGAATGAGAAGATGGAGAAGCCAACTGTGAGATATGGACATGCGGCTCAGTCTAGGAAAGGAGAAGATTATTTCTTGATTAAAACGGATTGTCAGCAAGTACCTGGGAATCCTTCGTCTACCTTCTCTGTTTTTGCGGTAATCTTTGCAACTTCTCATGCATGTTCTGTTCTGTGTTTCTGTGTCTCATGAATGCCTTGCCAAAGAAATAGCATTTTTTTGTTTAGCTACTATCTCAGAAATTTGATCTTTGGCATGTTTGATGCGTTGGTTGATATATTTTAGTGCCCAATGTTTGAGATCATTGTTGTTCTTAGTGATGCTTTGAATTCATTAAATGTTTTATTGTGAAATCCAATTAGACACGATATGCAAGGTTGATTAGGTTAGCATTTGGAATTGGTATCCAAAGCTTGAGCAGTTGTTTTCCTTTTTTGGGTCAAATTCATTTGTGATACATAGCTATAAACTAGAGGAGCATTATACATTCTCTGATGCATTGTAGCAATCTCTGCAACATTTAATTGTTATGTTCAGTGCTTGGATGGTTTCTTCATTAATATCTTCGCTTCTTCTGTGATAGTAACTGCTTTCTTCTGCTTTCAGATCTTTGATGGTCACAATGGTAACGCTGCAGCAATTTTTACAAGGGAGCACCTTTTGAGTCATGTGTTGAGTGCTGTTCCCCATGGCCTTGGGCGGGAGGAGTGGCTTCAAGCTTTACCTCGGGCATTAGTTGCTGGATTTGTGAAGACAGACAAGGAGTTTCAGAGTCGAGGCATGGAGTTTAGCCTTCTTCGGTCTTTGCTTTGTTTCTGCATTGGACTTACCTTACTATATTTTTGTACATTTAGATAACACTATTTCTCTCTGTCCTTATTGAATTGTCTCCAGGGGAAACATCAGGTACTACTGCTACATTTGTAATAGTTGATGCATGGACAGTGACTGTTGCTTCTGTTGGGGATTCTCGTTGTATTTTAGATACTCGGGGTGGTTCAATCTCCAGCTTAACTGTTGATCACAGACTTGAAGAGAATGTGGAAGAGTGTGTATCTATCTTGAAAAGGCTCCTTTCTTCCATTTATTTCTTGAACAGGATTCTTAATTGGTGTATTATTATTATTATTATTATTATTATTATTATTATTATTTGTGGTTGTAGGAGGGAACGCGTCACTGCCAGTGGGGGTGAAGTTGGAAGGCTTAGCATTGTTGGTGGTGTTGAGGTAGGTGCTTTTACAGCTTTGACTTCTTTTTTCTCCCCTTGTAACATGTACCGGAGTCACTTGCAGTAATGATTTTTTTTTTGTCACTAACATTTTGTGTTCTTTTTCCTGATCTCTACAGATTGGTCCTCTCCGTTGTTGGCCAGGAGGCTTATGCCTGTCTAGATCAATAGGTGATGTGGATGTTGGAGAGTTTATAGTTCCCATACCATATGTGAAGCAAGTTAAGGTTAGCTTGTGACCTTGTTCTATGTACTTGTTGAATGTTGTGGTTACTTTCTTATTTCACAGCAATACACATTTAAGTTTGAAAATGCTAATATTTCTTATTATGTAAAAGCTGTCAAATGCTGGTGGAAGGCTTATAATTGCTTCTGATGGGATTTGGGATGCCCTGTCATCAGAAATGGCTGCAAAATCTTGCCATGGATTGCCAGCTGAACTTGCCGCTAGACAAGTTGTTAAGGTGATCTAATTCATCGCTGTGCGTACAATTTCTGCCTTGTTACCCTTGTTTTACACCTACCTATTTCCTCTTTTCTTAATGTCATTTTATTGATCCTTGTTTAGGAAGCATTAAGGACACGAGGGTTAAAGGATGACACAACCTGCATTGTCGTCGACATAATTCCTCCTGATAATTCAGGAGAGCCTTTGCCTCCTCCCAAAAAGCAGAACAAACTGAAAGCTTTTTTATTCGGGAAGAGCTCTCGTGATTCAGCCAATAAACTATCAAAAAAGCTTTCAGCTGTGGGTATAGTGGAAGAGCTGTTTGAAGAAGGTTCAGCAATGCTTGCTGAAAGGTTAGCACTAGACTTTTTTTGGTAGTTGAGGTTCTAGTTATATTATCTTACCCTCTCCATACTGTTTCTGAATTCGATCTAATATCCCACCATCAGAGCTAAAGTTGCATTATATCTTATAATAAAACAAAACCCTTCTGAACTATTGGCATTGCTACTTAATTCAATCATTACGTTAAATTTATTGTACTTGATATTGAAATGTAGCAGCTGTTGCTTCTTTTTGAGCTCGAAAATTAACCTTCTTGATCATGAGCATTTCAGCTGTAATATGTTCAGTTTGAGTAGAATACATTCTTACATTTGCCTAAAGCCTTGGTTTGACTTGGGCTTGAGATACGTCTTAGATTCGGGTTCTGGTTTATTCCACACAGCCAGTAGAGAAAAGGGCAATTACCAGTGGATGGGGATATACTGTGACAAAGTTGGTTCATCTAGAATTTGGATATTCATGTCTTGTTTGAACCATGTGGTAGAAGTTTCGTTGAAATCAAGTATCAATGTTACATTTTTATTTTCGTTTTCATTTTTTTACCTATCAAACAGCTTTAATCCGGATTATAACATTTTTCTAGGTCACATCTATAATTTGTTGCTTGGTTAAATTTGAGTGGCAGGTCTCTTACATTATATCTGTGCACATCTTATTAATTTGTCATGCAGACTAGGAAATGATGACTCTGCAGGGCAAACAACATCTGGTCTTTTTACGTGTGCTGTATGCCAAGTCGACCTTGCTCCAAGTGAAGGCATCTCTGTTCATGCGGGTTCCATATTCTCCACCAGCTCGAAGCCCTGGCAAGGTCCCTTCCTTTGTGCTGCTTGCCGCAATAAAAAGGATGCAATGGAAGGAAAACGCCCGAGTGGAATTAAGGTGGCATAGCTTATAATATTATCTCCTTCCATTCTTTGTCCCTCAATTCCAATTCTTTTGATAGCAGCCGTTTACTAGGCCAGGGAATTGTTTGAATCATACTACATCCTGCATCAAATGTATATGTAATCCTATTGAATAATAATGTAAATGAGCTTATCGTTTAAGAGGTGTCAGTAAGTAGAATATGCAACATAAGCCATTGGGTTGTTTTCTCAAAAGTCATGCAATTTGCGAAGCCAGCTAGTATATACATTACAGCAATTGCAGTTGGGTTTCAACCGTTGATTCCCCACGCTTAGTACGTTTATCCTAGCCGCAAGGCGCATAGTATGTTGATTCTCATTTTGGCATTAGGGAAGACAAGGTCATGGTCATTTTGTACAAGGCGACAACGCAGTATACCTTTTTAATTTCTAGGATGCTTCATATAGTTTGTAATGTTTCAATCTTAGGAGATTCACGTTTGAGGTGTTTTTTCTCGAAGAACAAATTCACGACACATTAGAACATTGTTATTAGAATCGAACCGGCTTGAGGGAGGTTCAAGCAGTTAATTCTGACTGGAGATTTAGGCTTTGTTTGATTAAAAAGAAAGAAAGTGGTTAGCAAAAAAAATTTGTTAATTCAATGATTAAACCATAAAATAAAATAAGAAAGAGCTAATGAAATTTAATCATTAGATTAACAAATTTTTCATTTTCATTTTTTTTATCATTCCTACTAAATAAAGATTAAGCCTTAATCTGAAATTCTATCATTTGATCCTTGATTGCAAGCAATTGAACCATAGTAATGCGTGTTGAATCTCCATGTTTTTTAAGAATTGGTGAGTCGGATAAATTTTGTTGATCTAGATGGGTTTGGTACAAATTTGTTAAAATGATATTTAAACCACCTCTAACCGAGTTTTTTTTCATAGCAATTATATGTTGTTATTGTTGTGTCTTGGACTAATTAACCATGTTTAGTGAACTTAAACTAGGTCTATACCAAAGCAAATTTAACTTTCATCACAATGTGTAATATGTTGTTTAAGTATGAGCCACTGATATTTTGTGTAAATTAATTCATAATGCCATGAGTCAAGTTTTAGTAACGAAGTGCTCCTTATTCTAGTCTGATAAATATCAATAGCTAGCTAATAGTTGTTGTAAAACCAGAGCAGAAGGTAGCATTTTTTTTTAAACTTTTCTTCCATTTTTCAAACAAATTTTTGGCCCCAAACATGGTAGACCAACAGCCATCAGCATTGGAGAGTCAAATCGCCTTCTCCCTCTAAAAGCAATTTCGAAGTTTGTTTAATAGGTTTGGCTTCTATCCACATCAATATTAGTTTTAATCATGTTTTTATTTAGTATCAGTACCATGGTGAGCTATAAAATGATTCTAAGAAATGGTATCAAAACTATCTCACTTTAAAAATCATTAATTTTGCATTTTGAAGCCACGCTTATGTGTTTTTTTATTGGTTTTTTTTACAATTTCGGATTTAATAAAAAATCCAATTATTTAATGCATTTTTTTAACTTCAAATTGGTGTTTTTTTTTTTTTTTATAGTTGAGAGCTTAAGGATGACAAATGCATAAAAAAGGGTAAAACTAGGCTGTTTGAGGTGTTATCTAGCTAGATTGGGTTGGGTCGGCTTGGTTCCTGCGGGTTAATTTTGCTGGAAGTTGATCAAAACATTGGTGGATATTCTCCACATTTAATGAAAATTCAAAGTGTACCGAGGTAATCCATCATCAAATCTATTGCCAATTGATTGGAAACTAGGGTTTCATCTTTTTGTTTAATGATAACGAGATTGCTTTTTCGCACCAAAAAAAAAGGTAACGAGATTGCCCTTTAGGTATTTTTTTTTATGTTAATTAGTGTAGTGATATCCTATTTAGTATTCTTAGGGTCCAAACGCAAATAATCCATAATAATTTGGGCTATATCTTTCCTTCTTTCATCTTATCTTATTCTTTTTTTCTTATTTATTTGAATCATTTATTTTCAAAGAAATAAAAAATAAAAAATCACAAAATAAACAGAAAACGAAGAATAAACAGAAAAATATAGAAAGAAGAAATCAAAATATCTTTGAGGGGGAACTTAACTAGGTGTGCTTATTTTTTAGAAATATTTATTTTACAAATAAAAATATCAAAAATAAAATAAAATAAAATAAAATAATAAAAAAAAACAAATGAAAAAAAGGGAAGAAAACATATTGAGAATTACCTTGAGATTGAAAATCAAAATTCTGCTTGAAAAGTCAAAGAAAAAAATTACGAGATTTCGTTTAAAAAGGGAGTAACTTTGAGGATTACAAAGGAAATCAGGCTGTTTTAAAGAAAATTGGAAAGAAAAATC
Source organism: Heritiera fomes (assembly GCA_032173925.1). Taxonomy (NCBI): domain Eukaryota; kingdom Viridiplantae; phylum Streptophyta; class Magnoliopsida; order Malvales; family Malvaceae; genus Heritiera; species Heritiera fomes. The sequence continues at coordinate 24,014,777 of JAPDPM010000009.1, forward strand.
ATAACAATATAGTAAATAAGAAGGAGAATAAAAAATAAAGGTAAAACTAAAACCTAAACCTAAATCAAAATCAAATCTCTTACTTAAATTTTAATATTTATTGAACTCCTTAAATCAATCATCCTATGCCTATATAACATAACCGTCCCCAAGGGAAAAGCCACAGAATACAAAAAAAGTCGAATGTAATACACATTTAGCACATAGTAGCAAACACAAAAATTTTGGAAGAAGAGTTTCGGGGGTTATGGGCTAGTGTTTTAGGGGTTTCTTTTCCAGCATCTAGGAGGGTGAAACATGGGAAGCGGTTGTTGATTTTTTTTTTTCACTTTTAAGACCATATAAAACGTTACCATATAAATAAAGAAAGGATTTGGATCATTCAGGTGACAAAACTATGCTGTTTTAACGTTAATCTATCACCTTTCTACGTTCAACATGTAAAACCCATGCATCGACCCGGATCAACGCCAACCCATAATTATATTTTTTATTTTTTTATTTATTTATTTTATATAAGTTATTTGTTTTAATTATTATTTATTTATTTTATTTAAGTTACCCATATGTAACTTAAATCCACCATTTGTCAAAAGGGAGTGAAACCTTTGAGTGCTAAGTTGCAAGGTAAGATTGGGTTGTATTTGAGGTTCTCCTTAAGCCTTGGAAAGGGAGATTGTGAAATGTTTCTTCCTTGAACTTTGAAAGAGGAAAGGGGTAAAGTTTTCTCCTTGAGTTTAAGGAAAAACTAGGGTGTAAAGGTTACTCTTGAGCTTTAGACAAAAAGTATTGTAAAGTCCAATATTCTAGAATGAATTTGGCAATACCTTGAGGGAAGCTCAAGGGAGAGATATAGGCAAGGGAAGCCAAATTTATTTAAAATCGTGTGTACAATTTATCTATCCTTACTCATTTTTTTTTTTGCTGGGCAAATAACAATTTCATTATATTCTAGAAGAAGTGCAGTGCTTACAGGCTAGCGCCAAAGCAAGCCTTTCGAACCAACAAAAGAAAACATAAGAATGAGATCATAGTCAACCAAACAACAGAGAATGACCATTACAAGATAAAACTCAAACCCTCAAAAACATCCAAGACATTCATCAAAGTATACTATCAAATAACTTATGCTTGCAAACACTTTGATAAAGATCATGAGAAAGAGATATGAGGCAAATAACCATTAACCCATAGAGAAACCTGCTAACAAGCTCTAAGTAACAACCCACTAGAAAGAACAGTGAACTTTCTCAAAGTCTTCATTATAGACTTCTATTTTCCCAGACACTTATTAAGTATACATGCAATCATACAACAAACCCAACCACTTTCCAACTAAACACCTGCACAAGGGAAACAAAAGAGATGCAATCCACAATCCAAGTCTTGAAAAGCTAATAAGAAGTCCACCACCCTAGATAATTCAACCAAACTACCAAGACCCAACTATAAATCACCTGTTGCTATCATTATTAGCCCTATTCCTTTGTTTAATTTCCATAAATTCTTTGATAATGTTCTCCTCATCACCTTCAACGGAAAATCCAAGATACTCACCAAGATCCCACATTTTGACTGCCTCATCTCTAAGTGAATCAGAAATACAGTTATTATTATTAGAGATCACAAGAATTATAGGAATACTAACAAAAATCTTTGAATGAGTTTTCTTCCTACTTCAATTATATTTCTTATGTTTATTTTTTGCTACGAAATTTCAATCTTTTAGTGTGATCATAATCAAGGCAATTTTCAACATCTTCTTAACCAAGATCACACTCTTCGGATTCATTGTCAACATGACACTTATCATTTTTATCGCATTCATCATCTTTCACATTTGCAACTTCCACACCTACACTCAAAGGGGATGAACTCAAACAAGTCTCCAGTGGCTCTTTGCTCTTCAGGTCTCCCTCAACAATCTCATCTTTGACTAGTTGTAAACATCCAACAATACTACTTCCTGCAACATCAAAGGAATTTGGAACCACAGCACAACTATCCGGGTTTCTAGTAGAAGAATTACAACAAGGACTTATCTCCACTCTATTCTCAATCTGCTCAAGCATATAACAATTTTTCCAAATCAGGATGCACATAAGGAATTTTAGAAGACTCATCACTACCTATGGAATGTTTCCCATCATTCAAAGGAAAAAGGAAAGATATTTTCTTTTCCTAAATCCTTGAGGACTGTTTAGAAATTGGTATCTGCTAAAGGACTCTGACAAGACGATTCTTTCTCATCATTTAGTGTATTATCCTTTGAGCTCTTTGAAGCATAAGCTTTTAGAATTTCTTCTAGATTCTTGATGATTAAAGACCCCTTTTCCAAAGAAACTTTGATATGATTAAATGAGATACCAATGTAACAGACACCGAGCTTTCCAAAACCTTTTTTGCACTACCTAGTGAGGGATCATTTTGCCCAACCCCAAGGTCTTGCTTATCATTTTTTTTTAATTGGAAACCTTTGACTACATAAGCATAAGATTTACATTTGTTATGGAAGACTCTAGACCTGCCTTGCTGGACATGGTTCCAAACGTTGGATGAACCCTTAGTGTTGAAGAATCTAAGTTTAAAATTACCAATCAAATGAGATTCAATGATGCTCATAGACCCTCATGATCATAATTGTTCACAAAAGTGATAAACCCATAACTTTGACCCCAAGTGTTTCTTTTAGCATATATATCATTTACAATATCACTAAGACCCAACTTGCCAAAAATGTTCAACATACCATAAATCAGGAATATTAGTGAAATGAAACTTAGAGATATTACCTTCATACTTATATGTATCATTGGAATGAGTAGTTCTACCCCGCAAAGAATGACCATTCTGAGCTCTTTAAATGCTCGGATACTATCTTTTGTTTCTAAACTAGTGGGGTTGGTTTGCGTTTTCACTAAACATTAGCAACTCTCACACCATATTTACTCACTGCTACACCCTTGCCACAATACCCATTAGGAGATTGGATGGAGAAGTCACTATAGATAGGAAGCTGAAAGGCAAGAATGTTAATAAGAAATAGGGTTTTTAGAGAATGAATATTTTCGAATTTTGGGTTTTAGGTTATGAAGAACAGTTGGACTTACAATATGAAACAGAGAATAAGATGAGAGAATCGAATTTCGACAATTGTAAACAGAGGATACATAAAAAGGGTATTGATTTCCAATGTAGGAGTTGTTTTCAGCTTTGGGTGGCTTAAAGTGGTTTTCGTATGAGATGGGAAGTAGATGTCAATAGGAGAGAAAACAAAAAAGGGTGAGGGGCTGAATAAACTGATATAGGGTTGAGGATGGTGACAAGCTGCGGCAGGCTTAGTGTGGTGAGGGTTAGCTGCGGCAGGCTTAGTGTGGTGAGGGTTTGTAGTGCGATCATTACATGGCTCAAGGCGTGGAGATGAGGTTTGGGTTTGAACTAGATCTGGCAATTCGTGTCTTCGTGTCATGACACGACACGACACGACACGAGTTCAGACACGACACGAATTATCAAAACATGAACACACACGAATTATAAAACGTGTCTAAATAGTAAACACGAAACACGATACTTTTTTTATACGTGTAACACGTGACACGACATGACTGACACGTGATAATTAATCGTGTCACACGACACGACACGACACGATTTAGGTAAAATAACACGAAATTGACACGACACGAATAGACACGACACGAATGACACGATTAAAAATAAAATATAATAAAAATGATAAAAAATATATTTTTCCATTTTTTTACATCTATATTAATTAATATTCAAATATTAATTACAAATATAACAAAATAATAATATTTTCAATCCATACAATCCATAATATACTATGTATTGAAAATTACAAAAACATACAAATAAACATAAATAGTTAACATTAAGTCAACAAGCATAAATATTTTAACAAAACATTCAAACATTAAGTCATTGATCATGCAAGTTATGTTAACTTAAGAAGTTAACATAACTCAAAATGATTCAGTAACTTGAAAAGAACTAGAACCCTTCAATGATGTCGAGTCTTCTTTACTAATATCCAAGTTGAAAAGAACAAATCATATATATTTTTTAATTTATATAAATGTTATTATACAAAATCATTTAAAGTAAATGTTTTATTATAAATTTTAAAACTATAATCTTAAGTTCTCAATTCCAAAACTAAGTCTCATAATCTTATTATATATAATATCATCAATTCATCATCATCGTATGACTATAAATCTATAATTTGTATGTTAATACTAGTATTATCTTTGTTACTTTGTTTTAATATCTTGTTCTTATTATATTAATTTGTATGACTAAGATTTGTATGTTAGTATTAGTATTATGTTTGTTAGTTTGATTTAATATCTTGTTCTTATTATATTAAGTTGTATGTTAGTATTATGCTATTTTAATTTCTTATAATGTGATAATTGATATATAATAATATCATCAATTCTACTATTTTTATTGTATATAATATCACCAATTCATCGTCATCGTATGACTATAAATCTATAATTTGTATGTTAGTACTAGTATTATGTTTGTTACTTTGTTTTAATATCTTGTTCTTATTATTTTAATTTGTATGACTATGATTTGTATGTTAGTACTAGTATTATGTTTGTTCGTTTGATTTAATATCTTGTTCCTATTATATTAATTTGTATGTTAGTATTTTGTTATTTTAATTTCCTATAATGTGATAATTGATATAGAATAATATCATCAATTCTACTATTCTTATTATATATAATATCATCAATTCATTGTCATCATATGACTATAATTTAAGATTAAATATATAAAATAAATCAATAAATCATTAATAAGTATATTAATATTATTCTTACTATAATAATTTGTATGTTAATATTATGTTATTTTATTTTCTATAATGTAATAATTGATATAGAGTAAATTAATAAACTATAAAATCTCTTAGTATACTGAATAATGTAATTCTGTAAAGTTTAAACTCTTAATTTCTTATCAATATTATATGATACAGTTAGTGTCTGTGACATAAAATAATTAATTAATTATACAATCTTTTATTAGTATAATACAATATTTATATTTTATACATTATAATAAAAAATATCATATATATTTATACATTATAGTATTGTATTTAAGTTCTTAACTTAAGTTTTTAATACTTTATTTTCAAAATTTATAAAATTTTATTATCTTAACCATAATTAATTAATTAATTTAATTTCATAATTAAATTTATTAGTTTATTTTATTGCAATATTTATTAAAGCATTAGTTTGTTTTAATAAATTAATTTTCATAACACATTATACTAATTTATTACAATTGTTCATTTGGTAAAAACACTTATGTATTTTACTTTTGGCAAAGGTTCAATTCCCACTAAAAACATATATGATTACCGTGTCTTATACGTGTATCCGTGTATTCGTATATCCGTGTAACACGAATTTCTTTAAACGTGTTTTCGTGTCGTGTACGCGTTAATCGTGTATTCGTGTAACACGAATTTCTTAAACGTGTTTTCGTGTCTTATACGTGTTTAGCCGTGTCAGACACGGCTAAACACGAAAATTGCCGTGTCTAAATTCGTGTCGACACGGATAAACACGAAACACGAATTTTCCAAACACGTACACGGTTTTTTCGTATCGTTTTCGTGTCGTGTCACCCGTGTCGTGTCTAGATTTGCCAGGTCTAGTTTGAACTGGGTAGGTGAAGAAAAAAAACAACGGGGGCAAGAAATGACAGCAGGAAGGAAGAATCATGTCGTTGGAGTAAGAGTAGAGTGCTTATTGGATCGGGTTGGCCGGACCCGGTTCACAATCGGATCGGATCAATCCGGTCTAAAATTTGAATCGGTACTATATCGATTCGGAATCAGCTCAGCCCTGTATGTTATCGGGTTGGGCCGGTTTTAATATCTTATAACCGGGCTTGGTAAGGGCCCGGACTGTTAAAGATCGGGCCCGTTAAGGGCTCGGCTCATAACCGGACCGGTTCGAACCGGTCCGGTTAAAAAAAATAAAAAAAATAAAAAGAAATTTATTTTGACTGCAGTAGAGGAAAGTCACAGACTTGCCTCTGCGTTTTGATGGGCAACGACCATCAATCTTTTTTTTTTAAATTTTTTTATTTTTTAATTTTAATTAAATTAAAAAAAAGAAAAGGCATGGCTGCCACAGTGCCTCTTGCAGTTGCACTGCAAGTGCAACTGCAGTATGCAGAGCAGAGGCAAGTCACAGACTTGCCTCTGCTCTGTGTTTGATCGGCAACGACCATTTGGCCGTTGCCCATCAATCCTTTTTTTTATTTTTTTATTCTAATTTTTTTCCTATAAATACCTCTATAATCTTCTATTTTCATTTACATTTCTTCTATATTTTCTCTCAAATCTACTATCTATATTCATCTACTCTTATTCTCTTCACTCACATACTCTCTCAATATTCACTCAAACTCTCTCAAATTCACTTAAATTCCCTTATTCCAAATTTATAATATCATCATTTCCTTTCTAAATTTCATTTTTCTTTTTCTTTTATAATTTTACAAATTTTACTTTTAATTTTCAAATTCTAATATATTATATATATTCCTTATTCCAAATTTATAATATCATCATTTTCTTTATAAATTTCATTTTTCTTTTTATTTTATAATTTTGTAAATTTTACTTTTAATTTTCAAGTTTCAATTGTCAAATTCCAATATATTATATATATCATACATCTATTTTTTTTAATTTTTAACATATATTTATTTTCAAAAAAAATATAAAAATGTCAAATTTCTTTCGTCGTCCATGCTCTGTTTCTCGACTTTTTGGTTCCACTGAAATTCTTAGTTTGGGTGACGAATCATTTAATGAAATCGAACCCGATATTCATCCGGAGGAGGAGCTTCCTTTGGCAGCGCCATCGGTTGGTCGTGGTCGATGTGGAGGTCATACTCAAATACAATCACCAGCTGCCACCACTGTAAGAGATTAGCAGCGATTGGCTCAGGATCTTGACAATGGATTTTAAGGGACGATGTAATATTATATTATATTATATTATATTATATTATATTATATTATATTATATTTTCAAAAAATGTATTTTATCATACTCACACGCATGTGTGTGTGTGTGTATGTGCAAAACAATAAAAAACAAAAAGCTCATAAAATTATTAAATAAAATTATATTTCGACAACATTACAATTTTAAGAATATAATATAACAAGTTTCAAATTAATAGTAGAGTAACTAATCATATAATCTTTTAATGAATTATAGAACTTTATTGATTTGCTGGGCATTTTAAAATTAAATTAAAAAAATATATAAACAATATTTTTTTATTGAAGTGAGAAAAATAAATATATTTTAAAAAATGAAGTTGAAACTTTGAAATTAAAAGTTATGATTTTTTCAACTTTTTTAAATAAAGTGATTCTTATCTAATTTTTGGTTGAAAACAATAAAAATTGCAAGACAATATGAAATAAAGATATAGAGTAAGATGAAAAATTGTAGTAAGTTAAAAAAAATAACCCTTCCTCTTTCTTATAGGGTTTGAACTCTCTTTCAACAAAAGAAATGGTACTTGGTTAAAAGTTTATATTTTTTTTCAAAAAATCTAAAAAGTTAATTTGAGCTTTATTAAGTTTACATAATTATGTTTAAATATTCTAACAAATTTCTTAATTTTAAGAATTTGTAAAATGTGATTGGTGGTAGGTATAATAAATAGACAAATAATAATACGATTTTAATATACCCTCTTAAATTGCAGTGTATAAAATTAAATTATGGACCAAAACATAATAATAAAGTTAACAATTTAAATTTGAGAGAACCAATTAAAATTATATAGATATGTATGTATATGTGTATATATACACATATTAAAATTATATAAATAAAGCCCCATCAAATTCTAAAGAGGTTCTGCACTATATCAATAATACTATGAGTGTTGAAACCCCTGCTTAGGGTGGAGAGGGTGAGGGGTGCGACTGAGGCATGGCTAAGGGTCGAGCCATGGTAAGGGTGAGGGTTGAACTATGGGTCATCAATGGCTTATTAGAATTTTTCAATTGGTGGACTATTATTAATTGGTAGTTTTGAGTTTTAATAAAACATGCTAATAATTTAATCTTGGTATGAAAACATAGAAATAAGCTCAAATAGTTAATTGTGATCAACATGTATGGGCTTTTACGCATCTTATCGGGTCAGTGTGATATGATGGTTGTGTAAGCCTGGAACTTAATAATTTTTAAAGGGAACTATTAGGTTCAATTACAAATATAAAGTTACGTTACCTCTTCACTTCTCAACGTATTGGTATTTGTCTATTGAGAATCACCCTAAAGAAGAACTAGAAGAGGAAGACCTGCTTGATTCATTGATCTTACATAGCTCTATTCTTACTCTTTTACTTGCATTTATCATTCACTTATTTGCTTGCTTGAATTGTGATTGAGATAGGATAGATCTTGTAGAGAAATTAGAGTTAGAAAAACAATATTCGTTTTGAAAAATCGATTCAACCCTTCTCGGTTTGATATTTGAGTCAACAATACAGTGGAGTACAATTCATCAATCAAGTTCTCTTACATATTTCATTTGAAACTAAATTTTCAGTTTGCTTTATTAAATCATAAAATTACTTGTTAATAATATTAGTTATATTCAAAATTTCTAATAAAATGAGATGGATATATAACGGATGCTGGAGATCAGACTAAAGGAACTTTGCCACGTAATGCTGTGATTGGGTAAAAAATTTTAAGTGATTATGATCAAAATGATGGTGCTTTTGTGTAATACATACTATTTATTCAAAAATTTCCGTTCATCGAGTTTTCTTACTTTCTTGGGCCTATTAAATTCTTTTGTATAATAGTAGGAACAATAAGATGAATGCAGAAATAATTAATATTTGTAACCAAAAAAAAGAAATAATTAATATTTGTTTTACTTTGTTCATCTTACACACACATATATACATATATATATATTGATATGGCAAAGCTTGCTTACGTTGGGCTGAGGCCAAATGACCAGAGAAGCTGCCACATGGCATAAAACTACTGAACCACGTGGTGACTAGCGAGAGATATCACGGAAGCCCTCGTAGTGGCATAGGCGATAGACCCTTTCCATCAACAGATGAAACTTTATCGCTTGCGACAAAGTATACAATGGTCATTCACGTGTAGCTTGTCGCCCAACGTGCATAGCTTTCGTCTATGGTCTCCTGCCGAGCAACAGACCTCTGTCGCTCCCGAGATTGGTGGTGTTTGTGTCGTACTAGGGAACGAGCTCTTTTAAAAAAGGACAAAATTGCCCTTTGCGTAATTACTCTACCACAAAGGTAAAATATTCGCTTATAAATAGGCAACAAGTATTATCTTATTCCCTAATTTTTGACTTCTAGCTTTTACGTTTCCCAATACTTAAGAATCTTTTACTGACTTAAGAATCGGAGTGCCTATGCAGGGAACCACCCCCTGTGTTCTTCTAACTTTTCTTGTTCTACAAAAGCTTATCGGAGACACGTGGAGAGAGAAGGCAGACATTGACGTCAGCAATCACTTATTATTGTTTTGTGCAACAACAATTAGCGCCATCTATGGGAAACGAAATAAAAGCCAATCCAAACTTTCAAAATGGTGAGAACAAGATCAACTAATATGAGAGATGGAAGTGATGAGAACTCTGTGAGTTCTCCTGAACAACCGATTCGCCAGATAACCCAGGTGAACAGGGAAGAGGAGAGAATGACGGTGTCTGTGGCGAAATTCGAAGCTTTGAGGTGGTAGAGCAAGGAAACGACTCAGGCGCTGAGAGCCATGGTGGATCTGTTTAAGGGAGTCCTCCCGACATTGAGTCTGCTGCACGTCGTACAAAATCTAGTAGGAGAGACTAGCCAAAGGGAACTGCCGCAGGCGGTAGGGCAATAGGGTATTCATCAGGCAGCAGGTCCCTCGTTGAGACAGGAGACACATCTTGCGGGAGAGAATCACATTCGCCACGATGCGGCAGGATTGGGGAATCGGAGGCTTGTCCCGGGCTTTCAGCGAGAGGCTAAAGATGTGATAGAGCTGGAACTGCGATAGGACCTATGCGACAAGGTACCGAATGTGCGGCAAGGTCTTCCGCCTTGCACCAGAGCCCGATGAATGCCCGGATTGACTTGGAACACGGTGTTGGAGGTGCTAGAAAGACCGACATTGGGGATGAGAGCACATAAAGGGCTGGGTCGGAGTTTGACCCTACTTGGAACACACAAATGACATGAAGTGGCGCACTCCGAAGTAAAGGAAAAGAAATAGTTGTTGAAGACTAGCTTGATTTGTCTAACCAACTCGCCTTTCCTGTGGACATGAAAAAGATGATTGAATAGGTGCTAGAAGAGAAAAAACTAGTGTCAACAAAGGAAAGCCATAGGAGAAGAGTACCATTTTGTGCGACTATCATGTAGAAACCACTGCCCTCGAAGTTTAAGATGCCACAGATAACTGTGTAAACAGGTAAGATGGACCACTACGATCACATGCAAACCTACAAGTCCTTAATGTTGCTACATGGATGGGAGGATGAGATAATGTACAGGGCCTTTTCCTTTAACTGGGCATGCAATGAAGTGGTTCAACAACTTACCTAAGGGGTCCATTGTCTCTTTTGATCAGTTGCGAAATGAGTTCCTCAAGGCATTTGTTGTGAACAGTCAGAAGGAAAAGGAGCCAACTTATTTGCTCACCCTGAAGCAAGGAGATAAGGAGTCACTGAAAAGTTACATAGATTGGTTTAGGGATGCCACTTTAGAAGTACGAGATTTACAAGTAGGAGTAGCCGTGGCAGCCATGTTAAAGGGAATCGAGTCTGAGAAGTTGCAGGAGTCCCTATCATTGGACCAACCGACTACAATCTTTGATTTATTTTCTTGAGCAAATAAGTATATCACTTAGGAAGAAGTGATGAAAATGATATCAAATGGGGAGCAGAAGGAAGGAAGGAAGCGAGGAAGAGAAACCCCTAAGGCGTCCTCCAATCAATCGAGAAAACCCGAGAAAGCCCCTACGTTGAAATACACCACCTACACCCCATTTACTGAATCTTAAACTTCAGTACTAGCAGCTATTAAGGGATCAGGTCTTATACAGCTTCGAAAGAAGACTTCTTGGAATTTGGGTCAAAACCTGGATGCATACTGTAACTACTACTCTGTGCATGGGCATTCGATAAAGAAGTGTAAGGAGTTGATAAATCAGCTTGAGAAGCTGGCGCAAGAAGGAAAAATAAACTGATTCGTGTGGAGGAGTGACAGAAACAATTATCCCGCGTGTAATAGAGGGAATTACCATAGGGACAGAAGAGATGAGAATAAGAGGAATATGAGGAGAAATAAAGATGACAGGAGAGATAATAATAGAAGATTGGATAGGAGGAATCAAAAGGAAGATAACAAGCCCACGGGGCCAGCAATCAATGTTATATCTGGAAGAGAATCGTTGGCGGATACTTTCTTCTCGTCCAGAAAGTCTTACGCTCGGCAAGCTTTTTAAGTCAACTCAGTAATGGCAGAGAGGCAAGATGAGAAGCCCATCACCTTCACGCTAGCGACAGGGGAGAGGTTACGATTCCTCATGATGAACTAATGGTAATCTCGACGGTTGTGGAAAAGCATCCAGTCGATCAGATTCTAATTGATAATGGGAGTTCAGTGAATTTAATTTATTGGAATTGCTTTGAAAAGATAAACATATCGAAAGACAAGCTCAAATCGGTGCCCACACCTTTGTATGGATTTTCTGGTGAAAAGGTAAAGGTAGCAAGGGCTGTTCAGCTACCTATCACGTTGGGAGAGAACCTGAAAAGTATCATATGATAGACGGTATTTATGGTGGTGAAGTCAACATCAGTAGCTTATAATATGATCTTCGAGCGACCATTGTTGAATGACATGAGGGCAGTAGTACACCCTTGTTATCTGCTGATGAAGTTCCCGACTCCCCACAGTGTTGGCCAAGTGAGGGGAGACCAAAGAAGGGCTAGGACGTGTTATATCAAGTCAACTACATGTAAGGGAATTCAGAGAAAAGAGACCCTTGCAATCGAAGAACAGCCTAAGCTGAAACCTGATGAGGAGATGGAGGTAGTTCGATTAGATAATGAAGAAGGAGAAAAGATGGTGTACGTGGGAAGTCAGCTGCCAGAAAAAACAAAGGAGGAAATAATCCGGTGCTTGAAGGAGAACGTTAATGTCTTTGCTTGGACTCCCGACGATATGCTTGGAATTGACCCTGAGGTTGCTTGCCACCAGTTAAATGTAGTCCCAGGAGCCAAACTGGTCAAGCAAAAGAAGAAAAATTTTGCTCCAAAAAGGCAGTAGGTTATAGATGAGGAGATCTAGAAGCTATTGCTTCCTCATCTAGAAGCTATTGCAAGCGGAGTTTATCAGAGAAATTGATTACCCTGAGTGGTTGGCTAACGTGGTGATGGTGGAGAAGGCTAATGGAGAATAGAGGATGTGTGTGGATTTTACGGGCTTGAACAAAGCTTGCCTAAAGGATTCATATCCATTATCTCGAATTGATAAATTGGTGGATGAGACTTGTGGATATGAGCTACTTAGTTTTTTGGACGCTTTTTAAGGGTACCACTAAATCATGATGCATCTAGATGATGAGTAGAAGACTTTTTTCATTACCGATATTGGAACATATTGCTATCAAGTAATGCCTTTTGGCCTAAAGAATGCAGGGACAACATATCAGCGCATGGTAAATAAGGTGTTCAAGGACTTGTTGGGAAACACCATGGAAGCATATGTGGATGACATGATCATCAAAAGCCGTAGAGAGGAGTCACATACCGAGAAAATGTCGAAGGTGTTCAAGGTGTTACGACAATATAAGATGAAGTTGAACCCCAACAAATGCTCGTTTGGAGTAAGGGGGGAAGTTCTTGGGGTTCATAATCACTAATCAAGGAATAGAAGTGAACCCCGAAAAAGTTCAAGCCATCTTGGACATGAAGCCGCCCACACTGTTAGAGAAGTTCAAAGGCTAACTAGGAGAATAGCAGCTTTGAACCGCTTTTTGTCTAAATCAGCAGAAAGGAGTATGGCATTCTTTAAGGCAATAAAGGCTGGAAAAAATTTCAATTGGGCGGAAGAATGTCACGGTGCTTTCAAAAAATTAAAAGATTACTTGAAGGAGTTACCACTGTTGTCTCGACCTCAACCTGAAGACGGGCTTTTCATGTACTTGGGTGTAGGTGAAAAGGCGGTAAGCACAGTCCTGTTAAGGAAAGAAGGAGATAAAGACTGCCCAATTTACTATGTAACCAAGGTTCTGCTGGACTAGAAAACAAGATATCCTCAAGTTGAGAAGGTGGCCCTATCATTAGTGATGGCAGCTCGAAAGTTACGACCATATTTTCAGGCCCACTTCGTAACTGTTTTTGACAAACGAACCATTGAGGCAAATATTGCAAAACTTGAACACTTGGGGTGCTTAACCAAATGGGCGGTAGAACTTAGTGAGTATGACATACACTTCCAACCTTACCAAGCGATAAAGGGGCAAGCATTGGCGGATTTTAATGTAGAGTGCACCGACCGGGCGGTCCAAGAAGAACCAGAATTAATTTGGTGGAAGTTGTTTGTGGATGGAGCTTGTAGTGTGGATGGTAGTGGAGTCGGGATTGTTCTAGTCTCGCTCAAGGGAGAAACCTATGAGTATTCCCTCTGCTTCAATTTTCCAAGCTCGAATAATGTAGCTGAGTACGAAGCCTTGATAGCCAGAATGAAAATAGCCAAGAAATTGGGAGTTAGCAATTTGGTGGCTCATAGTGACTCCCAATTGGTGGTAAATCAATTTCTTGGTGAGTATGAAGCACGAGAGCCTACTTTGGTGCCATATTTACAGAAGGTTCAACTGTTAGCACAGACGTTTAAGAACTTTCGTTTAACCCAGATTAACCGGTCTGAGAACAGTCACGCAGATGCTTTTTCGAAGTTGGCCTCCTCTAGGGGAATAAAAGGTGGCATAGTGAAGGTGGAATCCCTAGCCAACCCGAATATCGAAGAAGAGGAAGTTTGCGATGTCGAAATCGACAATGATTGGAGAAACCTGATCAGAGATTACATTATAGAGGAAAAACTCCCCGATGACAGAAATGAAGCTCGAAAACTGAAATTGCAAAGTGCAAGATTCATAGTGGTAAATGGGGATCTCTACAAGCGTGGGTTTACTATGCCCTTGCTGAAATGCTTAGGGCTTGAACAAACTGAATATGTATTGGCTGAAGTTCATGAGGGCATATGTGTGAACACTTAGGAGCCCGAGCATTAGCCACGAAGATACTACATATGGGGTTCTATTGGCCTACACTAAAAAAAGATGCCATTGAGAAGGTGCAAAAAAAGCCAGAAGTTTGCTCCCATAGCGTCAGCACCAGTCCTGGCCCTCCAGAGATTCCTTCAACCAATGCCATTCACGCAATAGGGGCTAGATATATTAGGACCTTTTCTCTTGGGCACAGGCCAAAGAAAGTTTTTGCTAGTAGCCACTGATTACTTCACCAAATGGATAGAGGCAGAACCCTTGGCAACAATCTCTGAAAAAAAGGTAGAGGCAATGGTATGTAAAGACATCATTTGCTGTTTCAGAATCCCCCAGGTGTTGAATACTGATCACGGGAAATAGTTGTAACATCCCAAATACACTATATAACTAATATTTACTTAAAAACTCCACTTACTTACCGGTTGGGCTGTCTGTGATGCTTAACAACTCCTAACATTTAAATAACCATTAAATCTCTTATTGATACTCTAAGATGTATATACATTCCCTTCTATTTAAAGTAGTACTGTACAATTTTTCTGAATATATAAAAGGAATAATATACCTTTGATATCAGATATCCACTAGCAGTCGATAATCTTTGGAAGGTAATTCTCTTAATCCAAGATCAGTAATCTGTGGAGTGGAAAATAAGGGGTGAGCGATAACATGCTCAGTAAAGAAGATGTACACAAATCTAACCTTATTCCCCAAAACTTTTAACTTTCTTAGTAGTAAACCCAGTGGATATAGAAAACAATTTACAATATCATGTAATAAACAGTGAATAGGATTTAACAAATCCTTTCTGTAACAAAAGTTAACAAGTTGAGACTAGGCATCACCCTATAAATAAATCATGCTATCATCGTTCTCCCTCCCCCTTGCGAGAACGGCATAATCATCCCAGTAGGGATAAAGTAGATCTATGGCCATAATCTATGGGTGGTCCTCGGGGTCCACTTGCCAAGTGACCTCGAGACCGCTGATGACTTGGCGGGTCCATCAGCCTCATAACAAATAGAAATGCATGAAACTAGGGGCCTATGGTCTCAAAATCATATTTATAACTCAAAATACCTTTAAGGAAACACATTATTGAATTTAAATCATTTGAATAAATAATAATTCCAAAAAGGTATTATTCTCATTCTCGAAGAAAATATAAATTGAATTCTCCTCGCCCATGGTCAGATCGCCCATTCTGGCTCGCCCATGGTCAACTTGACAAATGGTCAACTCGCCCACCGGATTAACTCGCCCAAAAGGTTTAATATTTTCTATTTTTCAAATTATTAATCTGCCACATTTTTCGTTTGAGAAATGTACTTTAAACCTCTTCACCATGGTCAGCTTGCCCATCACGGCTCGCCCATGGTGAACTCCAAGGTGGATGAATTAGTATTCGCCCGCCAACATTTTCCTTTTAAACCACAAGTAAAACTGGCTCACCCTTAATGGTTCGCCCGCTTTATGAAAAACTAATCGCCCGCCCCAGAACATCATTGAAAAGGATCCGCCTACAATGGCTCGCCCGAATTTTCTATTTAAAACATGGTACTCACCTAGAAGGACATATAAAAGACCATCCCAAGTTTTACTTAAAACAAAGTAAATCACCCAATAAAAACATTACAGGAGGGCTCTTCGCCCAAAGCATAGCAATATAATAGGTCGCCCGCCCATAACAGTTCGCCTCAACAAACAGTATTGGGTCGGCTTTTAGTTCGCCCACACGAAACTAATTTATCAAAATCTTATGCATGTCATAAAACAAATCATTTCTCAATAATTTCATAAATTTAACTCCACAGGACATGCATTAATTTCACACACAACTCCCTTGCATCGTCTGAAGAAGCCTTGCATCTCGTTCGCCTTTCTCAATTCCCGTCTGCACAATTACATTAAAACTATTAATATTCCTTTTTTTTTCGAATATTTTCTAAACTATTTATATTTTCCTAATATTTAGGACACTTGGAGAGACTGAGTTCGCCATTTGCCCATAGAGCTCGCCCATCCATAATTGATCTACTCTTGGGAGCTCGCCCAATCATTCTCGCCATTCCTATGGCTTATTTGTTGGAGTTCGCCCAACATGGGAGCTCGCTCGACCATTCAACTCGCCATGCCCTGCATGTGAGTTCGCCCGACACTACTGTTTTATTCATTGGCGGTTCACCTATGTATTAAACTTGCATGTGGCGATCTCACCACTTCCTCATTCCAGATTTTAGCTCGCCCATTCTCATTTTTTTTCCAGTATCTTCATTGTTTATTCTGATTCAGACTACACCTTATTCTAGTTCTTATATATTCTAATAAGGTTTAGCTAACACAAGGCTACATCTATGTTTATTACGTTATAAAACATAGAAATCTAGTATTGAATATCAAGGAAACTATAGAAATTATGGAATTCACCTTAACCCAATTGCTCTTCCAAAAACAGAATATTTCTTGGCTCCCTTAGCTTTGTTTCTCTTGTTCCTTGGCTTTTCAACACTGCAGAAGGGTTTGGCTAGCTAACAGATGAAATTGCATGGCTCATTTATGATGAAAACGGAGGAATGAAAGATGAATATGCAGAAAACAGAATTGGGCGAGGAGGTTATTTGAGAGGATGAAGTTGACGACATCATCTTCCCTCACGTATTCCTTTATATAGCCATTTGATCTTGTTAGAAACTACCGACTGTTTTCTTATCACGTTTCTTTCATCATTACATGCATTAAAATTTGTGGAAAAACTGCAGCTAGTGGACGGTGGCAAGAAGAAATTTCTCTGCATGTTCTGAAAATTTTCTTTCCTTTTTCCTCTTCTTCCCCCAGTCCATGCCACTGCCAGTCACTCTTATTGGCTTGCTCCTTTTGCTATTAAATGCTTAGTCTCCTTTGTCAAATGAAGCAACCGGCGAGAAGTCCACTGCCGCCCCTTTCCTGGACTTTTTCTATTTCCTTTTCTACTCTTCTCTTCACCCATGTCTCTTCCAGCCAACGTTGATTGGCTAACTCCCCATCCTTTTCTTTGTTTTGTCTTCTAGCCCTTAATTCTCTTATCATTCTTATTCTTCTTCTCCACGCCAACGTTAGCCACATTTATTAATTTTATCTCATCTCATTTATACCTTATATATATTATCTTGACCTTTTATCAAGATTAAATCCCATATATTCCTTGTTACAATTGATATTTGTTTTTCTTTCTTTTATCAACCATACTCTACATCATGACTTAAAATGCAAAGTGGAAATTCACATCCAATGATTCTTTAATTTCACTAGAAGAATTAATTTCCACCATCAATCATGTACAAATATAGTATATAGTATAATAAAATTCGGGTCTTACATTTCTCCCTACCTTAAGAAATTTGGTCCTCCAAATTTAACTAGGACCTATCAATTGAAAAGCTCTGGATACCTCTCACGCATAAAGCTTTCTAACTCCCAGGTAGCCTCCTCCTCGTTATGATACTGCCAGAGCACTTTAACCAAAGGAATCGTCTTAGACCGCAATACTCTATCCTTCCTATCTAAAATTCGTACCGGTTTCTCGACGTAACTCATGTCCTCTCTGATCTCCAGTGGTTCATGTCGAATCACGTGAGAAGGATCTGGATGGTACTTTCTCAACATCGAGACATGGAATACGTTATGCACACCTGATAAGTCTGGTGGTAGTGCTAACCGATATGCCACATCTCCCACACGATCTAAGATCTCATAAGGCCCAATGTACCGAGGACTCAACTTTCCTCTCTTCTCGAATCTCATTATACCTTTGGACGGTGAGACCTTTAAAAATACATAATCACCCGCTACAAACTCTAAGGGTCGGCGTCTAGTATCTGCATAACTCTTCTGCCGACTTTGAGCCGTTCTGAGCCTTTCACAAATCATCCGTACATCACGAGAAGCCTGCTCGACCAAATCAGGAGCTAACAGTTTACGGTCTCCAACTTCTTCCCATGCTATCGGGGATCTGCATCGTCTGCCATACAATGCCTCATACGGTGCCATGCCGATACTAGTATGAAAACTATTGTTATAAGCAAACTCTGCCAGGGGTAAATGATCGTCCCATGAGCCTTTAAAATCCAATGCACATGCTCTCAACATATCCTCGAGCGTCTATATCGTACGCTCGGACTGCCCATCAGTCTGTGGATGAAAAGCGGTGCTAAAACTCAGCTGGGATCCCATAGCCTCCTGAAATCTCTCCCAGAAACAAGAGGTGAAGCGGGAGTCCCTATCAGAGGTAATACTCACTGGAACACCATGTAACCTCACTATCTCCCTGACATACAATTTGGCTAAGGCACTAACTGAATCTGTAGATCTCATGGCCAAGAAATGAGCAGACTTAGTCAATCTATCCACTATCACCCAAATAGCATCATATCCCTTCCGGGTCCGTGGTAATCCCATAATAAAATCCATAGTAACATGTTCCCATTTCCACGTAGGAATTGATAATGGTCGAAGCATACCTGCCGGCTTCTGATGCTCAATCTTAATCTGCTAGCATGTCAGACATCTAGCAACAAACTCAACGATGTCTTTCTTCATCTTAGGCCACCAATACACTCTCCAGAGATTCTGGTACATCTTAGTAATACCCAGATGTAACGTGTATCTAGAGGTATGAGCCTCTGATAATATCAAATCTTGAATCTGCCGATCACCGGGAACACATATCCGACCTCTAAACCTCAGTATTCCATCAGTGCCAATCTCAAAATCTAACATAACTCCCATCTGAATCTGACTGGCAACCCCAATGCAATAATCATCCCTCCTCTGAGCTTCCCTGATTCGGTCCATCAAATCCGGCTCTATACCAAAACTAGCCGTAAATCCATACTGGTCAGAGGAAACAACTGTCATACTGAGGTTAGAGAACTGCTCTATCAGCTCATGCTCCCTGATCATCATATACGATACCATGCCAACATGCTTACGGCTCAATGCATCAGCTACTACATTAGCTTTACTTGGGTGATACAAAATCTCACAATCATAATCTTTTAATAGTTCCATCCACCGTCTCTACCTCAAATTCAACTCTTTCTGCGAGAATATATACTTCAGACTCTTATGATCTGTATATATCTGAAATTTCTCCTCGTACAAGTAATGTCGCCATATCTTCAGTGCAAATACTACCGTAGCTAACTCCAAATCATGTGTCGGGTAATTCCTCTCATGATCCTTCAACTGTCGAGAACCATAGGCTATAACCCGACCATGCTGCATAAGCACACACCCCAAACCTTGAGCGGATGCATCGGTATACACCATAAATCCACCTGATCCACTAGGAAGGGCTAATACGGGGGCAGTAGTTAATCTCCTCTTAAGCTCACCAAAACTATGCTCACACGCATCATTCCACTCAAACTTTACATCCTTACGTGTGAGTCGTGTCAATGGAGTAGCAAGTCTAGAAAATCCCTCCACAAACTTGCGATAGTATCCGGCAAGACCCAAGAAACTCCGTATTTCGGTAACTGTGTTAGGCCTCTCCCACTGAACAATGGCCTCTATCTTGGACGGATCAACTGACACCCCGTTCCTTGACACCACATGTTCGAGAAATATTATATGGTCAAGCCAGAACTCACATTTACTAAGCTTAGCATACAATTTCCGCTCTTTGAGGGTCTGTAGAACAACCTGTAAATGCTGATCATGCTCTTCTGGTGCCTTAGAATAAATCAGTATGTCATCTATAAACACTATGACAAACTTCTCCAAAAAGGGATGAAACACCTCATTCATCAAACTCATAAAAGCTGCAGGGGCATTTGTTAATCCAAAAGGCATCACTAGGAACTCATAGTGACCATAACGAGTCCGAAAGGCTGTCTTATGCACGTCCGACTCCTTGATTTTCAACTGGTGATAAACTGATTGGAGGTCTATCTTGGAAAATACCTGTGCACCCCTGAGCTGATTAAACAGATCGTCAATCCGAGGTAGTGGATACTTATTCTTAACGGTAGCCCGATTTAACATCCGATAATCTATACATAACCGAAGACTACCATCCTTCTTCCGAACAAATAATACCGAAGCTCCCCAAGGTGACACACTGGGATGTATAAATCCTTTATTTAATAATTCTTGGAGCTACTTTTTAAGTTCATCCAACTCAGTCAGTGCCATCCGATATGGGGGTCTAGAAATCGGCTCCGTACCGGGTACTAACTCGATCGTAAATTCCGTCTCTCGATCCGGTGGTAACCCTGGTAAATCCTCTGGAAATACATCCGAGAAGTCCTTAACCACAGGGATCTCTTGAATCTTTGGATATTTCCTCTCTACATCCTCCATACTAGCAATATATCCTTCATAAATATTCATACACAACCACAATTTCAGAACACATGTCATTTCATAACATAAAAGTCACATACTTTTTATTAATTTACAATAACTTTACAATGTACTTTTCGAGATGAGAGAAGGTAATAAACTTAGTATTACAATCCAAACTAACATGGTTCGCAGCTAACCAGTCCATACCCAAAATGATATCAAAATCATATATGTTCAACAAAATTAGGTTAGCCGTAAAAACCTTCTCTCCAATAGTCAATTTACAATTCCGATATACAACATCCGTTCTTTGGAAATCATTAAAAGGAGTTTTCACTTGTAAAGTACATTCTAACAACTCCGGCTCTACTGGGGTCCTGTTGGCATATATAGGCGATAAGAACGAATGGGTAGAACCCGGATCAAATAAGGCAATTATAGGAATGTCAAAGAGATAAATTTTACCTTTAATTACATCGATAGAGGCGTTGGCAGTCTCTTGATCCAACGCGTACACTCGACCCTGAGTCACAACCTTCTTACCCTTCTCTGCGACGGTCACCCGCCTAGGCTGTGAGGGTGTCGCTTTCTCTAGCTCACTCTGAGCTGCCGGGGCCGTTATCTGCGGTAAGGCAGGAGGAATAGTAGAAGCAGCAGATTCTCTGAGCATCGGGCAATTCCTGACAAAGTGCCCCGTCTGTCCGCAATTAAAACATACCCTAGCCATTAAAGGACAAGGGCGTGACCCATGCGACCTTCCACACTGTCTACATAAAGGTGCAACACTCCTCTGAGTAGTGGTAGGGCCACTAGTAGGTGTAGAAATTGCTGGTTTACTAAATCTGCCCTCTGAAATCTGTATGCCCATAGGTCTGCTTCTCTTAGGCTACTTTCTACCTGATCTTTCCTCCATAAACCTCTTAGCTTTTACCTTTGCTTTACCTTTATTCTTACTACTGAAATCGAGCGGGAACTGCTCATAATCCCTCTCACATAGCTGAGCCCGTTGAATTATCCCACCATAAGTTTGTATAACAAATGGGGCTAGCTTCATTCTGATGGATGGCCTCAAACCAGCTCTAAACCTCGAAATCTTATACCGGGTATTCGCACTAGTTTGTAGATCAAAATGGCTCAGTGTAGTAAATTTGGCCTCATACTCGTCCACTGACATGCTGCCCTGAACTAAACCCATGAATTCCTGCTGTAATTTATCCTGAGCAGTGTCAGGAATATACTGCCTCCTAAAAGCTTCCACAAAAATATCCCATGACAGATCTTGACGTTGAGCAAATAATACTGTCTGAGTGGCCTTCCACCAATGTCTCGCATCATCTGCCAAGTGGAACACTGCTAAGCCTACCTTCTCTGTTTCTGAACATCTCATAATCTGAAGTAATCTATCAATCTCAATAATCCATTGCTCCACCGCCAATGGATCCCTAGTACCTTTAAACTTGGGTGGATCCAACTTTTTAAATGATTTCACCAATGCTACATTACAATAAGTCTCCGTATTTCGAGGCGGCTGAACCAATGGCTGTGGTGGAGCTACCGGTGGCTGAGGTGCCGGTGGTGGAATAGGCTGAGGCTCAGGCACAACTGGTGCCGACGGTGGCGGTACTGGCGCTTCTACTGGGGCTGCAGGAGCTGTGGCTCTCTCTCTCTCTCTCCGCTCTATCCGTGGCTCTATCCGCCCTATCTGCGGCTCTATCCGCCTGATACATAGCCATAAAATCAGCTACTAACCTCTCTTCCTGGTTCACACGAGTATCAATGTTCTCTAATTGTAGAGGACGTGGAGGTCTAGGGGCAGGTTCCGGTGTCTGCGGCTCCGAAATCTGTGCCGCCCTACCTCGGCCGATATCTCTAACTGAGCGTGTCACCCTCCTTCTTCCACTCATTTCTGTACCACAGAGATCATTTATTACTCATCATTAGCATATCAATCATATATTCAGAATATACAGTACTACAAGGAATGTTTACTATTCACTTTTCATTATAAACATCACTAGACATCTGACCAAACCTGCTCTGATACCATTAAATCTGTAACATCCCAAATACACTATACAACTAATATTTACTTAAAAACTCCACTTACTTACCGGTTGGGCTGTTTGTGATGCTTAACAACTCCTAACATTTAAATAACCATTAAATCTCTTATTGATACTCTAAGATGTATATACATTCCCTTTTATTTAAAGTAGTAATGTACAATTTTTCTGAATATATAAAAGAAATAATATACCTTTGATATCAGATATCCACTAGCAGTCGATAATCTCTGGAAGGTAATTCTCTTAATCCAAGATCAGTAATCTGTGGAGTGGAAAATAAGGGGTGAGCGATAACATGCTCAGTAAGTAAGATGTACACAACTCTAACCTTATTCCCCAAAACTTTTATCTTTCTTAGTAGTAAACCCAGTGGATATAGAAAACAATTTACAATATCATGTAATAAACAGTGAATAGGATTTAACAAATCCTTTCTGTAACAAAAGTTAACAAGTTGAGACTAGGCATCACCCTATAAATAAATCATGCTATCATCGTTCTCCCTTCCCCTTGCGAGAACGGCATAATCATCCCAGTAGGGATAAAGTAGATCTATGGCCACAATCTATAGGTGGTCCTCGGGGTCCACTTGCCAAGTGACCTCGAGACCGCTGATGACTTGGCGGGTCCATCAGCCTCATAACAAATAGAAATGCATGAAACTAGGGGCCTATGGTCTCAAAATCATATTTATAACTCAAAATACCTTTAAGGAAACACATTATTGAATGTAAATCATTTGAATAAATAATAATTCCAAAAAGGTATTATTCTCATTATCGTAGAAAATATAAATTGAATTCTCCTCGCCCATGGTCAGATCGCCCATTCTGGCTCGCCCATGGTCAACTTGACAAATGGTCAACTCACCCACTAGATTAACTCGCCCAAAAGGTTTAATATTTTCTATTTTTCAAATTATTAATCTGCCACATTTTTCGTTTGAGAAATGTACTTTAAACCTCTTCACCATGGTCAGCTTGCCCATCACGGCTCGCCCATGGTGAACTCCAAGGTAGATGAATTAGTATTCGCCCGCCAACATTTTCCTTTTAAACCACAAGTAAAACTGGCTCACCCTTAATGGTTTGCCCACTTTATGAAAAACTAATCGCCCGCCCCAGAACATCAATGAAAAGGGTCCGCCCACAATGGCTCGCCCGGATTTTCTATTTAAAACATGGTACTCACCCAGAAGGACATATAAAAGACCATCCCAAGTTTTACTTAGAACAAAGTAAATCGCCCAATAAAAACATTACAGGAGGGCTCTTCGCCCAAAGCATAGCAATATAATAGGTCGCCCGCCCATAACAGTTCGCCTCAACAAACAGTATTGGGTCGGCTTTTAGTTCGCCCACACGAAACTAATTTATCAAAATCTTATGCATGTCATAAAAAAAATCATTTCTCAATAATTTCATAACTTTAACTCCACAGGACATGCATTAATTTCACACACAACTCCCTTACCTCGTCTGAAGAAGCCTTGCATCTCGTTCGCCTTTCTCAATTCCCGTCTGCACAATTACATTAAAACTATTAATATTCCTTTTTTTTCGAATATTTTCTAAACTATTTATATTTTCCTAATATTTGGGACACTTGGCGAGACTGAGTTCGCCATTCGCCCATAGAGCTCGCCCATCCATAATTGATCTACTCTTGGGAGCTCGCCCAATCATTCTCGCCATTCCTATGGCTTATTTGTTGGAGTTCGCCCAACATGGGAGCTCGCCCGATCATTCAACTCGCCATGCCCTGCATGTGAGTTCGCCCGACACTACTGTTTTGTTCATTAGCGGTTCACCTATGTATTAAACTTGCATGTGGCGATCTCGCCACTTCCTCATTCCAGATTTTAGCTCGCTCATTCTTATTTTTTTTCCAGTATCTTCATTGTTTATTCTGATTCAGACTACACCTTATTCTAGTTCTTATATATTCTAGTAAGGTTTAGATAATACAAGGCTACATCTATGTTTATTACGTTATAAAACATAGAAATCTAGTATTGAATATCAAGGAAACTATAGAAATTATGGAATTCACCTTAACCCAATTGCTCTTCCAAAAACAGAATATTTCTTGCCTCCCTTAGCTTTGTTTCTCTTGTTCCTTGGTTTTTCAACACTGCAGAAGGGTTTGGCTAGCTAACAGATGAAATTACATGGCTCATTTATGATGAAAACGGAGGAATGAAAGATGAATATGCAGAAAACAGAATTGGGCGAGGAGGTTATTTGAGAGGATGAAGTTGACGACATCATCTTCCCTCACGTATTCCTTTATATAGCCATTTGATCTTGTTAGAAACTACCGACTGTTTTCTTATCACGTTTCTTTCATCATTACATGCATTAAAATTTGTGGAAAAACTGCAGCTAGTGGACGGTGGCAAGAAGAAATTTCTCTGCATGTTCTGAAAATTTTCTTTCCTTTTTCCTCTTCTTCCCCTAGTCCACGCCACTGCCAGTCACTCTTATTGGCTTGCTCCTTTTGCTATTAAATGCTTAGTCTCCTTTGTCAAATGAAGCAACCGGCGAGAAGCCCACTGCCGCCCCTTTCCTGGACTTTTTCTATTTCCTTTTCTACTCTTCTCTTCACCCATGTCTCTTCCAGCCAACGTTGATTGGCTAACTCCCCATCCTTTTCTTTGTTTTGTCTTCTAGCCCTTAATTCTCTTGTCATTCTTCTTCTTCTTCTCCACGCCAACGTTAGCCACATTTATTAATTTTATCTCATCTCATTTAATGCTTTCATACCTTATATATATATTATCTTGACCTTTTATCAAGATTAAATCCCATATATTCCTTGTTACAATTGATATTTGTTTTTCTTTCTTTTATCAACCATACTATACATCATGACTTAAAATGCAAAGTGGAAATTCACATCCAATGATTCTTTAATTTCACTAGAAGAATTAATTTCCACCATCAATCATGTACAAATATAGTATATAGTATAATAAAATTCGAGTCTTACAATAGTTCAATTGTGATGCGTTCCGACAGTTTTGTAAAGGCTTGAGTATCTAGTTAAGGATATCATCCATATCTTACCCGTAAGCTAATGGGCAGGTCGAAGTCAGCAATCGAACTATACTGCATGGATTGAAAACTAGACTGGACAAGGCAAAAGGAGCATGGGTGAATGAGCTCCCAAGTGTCCTATGGGCTTAGAAGAGGACAAGTAGGGTGTCGACAGGAGAAACATTGTTCAATTTGGTTTATGGAACTTAGACCCTCATTCCGATCGAAATTGGAGCTAGATCACCTAGACTAATCCCTTATGTTCGAGAAATTAACTCTCAGGGGCTTAAAGAGAATCTTGATATGATAGATTAACTAAGGGACATGGCGAAGATGAAGTTGGTTGCCTACTAACAGCGGATAGCCGCTTACTATAATGCCCGAGTTAAGAGCAAATAATTGTAAGAAGGAGACCTGGTGCTGAGAAAGTCAGCCATTACAAATGCTTATAGAGAGGATGGTAAACTTCGGGCCAATTGGGAAGGACCCTACAAAATTAGGAGGATGATCGGACCTAGCGCTTGCACTTTGGAAACTTTGTAGGGAAAAAAGATTTTGAAAACTTGGAATGTCAATCATCTAAAGTTGTATTGGCAATGAGAACATTGTACTCTTTATTTTATTGTTCTTATTTTTCCTTTTACTTCGCAGATATTATTGTTTTGTTAATTGATTCATGAATAAAGGCCAGTTATTCATATTTTATACTTTCTAATGCAACAGTTTAGTTGACAAATGTGTTATAGGAATGATAGTAATGGAGACAAAAAGCTGGCCAAAAATAAAAAGTCCATAAGCACAAAATGGTACGAGACAGGCAAATAAAAAGTCCTTAAGCACAAAATGTGCGAAACGGGTAAATAAAAAGTCCATAAGCACAAAATGGTGCCAGACGGGCAAATAAAAAATCCCTAAGCACAAAATGGTGCAAGATGGGCCAATAAAAAGTCCATAAGCACAAAATGGTGCAAGACGGGCAAATAAAAAGTCCCTAAGCACAAAAGGGTGTAAGACAGGCAAAATAAAAGTCCCTAAGCGAAAAATGCGCGAGACGGGCAGACAGAGTACACAAGTCCTTAAGCGAATAATACGCGAGACAGGCACAATGCTCGAGTAAAAGTTCTTCTTTGAGCAAGGTATAACGTTTTCTCAAAGAACTTGGGGAGCAACATGGTATGACATAACGAAAGGTATGACATGGCAAACGGTATAAGGCATGTTAAGATGTGTCAAAAATCATGTTACAAGTTTTACTAATAATATATCTTGATTTTGTAACATTTTAACATGTTATACAGCATTATAGCTACAAAAATGCTAAAAATCCTAAATGAGTATAATTTCATTAATATAATAACATGTTAATCACAGCCGTGTTTCAATCGCACATCGCGTATGTTAACAAGCAAGAAAAGAAAAAGAAAAATCGCAAAGGAAATTGTAACTTACATTAAATGGAAACGAATTATTTACAACTGCATATTGCTTGAATTAGTTACAATTGAAATGAAAAACAAAATGAAGAAGAAAGAAAAGCATCCTAATCAGTCTATGGTAAAGAGTGAATCAGCTAGAAGAGAAGGCACTGAATCAACATTAGAACCATGAGGGGTTGAACTTGCCTCCAGATCCTTAAAAGGGACAACTTCAAAAGGAGGAATGTCACCCTAAGGCCTTGCGATCTCGATAGGCGCGATGTCTGGTGCAAGTTCAACAGTAGTAGAGTTAGAAAGCTGAAGATCCTCGCTGTCTAAACCCTGTAAGGCCTCAATAGGCTCGAGTTGATCACATGGCTTGATAAGCCTAGGCTGATCACAAGGCTTGATGAGCTCGGACTGACCACGTGGCCTGCA
Organism: Heritiera fomes; assembly: GCA_032173925.1. Lineage (NCBI taxonomy): Eukaryota > Viridiplantae > Streptophyta > Magnoliopsida > Malvales > Malvaceae > Heritiera > Heritiera fomes. Next base: position 24,042,423 of record JAPDPM010000009.1, read on the forward strand.
AGGGGGCTAAAGACCTTCAAGGTTCTTCATGTCATCTTTGGCCCCCACCTCCAAGTAATCCTTGGGATCCTCAATTTTAGGCTCATATACAGTCCGGGGAGGAGCATTATAAAACTCGACCTCTTCGGTAAACAAAAGCTCCGAGAACGTCTTATTAGGTCTATGCTTTTCCAGCCAACAACGGGTAAGGTAAAAGCCATACTTGACAAAACCCGTTGAATAAACTTGTTTCCTCTCGAAGCAATCTTGGGAAAGACGATACTCCCGGACAGCTTTGGTTCAGGCCGTCTTTAATTGGTCTAGTAGGTTTTGCATTTTGTCAACGGTCTCATCCCGTTGCAACCTCATAGCCTCGAAATCATGTGTTGCTTTGTTGTAAGCCTCCCGATACCCCTGAAGAGAAGTGACCTTTGCTTGCTCTTCCTTTAACTTTAGATCAAGGTCCATATTTTGTCGTCTTACCGCCTCATTGCCCCTCCTCAACTCATTTACCTTGCTAGAAAGAGGGCAGAGTTGGACGACCTCATTCTGAAGCACCATGCACTTCTCCCGAAAATCATTTAGCTCCTTCTCAGCTCGCTCCCTTAAAGTTCGATGCTGCGCGTTGACAGCCACAACTTGTTAAGTAGCCTAGCAAAATATGAAGAAAGTGATCAAAAACCCGAGCAGGAAAAAGTAAAATGTATGCATTTTAAAAGAAACTTGAAGCTCTTACCTTCATCAGGAGAAAATTGGAGGTATCCTCACTCGCGAAAATATTCTTGAAGATCTTTTTCTCATCGCGCGGGAGGATAGTGCTCTATGCTAGACGAGAAGCTATCCCGGGATCCTCGATGCTGTCATTATCATTAACGCCGAGGTAGGTTTGGAAGTCGTCTCCATCAACCACTCTCCCCCCGTCTACTTGGTAACGCTTGAGAGTAGGAGACGTTACTCTCGGCAAAATTGGCCTCGTAGACATAGCATCTTCAATGTAGAGCCTCTTTCGATTCTTCCTACGAGGCTTGCGAGGTACGCGCGCACCTTCGAAATGCTTGAGATCATCCCTTTGGGCAGCGGACTCACTCCTTTGTGATCCTGAGCTCTCGTGATCGTCTGAGCTACGATCACGGATAAGATGCCTCTTCCGCTTACTTCTTCCAACTTCTTGCGCAAGGCGACTAGACTCGCCAGTAGTTGGAGGAGGATGAGTGGGAGCGCATAGGTTCTCTGAAGCAAGAGCCTCAACTTGAGGCTGTTCCCATGGCGGAGGAACTTCTGATGGAACCTCGGAGGAGGAAACGGTGGCTTTCCTCCAACGCATGGCATTTACGAAGCTTATATCTACATAACACATGAAGAAAAATTAGCATACCAAGTCCAAAAAACGATAACCACATATGCAATGATAATAAAAAGAATTATCGCTAAAAAACCTAAAATGTCACCAAGACCGCATAAATTAGCCAAGTTCTCATCCGACGAAAACTCGTAGAAGGGACTCCTGAAGGCGTCGTCTTGGTTCCACTCAAGATCCTCCTCAAGTAAATCATCGGCGCCCACAGTCCCAGGTGTTTCATCCCTTGAGTCAAGACAAGATTCATCCACTAAACGGCCTATAGGGTTAGATGGTTCAGCTACAGGAACCATGGGCGGACAACTAGAACTGGGACCATGTGTATGTGAGGATAAGGGAAGGTTTAACAGAATAGTTGGAGTCTTGAGGGTAACTCTGCCTACTCCCCAATCGGCCACTGTAATGTTCTCGGGGGTCAAAAGGAAAAACAAATCTCACTCCCTGGTAGAACAGATAAGTTGTATGGACTCGCCTAGGTGGTCCTTTAATATGGCTAAACTAAACTTTTCTGAGCGCTTTGAGTGGTCGCTAGTATCACGATTCCATCTAGTATGGATTCTCAAATCCCTTGGAATCTCAACAACGACCCACTCACTCTCGAATTTGCGCAACTTATTAGGAAGGTCCATGAAAATCTTATTAGGAAACCCATCAACTTTCAACCTTTGGAGAGAGAATGTAACCAACCTTTTTAACCCACGAACCCTAAAAAATGCACTTAGGAGGGTAACGGTAGGAACGACGCCTAAATTATGGCAAACTATAAAGAATCCTACTATTTGAGCCCATGCATAAGGGTGGAGTTGACATGGAATAATATCCTTATACCTAAGGAAAGCTATGCCAAACTCGGGAAGAGGAAAGCTAAAACCAAAAACTAAGGACACTTTATGTACAGCTACACCACTAGTAACTAAGTCAAGAGAATATTTCCTATTACCTGGAAGTCTATATTGGTAACCAGAAGGGAGGGGGAAGCTAGTGTTGATCTCTTTTAAGTCCGTGTTTGATAGCGAGCACTTAACATCACCCTTCCTTAGTATTTTCTTACCAACGCGTTGAGAAGACATGTCTAAGGACTAACAAAATGAAGAGGACGGTTGACAGCGGTGGAAGACCTTAAGACCTATAGGAGACCTAATATCCAGTGGAAGACTACCTTTCACGGGAGACCTACGGGAGACCTAACATCTTGCGGGAGACTATCTTTCGCAAGAGACCTAAGAGACCTGCGGGAGACTATCAAGGACCTGCGGAAGACTGCTAAATTAGCAGGAGATGAAAAATTACGCGAGAGACATACTGTTGCCGACAGGTGATGAGCGAGAGACTCGGCGTGAGAGGCGAGAGACAAGGGTCGCTAGAGGCTAAGTGAAGCGGTAGAGAAATGTTCAGCGAGAGAGTTAGAAAGCACAGCAGAGTGCTGGTATAGAGGATTTCTTGCGCGATTTCGTTGAGCGTCTGCTGCTTATGTAGTTGCGACAAGGAATACCAAGCGTCACGCACCAGGAAACACCTCTCACAAAGTTGAATCTTTTGACCTGCAAAAAATACCGAAAAATAACAAAAAATCAGGAAAAGACTAGAATGTCCCAGGTCCAAATATTTATACTCTCTTTATTGGAAAAATCCAACAAGAGAGTGGAGAGCAATTGATATGGCAAAGCCCGCTTACTTTAGGCTGAGGCCCAACGACCAGAGAAGCTGCAACGTGGCATAAAACTACTGAACCATGTGGTGACTAGTGAGAGATATCACGGAAGAACTCGTAGTGGCATACGCGATAGACCCCTTCCATCAGCAGATGAAACTTTGTCACCTGCGACAGAGTATCCAATGGTCATCCGCGTTTAGACTGTCGCCCAACGTGCATAGCTTCTGTCTATGGTCTCCTGCCGAGCGACAGACCTCTGTCGCTCCCAAGACTGTGGTGTTTGTGTCGTACTAGGGAACAGATTCTTCTAAAAAAGGATGAAATTGCTCTCCACGTAATTACTCTACCACAAAGGTAAAATATTCGCCTGTAAATAGGCAACAAGTATTATCTTATTTCCTAATTTTTGACTTTTGGCTTTTACGTTTCTCAATACTCAAAAATCTTTTGCTGACTTAAGCATTGGAGTGCCTACATAAAAAACCACCCCCTGCGTTCCTCTGACTTTTCTTGTTTTACAAAAGTTTTTCAAAGACACATACAGAAGTTTTTCGCAGTCATTGGCGTCAGCAATCACTTATTGTTGTTTTGTGCAACAACACACACACACACACACACACACACACACACACACACACATATATATATATATATATATATATATATATATATATAGTCTTTTATACTGACGTTTTTAATTACAAAGTGATTAGATTTAGTTAGCTACAAATTATTTTTTTTGCCTTGTCAGCTTGCTTGCTATCATTCCACATTATTTTACGCAATAAAAATTTTGTCCACCTCATCTTACAAGTATATAAAAAATGCTAGCTGACATTAAGTGCGAAAGTAATCTTTCCATTGGAGAAGTCATGAGTTATTTAATTTAACTACAAATTAAAGATTAAAACTTTATCAAAAATACAATAAACTTATAAAAATATATCTAAAAAAATGGATAAAGCAAGTCATAAGTCTAGACATTGGTTAAAATAAATTATTATACAAAGGTGAGTGGCATGATAATTATAGAGTCGTAACTTGTAATTGCAGGTAAGAGCTTTGTAAGTGTTTGTGTGAGAATTGTTCATTACGCTTAACTAGAAGTTTTCTAAAATATATGGAGAAGATTATCAGAACCAGCACGACCAAGCTTCCAATTCCTACGAAAGAAAAAAAAAAAACTGGCAATGAAGGAATTACCATATACTATGTATAAAATCATATAAGATCTAGCATGAAAAAACAGTAGTCGCAGAGAATTTGAGATATTGAAGAGATATATTACCAAGTCCCAGCTTCAATCCTAAGTTACTATTCTTCTCTGCAATTGTAATTACCAAGAACTCGAGTCAGCTCACCTGTAAAAATTTTAACTGCAAGATAAAAGAGCCAAGTGACTTCCATGCGTACCTTTGCTACAGTAAAAACGTTGCTTGCTGTTGACCAGACATTGGCCCCCCTTGTAGTGACAATCGCCACAATCTTTCCCCACCCGAAATTCAACGGAAAATTCTGCCGTTAATAGCTTAAATAGGTTTTTGTCATTTTGCCCTGATATAGTGGTAACTGGCAGATGAGAAATTGAACAATTAGGAAGCGAACTCCCAAACCGTTCGTTTTCAAGTTTGTCAAGAGGCTCTGGAAATGGATAGTATAAATTGTAGTCACTGCAGTGTATTCGACTGAATTCCGCTGGAAATTTAGTGAAAAGAGTGACGTTGCATTTCAGCAAAGTCAGGTTGGGAAAGAAATGAAAAGAGATGAACGAAAGGTTGGGCAGACTCCAATTGCTTAAGGATTTACAGTCCTTGGATTGTAGCTTCTTTCCCAGCTCTTGATCGTAAAGAGTAACGGTGTTGTTGGCTTGGTTGATGTGTTTAACTTGGTACCATCTCTTTCCTTTCTCTAGTTGGATCTTTGGAACTGTTTCATTGCAGCCATCGACTAGGCACAGCCCGCAGTCCGGCCGCTCGCTCTTAGTAAAGGGGAAGCGAATCGTGCCCAAATTTCCGCAGTTGAAAGCCGGGCAATCCTGGCGGAATTTGTTCTCTGAGTCGCTCAAGTGGGGTAGCAGAAGGGAAAGAAGAAAGAAAAATAAAATGGATAGATCAGCCATTGGGTGATTCTTATTTCATAATTAAGAACAAAAGAAAGGTATCTAGATATGGATGATTATTTTGGGAGGATGGCAACTGCTTTCAAATTATAAGTTTATCAAAGGCGATATGCATTGACTAGTCGTCAAGTTGGAAATGCAGAACTGGCTAATTGACTAAAACTTAGGAGACGGGATAATTAATGTCAATACCATTTCTTGTGTTTATATTGACTAGACCTTTTTTTTTTTGGGTTACAACTAGACATTTTTTTAATTCTTAACATGGAGGTACAAAAAGAAGGAATTTTTTTTTATTTCATAGGAGGCATAAAGAGGGAATGGAGAAAATTTGAATTTTGGATATAATTCCTCGTAACAAAAGGTAACAACGGCTAAGCCAAGCATTGGCTATTATAAAAGGAAGGAATTCAATTCTTGGAGCTAACTGATAACAATAGTTAGGCCGAGATTTGGTTGTTAGATTTAATTATCTTTATATATAGATTAACATATGAGTTAATATATAAAAATATAGTAAAATTACAAAACTAACTCTTATGCAGGTGTCAGACAGTTTGTGTAGTTGTATTAAAATTTTAATATCTCTTAATAAAAAAGGGTAAATTTTATTTAAGTCTTTGAAGTTTGAACTTAATTCAACTTTAGTCTATTAGTATTAAAAATGGACACGTTGCCTCAAATAACTAAAAATGTTAACAAAAGTTAATGGAACATCAGCAATTACAATATTATCTTACCTTATTCTTCTATTGTTCCTCTATCTTCACAATTCTTTATTCGTTTTCATAAATTTTTCACTATTTTTCACCGGCATTGTTCAATCCATGATTTTCTTCTCAATTGTATTAGATTTAATCATATTAATTGTTAAAAATAAAAATATACTTAATTTAAATTTTAATAATTTTAATCAATGTTTCAAAATTTTTAAAATTTAAATTATTTTTATTTTGAATATTTTTAAATATAAATCATTTTATGCTATGTTATTTTAAATTAAGTTATTTAAATTTTTATTAGAAGTAAATATATAAACAAAAAAATTTAAATAAATAAACAAAAGATAAATTAGATGTAAAAAAGAAAATGAACTTTAAAAAGCCTAATAGCTTTTCAGCAATTTCTTTTCATTTTTTTTTGATTTGCATTTCAAATTATTCGGGAAGAAATGGTCTCAAACTTAAGTTTTTAATAGTTTATTTAATTATTGACTAATAGAAGGACTTACTTATTTTACGAAGTAGAAAAATTTATAGCGAAGTGTCCATAATTATACTAATAGATCAAAGTTGAATTAAGTGTAAACATTAAAAACTTAAATGGAATTTACCCTTATAAAAAATTCGGATTTTAATTTATTTTAATTCATTAGATAGTAGATTGAAAAATATTTTTAGCAATATATAACTTGAATATTAAAACTTTATAAATAATATAGAAAAATAAAAAATGTTACTATTTGAATATATATATATATATATATGGAGCTTTAACAATGAATTTATTTACATCGTTTTGTATTTATATATAAAGTTTTAATATTCAAATTATTTATGGTTAGAAAGCTGTTTTAGTCTGATTTCTAATGAATCAAACAAAATTAAAAATCTGATTTTTTTTAAAGAGAGATTGAATTTTTACTACAAATTGTGCAGGCCGTCTAACATCTACACAAGTGGTACATTTTTATTTTTATTTTTTTATTGATATATAAAGTTTTAATGTTCAAATTATATATGTTTGGATTCATTTTTTTAGTCTACTTTCTAATGGGTTAAACAAAATTAAAATTCAAGTTCTCTATAAAAAGATATTGAATTTTAATGCTTGTCTGACACCTAATTTTTTCTAAAAAAGTAAATATTATTAAAAAAGGGTCCGAACTATGAACACGCAATCAAATCTGAGCTATGAGAAACCCCAAATTTAGTAAGAAAATTAGCGAATGAGTCAACTTCCCTAAATACATTAACAATACAAACTTTCTGTAATAGCAAAAAGAGATTGTGCAGTTTGTTGAGCAAATTGCTATATTTCCATGGATGGTTAGTGATTTTGTTGGACCAATATATGACAACCTTTGAGTCGCTTTTAATGATAAGCCTAAGAATTGGCATAATGTTGGCTTTAGTTATTTTTTTTGCTCAGCCAAATAAAAGTTTTATTGATAAAAGGATGATAAACTGGACAGTCCCTGCATAACAGGTAACTGCATGAAACAGAAAAGCAAGATAACCATATCCAAATCGAACAAATCAAATGCCCCTAATCTGAAACAGATAAAACACCTAGACTAATGAACTCCACAGAAGCATAACATCCAAGTAAACATAAAATTTCAGGAACAAAACCACTTGAAAAAGAACAGCAAGCACCTGCCTTAACAACCTGCACTAGTCTTCCCGTCCCGCACCAAACATACCAAAAAATAGCGACAACCTTCTACCATGTCTCGAGCTATTGCATCAGCACGTACGTCTAAGCCACGTAATGCCCTTAATAAAAATCCAAGCTTGTACCCTCTTCAACCAGCCCATGCAAAATTAGAAACGCCATAGCTTCTCAAAAAATCATTAGTTCCGCTAACTCTAACATCACCAATCCAAGCAAACCAAAACCAGCTTCCTCCCTTGCCGCGCCAACCTGTAACTGCCTTCAAATTTTTTTCTCATCCAAAAGGAATGAATTTTATTAAGGTAAGAAGGATAATGCCTTTGAAAGGTAGGTAAGTTCCCAGAGTTACAAAAGGCTTGACAGAGCAGAACACTTACTTATAGAGCCATGGAAATGAGCAAATCAAATTACAGCCGAACTATAGAATCATCAATCTTGTTCGCACAGCCTAAGCTAAAGAATCCGCCAAACCATTAATCTCCTTATTAGAACCTTGCTGCAGGAACAACTCTAAAGCATATTTGATAGCCATAAATTCACCAACATTAGAATCCAAAGACCCAAAAGGACATGAGAAAATAGCAACAACATTCCCAGAGGGCTCTCTAAGAACTCCATCACAACCAAACTAGCAGGCTCGTAGAGAATCTATGGATAGAGCTTCCACAACAACTAGTAACCTAGTAAAATTAGAATCCACAACATTGATATTTTTGAAAAGATCACACTACAAAAAAACTCACTTTTACCGGCACTTATAAGTATCGGTAAAAGACCAATGAACCATCGGTAAAAACCTTATTGGCTGTTTATTGACCATTGACAGACCGCTGGTCAAGTGAATGCCGATGAAGGTCTGTCGGTGATAATGTACTCTAATGCCGACAGTTTAACAAATTACGACATGACTTTTTTCGACACTTTTAAATGCCTTTAAAAGTAAAAAGCTTTTATCGATACTTTAAAGTGCCGGTAAAAATCTTATTTGAAATTTGAAATTTTTATATTTATTTAGCTTTATTTTAAATTTAAACCTTTACTGGCACTTTTAAGTGTAAGTAAAAATCTTATTTAGAATTTAAAATTTTTATATTTATTGAATTTAAATTTAAAGTTTGTAAAAATCTTATTTTAAATTTTTATATTTATCAAGTTAATTTAAATTTAAAAGCTTTTGTCAATATAACTTAATTATTGAATTAATAATTAAAGAACAAAGACCTCGAATTGTAAGGTAACATATATTCATTATATTCCAACAGTACACGTGAAAATTAGGAGTAAATTAACACAAGTAATATATATAAATACACCTCAAATTCTTCTTTCCTAAAAGAGCATAGAGTGTTTTTTTTTTTAAATAAACCACACTTCAATTTAAATAAAACTTAGATGTCCTCCCACAACAGTAAACTATTCAACTGACAATTCATTTTAGCCAAACTATAGGCCAAAGTATTAGCACCTCTACGTAAATAGCAAAAGTGCATAATATCAAGTATGAAATAATTAATCCATCTCAGTTTGTAGCTCTTCCCACATCTTTTAAGTACCTATTCAAACAAAAATAAACGTGCCATATACAAGATAATTGTACTAGTACTTACAAAAATTTGATATTAGTTTAACAAATGGGAATAAAATTGTTATCTTAAATGATAGGCATTGGAAACATTTTGTCTGCCTGATGCTCCCAAAAAAGGATAATTGTTGTTGCTCAAAACAACAATAAATGCTTGCTGACGTCGATATTGTCTGCTTCCTCCACGTGTCTCCAAAAAGGTTTTGCAAAATAGGAAAAATCAGAGGGCGCAGGGGCTTTCCCCTGCGTACGCACTCCGATGCTTAAGTTAGACAGGATCCAAGCAGGGTTTCCATAAGCAAATAGAGATTAGGGTTTAAAAATGATACCTGTGACTTATTTATAGGAGTCAGATTGTGCGTAATTACTTTTCTGACCTATAGCTTAAATGGTCATTTAATGGATCATTTATGGGCCTTCTGAGTCCTCTTTCCTTTTGGGCTTAGATTATCATTCGACCTAGTGGTTTCTAGCTTGACTTATAGAAAAGCCGAGTAATCTTTAGTTTGACCCTCATCAATTGCTCCCCACTCTTTCGCAGGGTTTACCCTGCGAAAGAGTATATAAAGAATGAGCTTTTCAAATTCTTTTGCTACCCTCTTTCTGGGATTATTACAAGAGTTGTTTCGTCTTCACTTGAGGGCTTAACTAATGGACTTCATCGTTATTTGTAACAGGAACGACGTCGTGTCGTTATTTCTTTTGTCAAGTGCTTTTTACTACTGGGATACGTTTTCATCCTCTGAGGTAAATACTTCTCAAGTGGAATATGCCACCCTTCTTTTCGAATGCAAGGTCTGAGCTGACCGAAACCAATAGCTATAAGGAGAAATTACAAGATTGCAGAGCCACCAAAGCTTTTGGTTTCATCAGAGGCGATTTGTACTTGGCATGCTCCTGATTGGTTAAAGCTTGATCTAGATGTTGAGGATTTGGTGTGACATCCTCATCACTATCCAAATAACAACTAACTTTTTCCTTTCACATAACATTACTTAGGCTAGTTTGTCAATGTCATCTCTACTTCTTTTTATGCTTTAGGCATTATTATCATAATATATGATATCAATTTACCACATGAATTGAACTTTCATATATTCATATAAGTCAAGTACACCAGGATCTCAAATACTTACATATCCTATATCCCCAAAACAATTAATATACATTACTGTAGTATTGTACTGTACAATAGTTGAAGTGCACGACCAACTGATTATACCTTCAAGGAATAAGTGGGAAGCGTGTCTTGAAGGTATATCAAAGGATCCCAAAATGGGCTCCTCTATCCGGAGCGGGAATCTACTTCAGATATTCTGTATGAAAAATGTTTGTAAAGGAGTGAGTTTATGCTCAGTAAGAAATAAATGTAAAAGAGCGTACTATGTCACTATATGCAGTTTTCCTGCTTGGCTCTATAATGTCATGTAAAATCATTATAAAGCATATGCCATGTATATTTCCCGCAAATAACAAATACAAGTAAAATCAAATAATTCAAGTACTTCAAATGCTTTCCCCTACTTTCAATTACTTTCACGTAGATGGGAGATAATTAATTTCCAATTAGATTCATGCACCAAGTAATTCTCATAATGGATGCAGCAAATATATCTCGTAAGGGATAATCCATGAGAGATCTCATAAGGATACCACAAATATATCCCACAAGGGATAATCCCGAGAGAAATCAAATAAGTAGCGTACCCATGTATGGGCCAGGGATCCTCCCCAAAGCCGAAACTGAAGGAAACCGAAACAAACACGCAGCGTAAATAAATCATTCGGCCTCCACCAGGATCGATTCGGAGAGTTACCTGATTAGGGTTTCGAGATTTTACCTAACGTTTTTCTCTGATTTTTCTTTCGTTGGTCGAGTCACAAGCAACAACTTTTCGTTTCTGCCTCTACGGTATCCACACGAACGGATCTCACGACTCTTGAACGTCTCACGATCAGAAGCCTTAAAGAGCTTTTGATTCCTTATAACCGAATTGCTAGCTTCGATTAAAAGGAATGTTTTTGTTTTCTGTTTTAAAAGGTGTTATACGGCTATGTTTCAGAAAACATCCTTTTATAGGCAGTAAATTTTACCCTAAAATTTACTGCCAAACAGAACTCTAATCCTACTTAGAATAGGATTAGTTATATCCCTAATCCAATTCAGAATACGATTAGTTATATCCTTAATCCAATTCAGAATAGGATTAATTAAGCTCCTCATTGATCTGTTCTAAGTGTGCGACCCAATAGGTTCTCAAAACAATGGCAATGACAAAATTGTCACAGGCAATGAGCGGTATCTAGCAACACATCATTGCTACCCATGTAACGAGAATGTCAATGACTCGGCATAACCTTACTCGTGATAGATGTTACTGTGTAGTCTAATCCCTTTATCCTTTGATGTCTTGATTAGACACAAGTCATGGAATGTGTCACACTTGTATAGTCTAATCAGCGTTTCTTGATTCCTGAGTAGACTAATTAAACAAATAAAATCAATATCTCATATTGACTTATTCGAGCACGGCCATGCATTTCTTAGTCTCACTCTATCAAAGGGCCCAAGACATCACTCTTGTTATATAAGAGGGATAAATCCTATCTTGATCAGTCAACATCCCACTACATAGATCAAGGCATACCCGATTACTACCTTTATAGTCCATCCTATTACGAATGACATCTAGCAGCATTAAAGTATGCAATTCTCTATGTTGGGATCTCTGATGATCTCAAGTCAAAAGATCACATACACCATCTTCACTATGAGAATCGCTTATGACACTCATATAACAATCCATGTAGCGTTCTCATGGAGGGTCGATCCAGTACACAGTTCTCAAACATGTACCTATGTGATGACTTGATATCCTATATCCATGACAATGGTCATCAGTCAACCACATACTAGTCTTATCGTATCATTGTTATCCTTGTTCACAATAATACTTGACTAGGGATATTTTAAGAATAGTGTGTTATTATTATTCTAAGGACATTATCATATAAGATTACATTACGCAGTTATAAGACAAATATAATAGTGAGCTATAATAAAATGTCATGATACATAAAAAGCCAAAGTCAATCATCTAATGAATGGTTCTAAGGGCATAATCCAACAGAAACAAATAAGAGACATATGGCCAATGTCTATAGCCCATAGTGCTCACTAGTCAGGTGCCTTACTGTGGGTCTAAGGACCGGACTAGGGCTCCTCAGCCAAGAACAAGTACAAATACAAATACAAATACAAATGATATGCATAATCATTAAAGGTGTTCATAGTCTCCAAAACATTATTCCTATAACTCTTGGCAATTACAATTATACTTTCTTAAAATAGGTTTTCAAAACCTCTTTTCCAAATGGGCAGTCAACTGGTCTTTAGTGCAGTCGGCTGCTACACCCTATTTTGCTTTATTGAATTTCTTTTTTATTGGCTCTTATAGGCTATATCGAGAGGGGGGGTGAATCGGTTTTTCACTAACTTTCAGCTCGTTTTTCGGTTCCTCTAAATTCACTAGCTTAGATTGATATTTTCTAAGTTCTCTAAGCTACTCAAGCATGCAATATAAATTCAATTCAATAAGCACAATATAATTGCAAGTAATTAAAGAGAGTAGGGAAAGAGAAATGTACGCAAGCGATTTATTGAGGTTCGGCAACCTTGCCTACGTCCTCTATCTTGAGACGCTCCAAAGGATTTTCCCAAAATTCACTAACTTGAATTTGTTTTACACTCCCTCTTTTCAAGGCTCAAGAGAAACCTCTCTCTTTTTCTAGGCTCAAGAGAAACCTCTTCTCCTTCTTTTTCTAAGGCTCAAGAGAAACCTCCCTCTTTTTCTAAGGCTAAAGAGAAACCTCCCTCTTTTTCTAGGCTTAAGAGAAACCTCCTTTTTACAAGGAATGATGGGTTACAAATAATGTAATCAAAGAAGGGCCTCTAGGTAGGCAAGTGATTACAGAAATTAAGCACAATGAAAACCTATACAAGTTATGTGCCAAGCACTACAAGGAATAAGAGAATGATAGATGATGAAGACTTTGTAGCTCTTGATTTGTTGTTTGAGGCTTGTGGATTTGAGGAAAATGAGTTTTGGAGTTGCTGAGTAGTTCCCCTTTTGTTCCTTTAGCTTCTAAGCCTCTATTTATAGTCCCTTGGATGGTTTGTGGACGTTGGTTGGAGCCAAAACAGAAACTAGCCGTTGTATCTCACAGAAACTAGCCGTTAGGGACTTTCTGACTCAAGGGGATCGATCCTTTTACTAAAGGGATCGATCCTTTTCTTCATTTTAAGCTTCCAGGGCATTTGCCAAAAAGGAATCGATCCCTTTCCTTAGGGGATCGATCCTTTTCTTCCAGAGAGCCATTTTACTGCACCTTTTGGGTTAGAAATGATGTAGACTTGAATTTAATATAACCCAAAACATTTATAAGCTTTAAGGGAGTTTTTCTTGACTTTCTCAAATGAAAATATTATCCAAAAACTTATAAGTAATTTTCTAAACTTATGTTCAATAATTCTTGAGAAAATTACTTAATATTGAAAACCATTTTATAAAGTATTAAGACCTATAAGAATATATCATTAAATCATGGTCTTAATTTTTTATATGAACACTTAAAAATGGATTGAGAAAATCATGTGTGATAAGGCAAATTTACAATATGAATTAAAACATTAAAGCTTACTTAAGTTTTTGTCATTTCAAAATATATATGGCAATTTAAAGCTAACAATCTCCCCCTTTTTGATATGACAAAACTTAATGTAAATTTGTTTTGAAAATTCTTTCATAAAATACTCCCCCTCAAATAAAGCAGGATTTTATAAAGCTCCCCCTTAATATAAGCATGGGTTTGAAAAATGAATTTTCAAACTATTTTCCCCCATTATCTCTCCCCCTTAATATCTCTCCCTTTTAATATCTATCTCTCCCCCTTTTTTTCATAGCAAAAAGAAGGAAAAATAATAAACAATACGCTCCCCCTAAAATCATGGCTATGTGAGAAGAGATAAAAGAATATGCTCCATCCAACAAGAAACATGTTAGTACATGGGACTCATAACACAAATAAATAAGTCAATATCCATAAAGAGTATGAAATATTCATGCAAAGAATATGACTTATAATCCTATACCAATTGTTTATAAATAGTTTTGCAAGAAGTCTCCAATTGGTAAGAGATTAAGCAAGTTGTTTATAAATTTTCTACTATGTTCTATAACTTGCTTATTTCAATTCTATCAAGCACCTAAGTATATTAATTGTTCTCTAAGGTCCAACTAAGGTGCATGACAAAGCATCATGATTATGAGCTGAAATTAGATGACCTATCATATGCATGAGCTCGTAAATCACTTTCAAGAAAGAATTTGCTTAGAATTAATTCATATATCAATTATCCATAAATTCTAGCACATAAGAGTTTCATGCAAAATATCCTAAATGAATTCTTCTCTATTTGTCATTTCAAACTAACGAGCACAAGAAGAATTGTCAATTTAAAGCTCATACCAATTGTCAATTTAGTTTTGGCTTACCAATTGTTGAAAATATGGTTACCAATGATACCAATTGTTATTTCAATTTAAATGCCAATTGTTACTAATGGTTGACTTAGACATTTTGCATGAATCCAATATTTATGTGTAGTGTGTTCATGTCAAGAAAATAATCATTCTAAATATGCAAGAACACAATCACATATCATCAAATATGCATATGGATTAATTAATCATTAGCACACTATCATAAAGTATTAATCCATATTCATATTCACAAATTTATACCATATGGAAGATTCAAAAAAATCAAGGAATTCAAGCAAACACATTTTCTTCCATGGTTTCAAACACAAAAATCCTATGCTCATTTTCCAATTCAAGTCCTTAACCAATTATGAGCAAGGAAAGATTCAAAATTACCATTTTAATCAACTAAGAGCCATATCCCTAGTTGTTATTATCATTTAACGTTCTAGAGGGTATATGCTATTTTAACTAAAATGGCTTCAACTAAGTGAATCAATATTATCAAGCTAAAATATATTTTATCATTAAAATCCATAAACTATGAGTGAGGTTAAGCATATAATATCATGAAAACAACTATTCTCATAGGCATGATTATTGATTCAACTTAAGTAAATATTCATGTTCAACATCAAAACAATCAAGATACAATGCATGTATATCAATTGTTGGTGTTGTCATTAAAGCCCAAGTTCTTTAATAATTTAGCCATAAGAAAAATTTAAGTACATGGATGATAAAGTTTCATGCATTTGAACATTTAGGATCCATTTACTATCACAAATTATAGGCCAATGACCATTACCAATTGTTGAATTTACATTTGAAATCAATCCACTAGATGTATAATTATCATGAAGACTAGTGTGGAATAGATAAGTCAAGCTAAGAGACATAATCCTATAAGCATGCTTGACTAAGATGAACAAAAGAATATTCATTATGCACAAGTTCATTAAATTCTCAAATATATCCATAATTGCTTGAAATAATTCTCAAAATTATGTTTAAGCATTCATTGAAAGTATGTTTCAAGATTATTTCAAGAGTTATGTAAATCATGAATGTTTTCAACAAGAAAAATGATTTTGCACTTATGAGTTGATTATTGAAAGTGATACGAATTGTTGGAAATACTACAAATTGATGGAGTTAAGGCATGATATCAATGAAAAATGAATTTTCATATTTTGAAGTTCATCAAAAAGAAGTTAAAACAATGAATTTTAAGTTGAGAAGAGAGAAAGTATCAAAACAATGAAAAGTTCTTCTCAATTTCGGTTGAAAACATTAAGGAAAGCCCTTTCTGGCTTGGGGGGATCGATCCCTATAGGAGGGGGATCGATCCCTTAACTCCAGAATACACCAATTCTGTTTTCTGCACAAGGGGATCGATCCTGCTTGTTGAGGGATCGATCCCTCATCCTGTATCTGCAGATTTTTGACAGAAAATCCAACCTTTGAGGTACCAAAACTTCGTTTTTTAAGTATTTTAAGTCCACGTAAAGGTTTAAACATTTGTAAAACATGATTTTGGACTTGTATGAACGAAAAACAAAAATGAAAAACCATTTAACAATAGATTTTGTAATTTTGGAAGGATTTTCACCAATAAATGCAATTTTTGGTCTCAAAAAAGGTCGTTTTGAGAGTTAAGTATATTTTGACAAGACCAAAGCATTGGATACCACAAATATGCCAACACAAACTTGTTCACATAGATTTTAAGCACATATAACATCAAATCATCATACTTGTGAACATTATGCCATGATTTCCAACATACACGTTCTTCATTAATGCACACGACATGGTATTTTGCATATATGACATATTTGACAACTTTTGAGCAACTAAATATATTATCTAAACATATCAAATTGCTCAAACTGCAGAAATCCAATAATTATTTCAAAATCATGCTTTTCATTCAATGCATCAAGTACTATTCATCAAACATTCAAAAATCATTTATCATGCCTTTTGTTCAATCATTCTACTTATAATGCATCAAAGATCATCAACAAACCATATCATCAAGGCATAAACAATAAAAAGTTTAAGGAGTAAGGAATTAAGCTTACAATACTCCTTTGCTAGAGAATGCTTTGCCTTGAATAATTGAATCCACCTTGTGCTATCCTTTGAAGAATTTTTGTGACCTTGCCAAGGGTGGATCCTCAAGCTCTTCCTCTCTCTCATAGGCACAAGCAATCTCCATGGGGGTGTGTAGAGCATTTGATCTCCATTGCTTCTTTGTATTCCCATGCTCTAACACTCTTACAACAAACAATTTAAGCATGTTTTGGTACCCAAATTTTCTTAGGTCTATGAGAGTTAGTGCAAATAATTGTTGATCCTTTTGGGATCCATTTCAAGCACAAATCATCATTATTTATTTCATGCTTTGGCACCCACATTTTTCTAACCACTCTTCCTCTAAATGTGGTTTTTCTATTTGTGCATGCTTGTGAAGAGTGTCCTATTCTATTGCATAGTGAGCATGTAAGAGATAAATCATGCATAGTATTTTTGCTCACAAGGAAATTCTTAAGATGAGTTTCTTTTTGTTTAGCATTATAGCTTAACCCATCTTTATCAAAGAAAGCTCTTTGGGTCTCTAACATGTGATCTAGCTTTTGTTGACCCATATAAAACCTAGAAAATGAGTTATGCAATTTAAGTTCTTTTTATTCAACTCATTTATTTCTAGATTTGCTTCTTCTAACTTCTTCTCAAATTCAAGTTTGGCATTTAATAGCATTTCATTTTCTATTTTCAATTTAGCAATGATTTTCTTATATTTGGAGTTCATGCATTGAAAATCATTTGCTAATTCATTAAAAGCATTTTGTAGTTCATCAAATGTATAATCATTATCTTCACTAGAACTACAACTAGCCTCATCATCACTAATAGCCATAAAGCATGTGTAGGCTACCTCATCATTTATGTTTTCCTCATCGGAGCTATCACTATCGCTCCATGCAACCATAAATGCTTTCTTCCTAGGCTTCCTATCCTTTTCCTTCCTAAGTAAAGGGCAATCTAACTTAGTATGACCCGGTTCATTACACTTATAACACACTAAGGGGTCCTTTTCTCTTCTACTTGATTCCCCTCTTTGATGTCTCCTATTATTTTCTTTTTCTTTCATTCTCATGAACCTATTAAATCTTTTGGCAAACATTGCCATTTCCTTTTCTTCCTCATTTCCACTCTCATCAGTATCATCTTCAAGGATCTCATGAGTGGAAGACTTAAGTGCTATCCCTACTTTCTTTGAAGGCTCTACATTTCTTTTTAATTTCATTTCATGAGTAAGTAGAGACCCCATAAGTTCATCTAGAGACAAGGTGTTTGGATCCTTAGATTCTTCTGTAGCGGTTACCTTAGCATCCCAAGATTTAGGCAAGTTATTCAAAATTTTCTTTACCATTTCAACATTGGAATAAGTCTTGCCTAGAGCCTTAAGTCTATTAATTATATCATTAAGCCTAGTGAACATTTCGCTAATGGACTCATTTTCTTTCATCCTAAATAGTTCATAATCATGTGTGAGCATTCCTATTTTGGTCTCTCTAACTTGATTTGTCCCTTCATGTGTGATGGCTAGTTTATGCCATATTTGTTTAGCATTTTCACATAAGGAGACTCTATTATACTCATTGGGACCTAATGCACAAAAGAGGGTGTGCATAGCCTTGGCATTCAATTGTGCCAATCTCATGTCATTGGTGTCCCACTCATCTTCACTTTTAGGGACATCTTTTCCATCTACTTTCTTTATTGGGATTCTAGGGCCATTAACTATTACTCTCCATACTTCATAGTCGTTAGATTGCACAAATAACATCATCCTAGTTTTCCAATAAGAGTAATTCTCACCATTGAATAGTGGAGGTCTAACTAATGAGTGTCCCTCTTCTCCTAGGGGTGTGCCTACATTCAAGTGAGCCATTTAAAATCGTTTTGCTCGATAGAGGTTAGTCTAAATCAATTTCAAGCCCAAGCTCTGATACCAATTATTGGCTCTTATAGGCTATACCGAGAGTGGGGTGAATCGGTTTTTCACTAACTTTAATCATTTTTCGGTTCCTCTAAATTCTCTAGCTTAGATTTATATTTTCTAAGTTCTCTAAGCTACTCAAGTATGCAATATAAATTCAATTTAATAAGCACAATATAATTGCAAGTAATTAAAGAGAGTAGGGAAAGAGAAATGTACGCAAGCGATTTATTGAGGTTTGACAACCTTGCCTACGTCCTCTACCTTGAGACGCTCCCAAGGATTTTCCCAAAATTCACTAACTTGAATTTATTATACACTCCCTCTTTTCAAGGCTCAAGAGAAACCTCTCTCTTTTTCTAGGCTCAAGAGAAACCTCTTCTCCCTCTTTTTCTAAGGCTCAAGAGAAACCTCCATCCTTTTCTAAGGCTAAAGAGAAACCTCCCTCTTTTTCTAGGTTTAAGAGAAACCTCCCCTTTACAAGGAATGATGGGTTACAAATAATGTAATCAAAGAAGGGCCTCTAGGTAGGCAAGTGATTACAGAAATTAAGCAAAATGAAAACCTATACAAGATATGTGCCAAGCACTACAAGGAATAAGAGAATGATAGATGATGAAGACTTTGTAGCTCTTGATTTGTTGTTTGAGGCTTGTGGATTTGAGAAAAATGAGTTTTGGAGTTGCTGAGTAGTTCCCCTTTTATTCCTTTAGCTTCTAAGCCTCTATTTATAGTCCCTTGGATGGTTTGTGGACGTTGGTTGGAGCCAAAACAGAAACTAGTCGTTGTATCTCACAGAAACTAGCCATTGGGGACTTTCTGACTTAAGGGGATCGATCCTTTTACCAAAGGGATCGATCCTTTTCTTTATTTTAAGCTTCCAGGGTATTCTGCCAAAAAGGAATCGATCCCTTTCCTTAGGGGATCGATCCTTTTCTTCTAGAGAGCCATTTTCCTGCACTTTTTGGGTTAGAAATGATGTAGACTTGAATTTAATATAACCCAAAACATTTATAAGCTTTAAGGGAGTTTTTCTTGACTTTCTCAAATGAAAATATTGTCCAAAAACTTATAAGTAATTTTCTAAACTTATGTTCAATAATTCTTGAGAAAATTACTTAATATTGAAAACCATTTTATAAAGTATTAAGACCCATAAGAATATATCATTAAATGTTTGATATGAACACTTAAAAATGGATCGAGAAAATCATGTGTGATAAGGAAAATTTACAATATGAATTAAAACATTAAAGCTTACTTAAGTTTTTGTCATTTCAAAATATATATGGCAATTTAAAGCTAACATTTTCCTTTATGAAATTCAATTAATTTAGTTTTTGAAAACATATAAGGGCAGTTGACTGGTCCTATATAGCAGTCGACTGGTTTTGAAACAGAATGTTTCTCGAGAAAAGGCAATCGACTGGCTCCTTAGGCAGTCGACTGGCCCCTTAGGCGGTCGGCTGGTTTTGAAATAGAATGCTTTTCAAGTAAATAGTAGTCGACTGTCCCAAATAGCAGTCGACTGTCCCATATAGCAGTCGACTGGTTTGAAACAGAATGCATACTGAAAAATAGTAGTCGACTGTCTTACATAGCAGTCGACTAGTTTGTCTCGATTTTCAAAAATCTACGCTTCAGTTGTCTCTAGGCATTCGGCTGCTCCTAGCCTAATTGGTACTAGGAGTAAGACCCGAAAATCACATTTCCTGCACTTCAAATTCAGCATTTGTTTCATCCCAAAGGCATTTCGAATATATTAAAACATGTGGACATAGCCACCCTACGTCAGATTTCATAAGTACGATCAGAATCAGTAATCAAATATAAAACAATTCGGTAGTATAGTGGAGACTAGGCTACACCCAACAATGTCATGCATGAACAGTAATCCTAGAAGAATTAGTACGACATATGGCCATAGTCAAAAGGGTCCACAGTGTACACTTGCCAGGTGATATCTATGGGGCTGAAGATTTGACAGGTCTAATAGCATATGATTAAACACTCAAAATGCATGATTAAGCCCAAAGGTTACTATGGGGCCAACAGTTTGAAAACAGTATATATTTCAAAGCAAATACATTTTCAAATTCAGAATAGTAAATAGGTATTTTCAAACGGATCATAAGCTTATCAAAATCAGAATAATAGCAGTTCAAATATAAAAATTCGTAAAATATTCTAAATTCAGATTTCAGAGCTTCAAATATTTTATTCACATATAAAATCATTTCTATCACTCATATAAATCACAAAATTAGAGAAAACTAACAAAATCAGACTCAGAAACTGAATTGTAATTTTACGGTCCTATCTAAGTATATGATTTTTAAATCTCTTAGATATCCCCAAATTCCATTTCAAAGCAATTCAAAATCCTTGGTCGAGAATACTAGATTCGAAGTAAATTATTTGAAATTTTAGCAATATAACGACTAAGTTTATCCTAACCTTCCTACATAAAAACATCATTTATAACCCAATAGCAGATCCATAATTTCCAATCCAAATCATTCCAAAATAATTCCATCAAATCATTTTCAAAGCCAATATGCAACCATAGTGTCCCTACGATTTCTACACATATTCCTTACCTCTTGGTTTCTACTGAAAAGCTAGATAGTACCGAATCGCACCACTCACTTCTGAGCTGCAAAATTCCATACAAATAAAATCAAATCATTATACTCCCTCTAAAAGAATATGTTCCATTCTAAAAGCTGTTACATTGCCTACTATAGTTGCTAAACTGGTCTATTTCATACCGGTGCTAACACTGCAACTAGCGTTAAAACTACTCTGTTTTCGATTCCGATTTCACTGGTAGTCTTCTATTAATTTATACATTCTCCCAGTGCCAAAAAAACATTGAAATAAGCAAAATTCATAGCTGCCCTTCACTTGGCCGAATAGTACCCACAAGCATATACAATTTATTTCAACAATTTAAGCTAATTTAAGCCTATATTCATACTCTACATATGCTATTCATTATTTCTACACCCATAATTCATCAAACAACCACTCATACTTATAGGGAGCATGATGGCCAAAACCCTTATGGTGTGAGTTACATGGATTTAATTCAAATTAAGCTTAAATGCATAGCTAAACATGAAGAACACATAGTACATAGCCTTAGAACCATGAAAAACCATTCTTTCTCTCACCTCTTAGTGATGACCAGATCTGGTAGGTTGCCTCATACCTTGATTTTAGCCTCTTTTGGATGAGATTTTGATACCAAATTGAAGAGCACTAAGTTCTACACAGGTTTGGTGAAGAACTTTTTCAGTTTTGGAGTGATTTAAGGTGTGTTTCAAGGGTTTTCTCTCACTTAGTAAAGATGAAGGGAGGTCTGTTTAGGGAGGAAGACAGCCAGAAAATTTTGATAAAAATGATATTTTAATGGCAAATTTACCAAATGCCCTTATACATATTGATTTCAGACAATTTTGTCCTTAAAATTTCATAACATTATTAATCAGTCAATCTAACTTACAAATATCTTATTTTATCCTAAAATATGAGTATTTAACATATTCTAATCATTAGAAGTGGTTTTATTAAGGTTTGACTGATCACAAGGGTGAAATTACAAAAATACCCCTATCAAGCCAATCACATAGATTTTATTCTTCTCATGTGATTTAGTCTATATAATGGCATGGCACAAAACTCTATCACATGTAGATCATCATATTTCTGTTGGTTGGTCAAAAGTTCACTCAATTTGGCTGTTATTTACGAAAATTCCTCTGGTCTATGTCCTTAATCGTTATTTTCAAATTTGTTACATATTTTCCAAAAATGATCAAAACAAATGATTTTGAATTACAGAAACTTACCATCATATTGTTTTACTCCAAATTTCCATACTGTGGAGTTTTGTCTCTATCTGAACTATATAAGTCTTAGTGGGGCTCACAGCCTAATATTACCACTGTAACTACAAAAATCAAAATACAGAAATAGCTATAAGGTACCTCACTTCAAGAACTTATAGTACAGTAGTAGGAAATGTGGTTCTCACATCCTCTTCACCTTAGGAAATTTGATCCCTCAAATTTAAGTAGGCCTATTAGTGGAAAAGCTTTGGATACTTCTCCTTCATCGGGCTCGTTAACTCTCACGTAGCTTTTTTCTCTAAATGGTACTGCTAGAGAACCTTGACTAAATGGATAGTCTTAGACCGTAGTATCTTATCCTTCCTATCCAAGATTCGAATCGACTTCTCAATATAGCTTATATCTTCTCCGATTTCCAGTGCTTCATACCGAATCACATGCGACAGATCTAGATGGTATTTTCATAATAGAGATACGTGGAAGACATTATGAACTCCAAATAACTCCGATGGTAGTGCTAACTGATAAGCTACGTTTCCCACTCGGTCTAAGATCTCAAAAGGCCCAATATACCAACGACTCATGTGAAATCCCCAATTTTCTGTAATTTTCCCTTAATTGTACAGTTTTCCAACTTGAATTAAAGGAATAAATGGGAATTTTCTGATATATATATGGTGTATGGGACATGAGAGGAATTAAGGCAATTGATGGTCAAACAATCAAAGGTCAAAAGGGTCAATGGATGGTCAATGGCTGAGATAGGATGAGAGGAGATTAGAATGCATTTAATGCATTAAATGAGGCTTAATGACTCACCATCATCTTGCACCCCACGACACCAACCTATTTTCCTTCTCCCTCTCGTTGCTTCCAGTTTCCTCTAAGTGTCCAAGCTTCTCACCTTAACAAACCACCATCTCATGCCATCGATTCGTTAAACTTCTTTAACGAAAAACGATCCTTGTCAATAGCTTAACCTATGCCTTTAATATGAGAGAGTGAATCCAAGTGGTTAAGTAGATCTCAAAATCCAAAGATTTGGTGAATTGCAAAGGTAAGCAAGTTAGAAGGTTTTAGTTGATTTTATTAAGGGTTTGGTATTGTATGGAGTTGGTAGAATAGGTTTATTGAAGTTTAAATTTGCCATGATGTTTACAGCTTGAAGAAGTGAAAAAAGGACAAGTGTTGGTGCAACCAACTTGTGGATTAATTGCTAGTTGAGGTAAGGAATTTATGTAACGGACGTAGGGTAACTATGTCCGCATGTTTTAGTATGTTTTGATGTGATTTGGAAAGAAGTACAGCTGTTTTAATTTTAGGAAAAAGGGTACCATTTGGGTCCTACTCCTAGTACCAATTAGGCTAGGAGCAGCCGACTGCCTTAAGTAGCAGCCGACTGCCTAGAGACATCAAAAATACCGTTTTTCGAAAATCGATGCAAACCAGTCGACTGCCATGGGAGCCAGTCGACTGCCATTTTCCAGAAATCATTCTGTTTCAAACCAGTCGACTGCCAGGGGAAGCCAGTCGACTGCTATTTGTCCAGAAGCATTCTGTTTCAAAACCAGCCGACTGCCAAGGGGGCCAGTCGACTGCTAATTCTCGGGAAACATTCTGTTTCAAAACCAGTCGACTGCCATTTGGGACCAGTCGACTGCCCTATTTGTATTTTGAAAAATATAATAATTGAATTTCAAAAAGAGAAAGAAATTCAATAAGGCAAAACATGGGGTAGCAGTCGACTGCCATATATGACCAGTCGACTGCCTATTTGAAAGAAAGGTTTTGAGAACCTGTTTTAAGAAAGAATATTCATACTTGTTTAAAATCTATATGAATAAGGTTTTAGAGACTATGAATCTCTCAAAAGAGCATGCACATTACTTGTTACTTGTATTTGACTGAGGAGCTCTAGTCCCGCCCTCAGACCCGCAGTACGGCACCTGACTAATGAAACTGTGGGATATAGACAATGGCCATGAGTCTCTTATTTGATTCGGCTTTGGGGAGGATCCTTGGCCCATACGTGGGTACGCCATTTATTTGATATCTCTCTGGATTATCCCTAACGGGATATATTTGCGGTATCCTTATGAGATTTATCTATTGGATTATCCCTTACGGGATATATTTGCTGTATCCATTATCTCTTTGGATTATCCTTTACGAGATATATTTGCTGTATCCAGGATGAGAATCACTTAGTGCATGATTCTGTTGGATATAACTTGTCTCCCATTTATTTGAAAATAATTATATTTGCCTACTTGATTTCACGTGATTGGAGATCCGTGGAAATACTTGAAAGCATGATTTACTTGTTTTTGATATATTTGAAAGAAATATAAGCGCTATGCTTTATAATGATTTTACATGACATTATAGAGCCAAGCAGGAAAACTGTATATAGTGATATAGTACGCTCTTTTACATGAGTTTCTTACTGAGCGTAAACTCACTCTTTTACAATTATTTTTCATACAGATTACTTGAAGTAATTCCGCTCCGGATAGAGGAGCTCATTTCGGGATTTTTGAGATACCTTCGAAGCACGCTTCCTACTTATCCTTTGAAGTTATATTTAGTCGGCCGTTACTTCGGCTAATGTACAGTACAATACTACATTTTGTATATATTGGGGATTAGGTTGTATGAATATTTGAGATCCTGGTGTATATGGCACATGTTTATAAATGAAAAATTTTATGCATGTGAAAATGAATATTATACTCTGATAGAAATGCCTAAAGCATAAGAGTAAGGGAGATTGACATCGGATAAACTAGTCGATTTATTTGTTATTTGAGATGAAAGTTAGTTGTTATTTGGTTAGTGACGAGGACGTCACAACTCAATTTTTCCTTCTTATCGAATCTCATTATCCCTTTGGAAGGTGAGACTTTTAAGAATGTAGAATCACCTACTAAGAATTCCAATGGTCAGCGTCTGACATTTGCATAGCTTTTTTGCCAACTCTGAGCAGCCTTCAACCTTTCACAGATAAGTCAAACATCTGCTAAAGCTTGCTCAACTAGGGCTGGAGCTAGAATCTTTTTGTCACCCACTTCTTCCCAACCAATAGGGGATCGACATCTCCTGCCATAAAGCGCCTTATACGAAGCCGTGCCAATACTGGAATGTTAGCTATTATTATAAGCAAATTCAGTCAATGGAAGATGATTGTCCTAAGAGCCTTTAAAATCCAATGCACAAGCTCTCAACATATCCTTGAGCGTCTAAATGTTACGCTTAGACTGATCATCAGTTTGCAGATGGAAAGCTGTGCTAAAATTTAATCGAGATCCCGTGGCATCCTCAAAATGTTTCCAAAAATGAGAAGTAAACCTGGAATCTCTGTCAAAAGTGATGCTAAGACTCCATGCAATTTGACAATCTCTCTAACATAGAGATCGACTAAGACATTAAGAGAATATGTAGACTTCATGGCAAGGAAGTTGGCTGACTTAGTCAATCTATCTACAATCACCCAGATAGCATCATGGTTCCTTTTGGTTTTCGACAATCCCATGATGAAATCCATAGTAATATGCTCCTATTTCCATTGCGATATCGGTAAAGGCTGAAGCATACCTGTTGGTTTTTTATGCTCTACCTTTATCTACTAGCATATGAGAAATCTTGCAACAAATTTAGCGATGTCTTGTTTCATTTTAGTCCACTAATACACCTTACGTAGATTATGATACATTTTATTATTGCCTGGATGTAAAGTGTACTTGGATGAATGTGCCTCTATCAAAATTAGCTCCCTTAGCTACTTATCTTCAGAAATACAAATCTTGCCTCTGAATTTCAAAATACCATCAGAACCAATGCCACAATCATATTGTATACCCATCTGTACCTGACTGGTAATCTAAATCAAATTAGAATACTCCTTCTGAGCCTTTCGAATCTGATCCATAAAATTCGGCTCAATCCGCAAGCTAACCATCAAATCGTATCTCTCAAAAGGAGTGACATTTAGACTGAGGCTAGCAAATTGCTCCAATAGATCATATTCTCGTTTCATCATATAAGAAACCAAGCCGATATGTTTTTGGCTCAAAGCATCTGCCACCACATTCGCTTTCCTCAGGTAGTACAATATCTTGCAGTCATATTCCTTTGCCAGCTCTATCCATGAACGTTTTATTGTCAAGGCCCAACACGTTCATAGGCTATCGGCTGGCATCCCCTAAGTACCCTCGCCCTAGGTTTACCTTGACATGTGAGGTCGGCGGTTGCCCAATCCCTCCCTTAATGTATTATCCACTTTGGGCACTCACCACCCTCATGATTTTGTTCAAGTTGAACAAATGGTATTGTGAGTGTAAGGCTTAGGTACCGAAGTGGTCCTAAGTTCGAAACACATGAGACTCGCTCAAGGTGTGTGAGACCTAGAATTTCAAGTATTGTTTAATTTTAATTAAATAATTGAGGATTAAGGAAATATTTATAATTAATTTATAATTATTTTATTTTAGGTTTTATAGTTAGTTAATAAATGGGCCCTATTGATTCCCGAAGGTTCGAATGAAGGAGAAACTTCATGGATTCGATATTGGGAGCTGAAAAATATTATGGTAAGAGTTTCATCCTTAATCTCAATTATTTTTGCATATTTTGAAAAATGTGCAACAAATTATAAAATGACGGTTTGGTCCATAGGACGTTAGTTTTTTCGAAAATAATAGCTAAATTAAAAGGAATTAGGACTATGGATTATACCAAATAATTCCTCATAAAATATAGTTTTAGAATATCTAGATGGATGGCAGAAACTAGATGTGAAGACAGAAATTTACGTGATTTTACGATTAGGGGTAATTTGGTAATTTCACCCAAACCAGTATCCGAACTTCAATAAAAGCTTCACCAAACATTAGAGCAAGCTAAATAGAGTTGAATTATGATTAAATAAAATATTTTAAAGTTTAGATAGACTGTTTTCAACCAAGTCAAAGTTTAGGGGCAAAATTAGAAAGCTTTAGTAAGTAAAGGGGCATTTTGGTCATTTTGCTTGGGAGGCCTTTAAAATCAGAAAATTTTACAGAATTCTACACCATAAAATCTGGCCATCTTCAACCTTCCACCCAACCTCCATAGCCAAGCTTCCAAAAGAAAATAAAAAACCTTAAAAACTTAGTGAAAAATCACCCGAAACCGAAAAATTTCTTAAGGGACCTAATCTATTTTTCAATGTTCTTTCTCTTGGTACCAAAATCATGGTTTAAAGTGGCCAAAATCAGCCCCCAAGCTTTCCCATTAAATTTGGCCAAGGTAAGTTTTGAAGAAAGATGAAATTTTTTCATAGTTTTTTACTTATTACCATGTGATTTAATGAACTCCATGCTTCTTTTAATTAGATTCATGCTTAAACCATGAAAGTGAGTGGTCAAGGGTTTCGGTCAACATTCATGAAGTATGAACATGGTGAATTTTGATGGAATTTATTGTAAGATAATGAAGTAGAAATTATGACAAGTTTGAATTCAAGCTTAGACTTAGTCAAATTGAGACAAATCAATTTATTGACCATTGAAGGGGTTTTGGCCATGACTAAGAGGATAATTGATGCCATTTAATGTAAATTCCATATGTAAAAATGTAGGAAAATTAAATAAGCAAAATTGGATTTAATAGGAAATTAAATTTGGAAGAATTTAAGTTGTAGGAAGAAAAGGAAGTTTCGGTCAAAGTATGATGGGTAGGAATTTGATGTTAATTCATATGAAATTCATGTGGTTATGGTGTAGAAAATTAGTAGAAATAATTTAGAATTAATAAAATAATTAAATTGAAGAAAATAAATTGTAAAAATTTAAGGAAGCAATTGGCCTTGATGAAGGGGAAGGAGGAATTGAGTGGATTTCAATGAAATTTAGGCCTTAAAATAATATAGAAATTATAATGAGAATTTTGGCGAAATCGGGATCAAAAATGGAGTTACGTTGAAAAAGTTAGAATTTTGCACCGGTAGAAATTAGACTACATTTAGTAGATTATATTGACAATTCATTAGCATTTAAATTGGTAAATATTCTTTTAATTAAAGAATAGTGAATTTATCAATTTTGAATAAATATTTGCAGCCTCTAAGCTCGATAGTACTACCAGTGCCGGGGGATCAAATACTGAGAAAATAAAAGGTAAGGGATGATTGTATGAAGTGTGGGGATATAGCGCTGCATGTTTTAATATGAATTTCGAATTGTGGAATTTGAAGAAATATTTTGGATTGAAATTTTGGAGCTGTGAACTATAGTTGAAAGTTGGATTTTATGCAAAAAGGATTAGGATTTTATAAACCGTTATGCCGTCGAAAATTTTTTATACTAACCTAAAATCCCTAATTTATGAAATCCATGAAGTTTAGGTTTTAATTATGAAATTTTTGAAATATTGATAAAATTAAATTTAAGGATCCAAATTATAAGTATTTGAATATGATTTAATAAATATTAAATCACAAATTCAATAATTAAAATATTTTGTGGTATTTTATCTATTTATAAATGTTGAATATGCTTGAATTGGATTTTGAATAAATGATTTTTGGAAAATTAAAATATTGATTAAGCTTTATGATATTTTATATGTTTGTTTAATGGAATTGATTTTATGAATATATTTATGATATGTTGTTTTCATACCCTAGTCTCTGTAAACTATTCTGAAAATTACTTATTTAAATGTTTAGAGACTGTTGGCCCCTTAGCTACCTTTGGGTACATGTATTTCCGTCCTGATCTAATTGTTTTTGACTTTAGCCCAGTCTTCTAGCTCCCACAAGGGACACCTGGCTAATGCTCCCACTGTGGCCCCCTGACTATGGTCATACGTCTATTATAGTGCATGTGTCTATTGGGTGTAGCCTAATCTCCATTAAACTTATATTGGGGTGGTAAATCCCTGGCTAACTTAAATCCAGGCACCCTTAATTTGATTTATATATCTGGATTTGATTTATTCGTAAGATATGTTTTCTGATTGAATAGTATATCTTGTGAAATTATTATTTGATATAGATGTTGGAAAATTGATATGATTCAGATTTAAAATGTTTACGGAGAATTTACTTAATTTCTGATACTTTATGTTTTGTTGTGATAACCGCAAAATTTCTACTGTTTAATAGTGGAAATTAATATTTAAGAAAATAGATAAGTGGAAATAAATAAATATAATTATGAGATAGGAATATTAGTGAATATTCCGTGAATTGAGGAAGTGATAAATTGGGAAAATTCGAGTGAAGGAAAATGTAAGTGGAAATAAGAATATTTAGAAATTCGGAAAATAATGAGGAAAAGAAATTTAATTTGGATAAATGAGAATCCAAATTAAATAAGAAAATGAGAAATAAAAATGATATATAAATATAATTATATATTATGTAAATGTATTTTTATACAAATACATATGTACTTAAATTATATATAGTATATATTATTATACATTGTTATATATACTATTTCATAAATTTAAATAGTACATATGTATATTTTATGTATATGTAAATATATATATATATGAGAATGTAAATATTATTTTACATTAAAGGTTGCATAATTATATATTGTAAATACAGTATATATTGCGGTATAATATATATATATATATATATATATATATATATATATATATAAAGGTTATTTATTTTTAAAGTATATAAATATATATATACTAGATATATATATTTTGTAATACACAATATATATCTTTATATATATAATTCATATATAGTACAATACTATATATAAAAAATAATAATATTATATGTATAATATAGAGTTTATAAATATAATTAAATGTGTATAATTATATTAAATATAAACAAAAAAAAGGAAAACAGAAAGAAAAGAATCAGGAAGAATCCCGATTCTTCTTCCCCGATTACAGCCGGCCACCGTCGCCGGCGAGGGAAGAGGAGAAGGAAGATCGACCGGCGACAGAAAGAAAACGAAAGGAGAAAGGAGAGTAACCGGCGGAAGTCGAGAAAAGAAAAAAAAAGGAAAAATAGGAAGTGGCGGTGCCGATCGATTTGGCCATTGCCACTGTGACCGAACCACTGGAGGAGGAGGAGGAAGAGGAAAGGGTAGGAGGCCACCGCTGAGGTGGAGAATGGCGGAGGAGAAAGAATGGAGGAGGAGAAGAAACGAGCCTAAACCGAGTAGATCCGGCGTCGTGCCGCCGATCTGGGCTGAATGGAGGCCAGATCTAGCTTCGTCACCACCTCGGCTAGCTATGGAGTCATCAAATCATCGAAAAACCGGCCTTCGAAGAAGAATCGGCGATGAGGGGAGGTAGCCAGTCTGGCCAGGAAAGGAAAAAGGAAAAAAAAGAAAAAGAAAAGAAAAAGGAAAAGAAAAAGAAAAGAAAAGAAAAGAAAAGAAAAAGAAAAAGAAAAAGAAAGAAAGAAAAGAGGAAAAAGAAGAAAGAGAGAGAAAAGGAATTTCGAGAATTCGAAAAATTCTCGAGAATTCAGAAATTACGGGAAATCTCGGGAAACTCGAAAACTCAGAAATTACGAAAATTCGGTAAGAATTCCGGAAATTAGTTTCAAGTGATTTATTTTAATAAATTATGAAAAATTCTAAAATGTAGAATTTGAATTCCAGAAAATGTCCCTCGATGATCGAGATGATGGATTGGGAGAGGTGAACACGGGCGCGACCTTTGAGAGGCAGTTATTGACCCGAAAAAGGTGAGGGAGACATGTGCAGCCTGTAGAGATATTCGGCACACATGTTTTAAATATACATTTAATTTTTTATAAATGCTATTGATGATGATTGGTTGGAAAATTGTGGTGATTTACCAGTTGAAATATAAACTGTATTTTCCGTGCAGGAGGCTAGCCAATTGGCAGTCGTTATACTGCAGAAAAATCTTAGAAAATTACCGATAATAAATGATTTTATATTACGAGGAATGATTTTCAACCACGAAAATCGAGAAATCGATTAGTTTTCATAAAACATGAATATACTGATATTTAATTTTAAAATATTCATATTTTCGAGAATAGTGAAAATGAAATCACCGAAAATCCCCCGTTATGTGATATTTCACGTGAAACAAGATGGAAAATGTAAAGGACTGAAGTGAATATTTTATAAATATTTCGTAAATATTCACTTGATTTCATAAATAACCTTTATGGTTTTAATTATGAAAATAATTATTTATAGAAATCCCATAAAGGTTAATTAAAGATGAAAAATAGTATTTTGAGACTAGAAGGTCTCTACACGTGTTATAGAGAAAAACATGGTGACGGGATTATTGAATTTGGAAAATAAATATTTTATTTTTCCATAAATCATAAAAATAATTGATTGGAATTCTGATAACTTTGAAAACCCTGTTTTGGATAGATAGCACGGAAAAGCGTGCGTACATGTTTTACGATGAAAAAGACACAGTCATGAGATTTATTTTACAGTGTGATTATTTTATAAACTATTTTCACCGTATGGAAAATGTGATTTGTACTGTTCTATAATATTCAGAACATTTTCGGAAGTGATTACCCCAGTATGGATATTTTATAAATTGTTATTCATAAGATGAAAATATTTTCCTTATGAATATTTATGGATTGATTGAACTTATATTCAATGAAATTGATTTCATAAATGGGGTTTATATAATGTGTTTACTGTTTTGAGACTGTTAGGCCCCATATCATGCTCACGTGTCATGTGTTAGTGCTGATAGATACTGATCCTATTATCAACGTCCCAGTGGACACCTGATCAGTGCACACTGTCGACCCCATAGACTATGGCCATAGATCTCATGTGTTTTCCCTATTTGGGATGATATTATAGCATGATATATTTAGGGTGTTGCCTAGTCTCCATGATACTGTACTGATGATTGTACTTTTCACTGAACTTTTGCTAGTACTAAATTATCTACAGCTACTGAGCTTTTGATATATTACGTGTTGAACTAAATATTATACGGTGTTTTACAAGTGGGGAAATGAGTATTTGTGAAAGGAACATTAATTCCCTATTTATTTACTTAAGTGTTTTATCATGTGAATATTTAATGTTTTACTGGGATTTGAATATCAAAAGAAAACGATTACTCTCTACAGTTGCTTCTAGGTTCTGGGCAAGACAGGTATTCTAAAATCCTGCCTTACTCCATCCGGATCCCTAGCCGACTGTAGTATCTTTCCTACATGTGAGCCTAGAGCCTCTAGGAAGATTTAAAGAAAGTGAAAAAATTATTTTCAGCATATAGGTAGCTGAATATCAAGTGTTGCATATAACTCTCTTACTGAGCCGTGGTTTGCTCACTCCTCAATTTTAACATTTCAGATTTTCGGTGACTGTGAGATCTGACATATGAGGAATTCGAGCTGCGCATTTGGAGAGATTGCGGCAGCTTGATTTATAATAGGAGGTATGATAATTTATTTTCTGTATTTAGACTTACTTTCAGTACTACTTTCTTAAAAATTAAGATAGAGAATGTAATTGATATTACTAATTTTATAGTTAATAGTTAAATAAATATGAAAAGTAAAGTATCACAGACAACCAACTGTATAAAAAGTATAGAAAAATATGAAAAATGTGGTCACGGGATGTGACAGATTTAATGGTATCAGAGCAAAGTTGGCCTGATGTCTGTTGATCCTTTTGGAGAGAAAACATGTCGGAAATGTTAACATCCACTGTAGTACTGTGTAATTTGAATACATAAAGAAAATAAATGATTGCAAATTGAGTAAAATAATTTGAAGGGAGTGAAAATTTATGAATTAATGATGGTAAAGAGAAATAATAGGCTCAGAATTTACCAGAAAATGGTGATATTATGTTCTAAATGAAGACCTGTTCGATAAGGAACTAAAAGAATTCGGTGAAAGCCCCACCAGTACTTTCTGTCCGGATCGAACTGAGACTTGAAAGTGATGATATAAAGGAGGGGAATGAAATATTATCATTAAATAGATCTTAAAATCACCGATTGAATGTATTTTTAAGAGAGAGAAAATTTTTGGCCAAAAATGACCAAAATATCCCTACCTCCAAAATTTTACTGGGAGTCAGAATAGACCAACAGTAGTTGGAATTGATTGATTTGATAGAGAAATTGATGATGTAAAGCTGTATTACAAGCAAAATAATCCAATTATGGATCCTAGTGGACTTCTCTGTCGAAATCGAATAAGATCCAAATTGCTGATATTAGTACGAGAAGAGGTACTATCAGCACATAGATATTAAGATCACTGGTTTAAATGTGTACTAAGGATAAAGAAATAAATGTTGAAATGACGAAAATGCCCTTATGTTGGGTTATGTTCTGAATAGTGTTGAAACCTAGTTTATCTTGAATCCATTGATGGTAATGGAGTTATTCATGGCATAGAGGATGTGATATAAATATAGCGATCCCTATTACTAATTTCACTAACACTTAGCGTACGGATGATAATTGTGAGTGACCTAGTGAACGGACTGGGCCTCACGATAGATCCTTGAGGGTGTTAGTATGCTCGCCAAAGAGGACAGTACAGATGTGTAAAGGCGGACGGCGGACGAGTCGAGGCCTTACATGATGCGATCCCTTAAGTGTATAGTGGAATGCTGTAAAATGATTGGCCCGGTTATTGACTGTAAGGGCCTGAATTAAGAGTGTAGTAAATTGGATGTTTATTACGAGATCGTTGAATATTATGAAAAGTGAAATGAATACAGAAAATGACTGAGAAAGTGAATAGTACAAATAATGAAATCCATATCAATACGGTTAATTAAATGGTTACACCTGTTACAGCATTACTAATCACTTTGAGTGATATGCTATGAAACATGAGTAAATAATGAAATCAAGGTGGATAATATTTCAAAATGATTTGAATATTAAATGTTTCTACCTTGATGATATATAGTGAAAATGATAGGACATGAGATGAAATGTCCGAAATAATAATAGATGTGTGACTAAAGAAAGTATTGGATGTGATTCCCGATAAATTTTTCAGAGTTATATAGATTAGAGAAATCGAGCTAACATTGACTCGATTAGATATATGAAATCTAATTTCTAAGCATATATCGAAAAATATAGAAAGAATCCGAAAAGCTTTACAACTACTTTGGAAAATGTGTGAATAATGAAATTCACTTGTATAGGTGTGTTTGATGGAAATACAGATAGTGTGATTTGAGTTTAATGAAGTATTTGTATAAGTGCAAACGAGAGAAGCACAGATGACCGTGATATGTAGATGGATTAAAATGGTATATTAAATTCTAATTATTTAATAAAGCTCTTGTGAAGAACAAATGATCATCTACATGAAAATGGATGCTTTATTGATCTGATCAGAGATACAGGAGGAGTCCATAAGACTAGCCTCAGTATAAAGCGCCATTAGAGAAAAGTTGGAGACTAAGGTCCATGAAATAATGACTAGAACTCGATAAAATACTTACGAGTTCATATGGAGGTATATAAGCCTAATGAATGAGGCATCCATATAAAAATAAAATGATGAGGTATCAAAATAGTTAACGATACAAATGGAATATGAGTAGCATGGTGGTATGACCCTTCAAACTCTCAAAGATTGTGGACTTGTGTTAAGATTGACAAATAAGAGCTTTGGCTAGACAGTGTCTCTTTTGAGAGATAGGAAATCTCGAAATGATAGAATGATAGTGGATCTGTCTATAATAAAGAGAATGATTGAGATATGAGATTAATGAGTCTAGCTAGATACTACTGCCAATCTATAGAAGAGTGATGGAACTAGCTGCTCTACTAGTGAGACATAATTAGAGAAATAAAAGTCGGTAAATGGATAAGTGAGAAGAAAAGATGGTATGCAAAATGTTAAGAGTTTTTACTATAGAATACCATACCACTTGAGAAAACTGACTAAATTGATGAAAATATGAAAACAAAAATGAAATAAGAAAGTAAGTAACATGATGAGTAGGGAACCTAAAGTAGTTCCTGAAATTAAGACTAAAGGTGATTTCATTTGGTTATCACATGATTATAGTTAGATGAAAGATCGAGCCAAACTGACAGGTGAAAATAAATGATACTCAAAAGAGTAAATACATGATTTACCATGTTACTGCCAGTTATGTAATGGAACAAAAATGATATACACATAACCACCTTGAAATGATAGAAATGGTGGAACTGTTTAGATAATGTGGTGATTAAATGGATAATTGGAGGATTCAATGGTAGAATCCAAATTATGAATAGAGATGTAATGACCATACTACATGAAGAGAAGATGATGGTCTCATGAGTTATTTTTATAAGAGATGATCAATAGTAAAGTCTGCAATGAGATGCAGCCTTGATGGAATAAATGTGAAAATGAATATTGTGGACAATAAAGAGTCCAAAAGAGATAGATGATATGGAAGTGATTAAAGACTTATTGCCTAAATGGAATCACTATTCCACTATCGGACTCCTAGATTCTCTAGTGCCTTAGTCGAAGAATGAGTGTGAAACAGTGTAAATGTATATGTACAGTTCCAGTCAGCATTACATGTGATGGGAGTCTTTGAGTTGCCATATACTAATAGAAAACAGCAAAAGGCATTGAGATCCCAAGTGTACTGATAGCACCGCTCCGTACAAATGAAAATGCTCGAGCGTACTACGTGGACGCTTGAGGATATATTAAGAGAGCGAGTGCATGAGATGTGAAAGCTACTGGGACAATTACATACAACTGATTGACATGTGTAACTGATAGTTTTTAAACTATATCGACTTGGCACTGATTGAGAAACAATGGATGATGAACAGCATAAATCAGCTGTGATATGAAAAAAAATTTGTGTGTATTGACTTTATGTGAAAAGAAATGAAATGAATAACTCCCGATTTGATTAATGAACTTATGGAGTATAAATGTATGATGAAAAAACGATATGTAATAATCAAAAAGTGATTCTGATGTTAAGAATATGCTGGCAGTATTATGTAAAGGTTGATCTAAAGGACAAAAGTCGAAAGTATACGGAATGTACCACCTTCTGACTTAAGTTAAATTCGGAGGACCGAATTTCTTAAGGTGGGGAGAATGTGATAACCACAAAATTTCTACTGTTTAATAGTGGAAATTAATATTAAAGAAAATAGATAAGTGGAAATAAATAAATATAATTATGAGATAGGAATATTAGTGAATATTTCGTGAATTAGGGAAGTGATAAATTGGGAAAATTCGACTGAAGGAAAATGTAAGTGGAAATAAAAATATTTAGAAATTCAAAAAATAATGAGGAAAGGAAATTTAATTTGGATAAATGGAAATCCAAATTAAATAAGAAAATGAGAAATGAAAATGATATATAAATATAATTATATATTATGTAAATGTATTTTTCTACAAATACATATGTACTTAAATGATATATAGTTTATATTATTATACATTGGTATAATAATGAATATATACTATTTCATAAATTTAAATAGTACATATGTATATTTTATGTATACGAAAATATATACATATATGATATGTATATGAAAATATATACATATATGAGAATGTAAATATTATTTTACATTAAAGGTTGCATAATTATATATTGTAAATACAATATATATTGTGGTATAATATATATATATATATATAAAGGTTATTTATTTTTAAAGTATATAAATATACATATATATATATATACATATATATACTAGATATATATTTTGCAATACACAACATATATATCTTTATATATATAATTCATATATAGTACAATACTATATATATA
Organism: Heritiera fomes; assembly: GCA_032173925.1. Taxonomy (NCBI): domain Eukaryota; kingdom Viridiplantae; phylum Streptophyta; class Magnoliopsida; order Malvales; family Malvaceae; genus Heritiera; species Heritiera fomes. The sequence continues at coordinate 24,079,712 of JAPDPM010000009.1, forward strand.
TAAAATAATAATATTATATGTATAATATATTATATGTATAATATAGAGTTTATAAATATAATTATATGTGTATAATTATATTAAATATAAACAAAAAAAGGAAAACAGAAAGAAAAGAATCGGGAAGAATCCTGATTCTTCTTCCTCGATTGTAACCGGCCACCGTCGTTGGCGAGAAAGAAAGAGAGATGAGGGAGGCAGTTGCCGGCGAGGGAAGAGGAGAAGGAAGATCGACTGGCGACAGAAGGAAAATAGAAAGAGAAAGGAGAGAAACCGACGGAAGCCGAGAAAAGAAAAAAAAAGAAAAATAGGAAGTGGCAATGCCGGCCGATTAGGCCACCGCCACTGCGACCGAACCACCGGAGGAGGAGGAAGAGGAAAGGCTAAGAGGCCACCAGTGAGGCGGAGAACGACGGAGGAGGAGAAGAAATCGAGCTAAATCGAGTAGATCCGTCGCCGTGCCACCGATCTGGGTTGAACGGAGGCCAGATCCAGCTTCGCCGCCACCTCGGCTAGTTATGGAGCTGCCGAACCGTCGGAGAATCGACCACCGGAGAAGAATCGGCGATGAGGGGAGGTAACCGGTTTGGCCAGGAAAAGAAAAAGGAAAAAAAGAAAAAGGAAAAGAAAAAGAAAAGAAAAGGAAAAGAAAAAGAAAAAGAAAGAAAGAAAGAAAAGAGGAAAAAGAAGAAACAGAGAGAAAAGGAATTCCGGGAATTCAAAAAATTCCCGAGAATTCGAAAATTACGGAAAATCCTGGGAAACTCGAAAACTCAAAAATTACGAAAATTCGATAAGAGTTTCAAAAATTAGTTTCAAGTGATTTATTTTAATAAATTATAAAAAATTCTAAAATGTAGAATTTGAATTTCAGAAAATGTCCCTCGATGACCGAGACGATGGATCGGGAGAGGTGAACATGGGCGCAACCTTTGAGAGGCAGTCGTCGACCCGAGAAAGGTAAGGAAGACATGTGCAGCCTGTAGGGATATTCGGCACACATGTTTTAAATATGCATTTAATTTTTTATAAATGCTAGTGATGATGATTGGTTAGAAAATTGTGGCGATTTACCGGTTGAAAATATAAACTGTATTTTCTGTGTAGGAGGCTAGCCAATTGACAGTCGTTATACTGCCGAAAAATCTTAGAAAATTACCGAAAATCATAATAAATAATTTTATATCACGAGGAATGATTTTCAATCACGAAAATTAAGAAATTAATTAGTTTTTATAAAACATGAATATACTGATATTTAATTTTAAAATATTCATGTTTTCGAGAATGGTGAAAATGAAATCACCGAAAATCCCCCGATATATGATATTTCATGTGAAATGAGATGGAAACTGAAAAAGGATTGAAGTGAATATTTTATAAATATTTCTTAAATATTCACTTGATTTCATAAATAACCTTTATGGTTTTAATTAAGAAAATAATTATTTATAGAAATCCCATAAAGGTTAATTAAAGATGAAAAATAGTATTTTGAGACTAGAAGGTCTCTACACGTGTTTATAGAGGAAAACATGATGACGGGATTATTGAAATTGGAAAAATAAATATTTTATTTTTTTCATAAATCATAAAAATAATTGATTTGAATTTTGATAACTTTGAAAATCCTGTTTTAGATAGAAAGCACGAAAAAGCGTGCATACATGTTTTACGATGAAAAAGACACAGTCATGAGATTTATTTTACAGTGTGATTATTTTATAAACTATTTTCACCGTATGGAAAATGTGATTTGTACTGTTCTATAATATTCAGAACATTTTCGGAAGTGATTACCCCAGTATGAATATTTTATAAATTGTTATTCATAAGATGAAAATATTTTCCTTATGAATATTTATGGATTGATTAAACTCATATTCAATGAAATTGATTTCATAAATGGGGTTTATATCACGTGTTTACTGTTTTGAGACTGTTAGGCCCCATATCATGCTCACGTGTCACGTGTTAGTGCTGATAGATACTGATAATATTATCAGCATCCTAGTGGACACATGATCAGTGCACACTGTGGACCCCATAGACTATGGCCATAGATCTCATGTGTTTCTCCTATTTGGGATGATATTATAGCATGATATATTTAGGGTGTTGCCTAGTCTCCATGATACTGTACTGGTGATTGTACTTTTCACTGAACTTTTGCTGGTACTAAATTATCTACAGCTACTGAGCTTTTGATATATTACGTGTTGAACTAAATATTATACGATGTTTTACAAGTGTGGAAATGAGTATTTGTGAAAGGAACATTAATTCCTTATTTATTTACTTAAGTGTTTTATCACGTGAATATTTAATGTTTTACTGGGATTTGAATATCAAAAGAAAACGATTACTCTCTACAGTTGCTTCTAGGTTCTGGGCAAGACAGGTATTTTAAAATACTTGCCTTACTCCATCCGGATCCCTAGCCGACTGTAGTATCCTTCCTACATGTGAGCCTAGAGCCTCTAGGAAGATTTAAAGAAAGTGAAAAAATTATTTTCAGCATATAGGTAGCTGAATATCAAGTGTTGCATATAACTCTCTTAATGAGTTGTGGTTTGCTCACTCCCCAATTTTAACATTTCAGATTTTTGATGACTGTGAGATCTGACATCTAAGGATTTCGAGCTGCACATTTGGAGACATTGCGACAGCTTGATTTATAATAGGAGGTATGATCATTTATTTTTTGTATTTAGACTTACTTTCAGTACTACTTTCTGAAGAATTAAGATAGAGGATGTAATTGATATTTCTAATTTTATAGTTAATAGTTAAATGAATATGAAAAGTAAAGTATTACAGACAGCCCAACCGTATAAAATGTATAGAAAAATGTGAAAAATATGGTCATGGGATGTGACATATGTTTTACAATATATGGAATTTGTGACTTAATTAAATCAAATAAATTCCCTATAGTGGCTTTGGATATCGAAACATGACAGGTACTCCAAAGTACCTCCCATACTCTACCCGATTACTGAACCCACTATAGTATCCTTCCGAGTAGATTGTGTCATATTTTAAATTTATGTTTTCCTATAAATATTCGTTTTGTGAAAAATTTCATATATGTTATGTTATATTAGCTTTCGTATAAATGTCTCTTACTAAGTACGTTTTGCTCACCCTTTTATTTTTCTCTCCCAAATTCTCTGCAGTGAGTTCGGGTCTGCTAATTCAAGAGGACCTAATTTCGGTATTCCTTAGGCGACTCCTTCTGTTCGTCGAGGTATACTTAGTATATTTTATATGTTCAAAATTTTGTACAGTACTACTTTTATGTACCTTAAAACTTAGGATGTAAATATAAATCTTTTGTTGATATAACTAAATTTTCGGATTCTGGGATTGCATATAAATATATTTTTATTTGGAGTTGAATTGACACTGCAAACAAGCCCAACCTATATGTGTGATTTATATATGTAAAATTAATAAATTATATGGTATTTTGGACTGTGACAAGGTGTTAAATGTCCTGGGAGATATTCTAGGCACCTTAAGACAAAACCATGAGAGCGGCAAGCACTCAAAGCAAACAATACGTTGAGTGAGGGATTAAGTGACTGCCGACCTCACATGTCAAGGTAAACTTAGAGCGAAGGCACGTAAGAGAATGCCAATCGACGGTCTATGAACGGGTTGAGCCTTGACAAAAAACCAATTAAAAGGAAATTTCAGAATGAAGAAAGGTGTAAAGGATAGGGAACAGAATGTGTTCATCAGTTTAAGTTTAATAGTTATTGTTAATAATTTAATTAACCAAGCATTACCATTGCATCAGCTTTAATGAATTATACTTTTTTATTCCACAGGTTTCTTAATTAATTAAGATCATGCTTGTGCACCAAATATCTGATTTTCCTTCACAAGTTTTTAACTGTTTCATGTCTCTTTCTAACATTGCTTTTCAACCATAAAAGGAAAGGCATCCTGCAAGAGGAATCCCACTTCGTAACTTTTTGAAGGAGGTTTGATTCTATAAGCATTTATGTAAAATAGGATCATTGCAATATATAACAATAATATTAACTTTATTTCAACCAAGTTTCTCTTTCAAGTACAAATGATATATTCCAAATTAATTTTTTTTGTCATTAAGAGGTATCAATCTTTTCCTATATAGTTAGTGTTCACGATTTGAGTCTTTACCATAAAAAATCAACCCCAAATAAAGCTTTAATCTAATGCTTTCTAATTAAAGTCTTAATTTATCACTTGAAATCCATAAAGATGCTCCAAAATACTCTTTTTTTTACCTTCTAAACCATAAATTATTAATCTCAAGAGCATAAGTTATGCTTTATAGCTATAAAATTATGATTTCACTCTTAGCATTTGTTACAAAATAAATTATACGAGGAGAAAAGAGAGCCTCAGATTCAATCAAAACCAAATAAGAAGACAATCTAACCATTAATTATAAGCAAAGAAAGAAGAGCGCTTACGTACCCTAACACTTTAATTGAGTCTTGGATTACCCATAGTGGAGCCCTCTCACCAATAATAAGGTTTCTTAGCCACATGATCGCTCCAAAGATGAAACCCAAAATCTGATAAGGATTCATAGTTATTTCAACATATTTCATTTTATTGCAAATGGTCATAGGTTCCTGGTACTTGAAAAAAAATCATGGTCAAGATAGTAAAATTTTTTGTTTATCCAGAAGTGAAAAGGCAATTACTAGTATAAGTTTTGTTCTCACACTCCTTTATCCTGCACCATCAATATTGTGCCTATGAGATGTCATTCGGTATGGTTACCAAGTAAATCATTTTGCTTCACAAAAGCCAGTATCATTGTCATAGAAACCACCTTTTTTCTACTTCTATAGATGTTAATGTTAAAGACAAACAAAACCTAACTAATTAATCTATTTAACAAATAGTACTTTAGAAACATACAGATTTAACACAAAATAAATTCCAAAAAATGTTAAATAAATAAATACTTACAAATAAACAGGATGCCTAAACATTTTGGAAAGAAGCGCAGATCTAGACGATGGGAAATATATAAAAATACAAAAAAATATTCCAAACAAATAGTTTACCTTATGGATCCGAGAAAACTCAAAAAGAAAAGCAATCTTTGAAATGTAATTTGTAGATTACCTCAATAATAAACCTGCTCATGGGCCGGACCGGGCCCATGACAAATAATAAGTACATTAGTCAATACCCAAGCTCGGCCCGGCCCGACCCAATAAATCGGGCATGATATTTAGTCCAAGCCCGTCTCATTTTTTATACAATAAGCTCGAGCTTGAGCCCGGCCCTCCCGAATATAATTTTTTTATATTTTAATTAATTATTTATTTGTTTTTATTATTTTATTTCCTTTAAAATTCAATTTAATTTGTCAAAATTTGTATATTAATTTTCATATTAAATATTTATAATCATGTTTTTTAATTAATAATGTTTTTTTATATATATAAAATTATATTATACTAACAAATATATTAAAAATATACTTAATATTAGAAATATATTAAAAATATATATTTAACATTAACATCGGACTGGGCCGAGCCCGAGCTTTGAAAGGTTAAGCCCGGGCCCATTTTTAAACGGGCTTAAAAATTTTGTCCAAGCCCGATAATTGCATCAAATATTTTTGTCCAAGCCCTCCCAAATATCGAACGGGCCTTCAAGCTTGGGCGGATAGCCCAGCCCTTGAGCAGGTCTACTCAACAGCCAAAGTCTATATTGAAACAAAAGAGAATATGAGATGAGGAGAAGAGGATCTTGATGATTCTGAGAGGGGAACACTATTTTTGAAAGGGGAACAATGGAGTATAGCTGAAGATTGACAATGAGAATAGAATAGGAGTACAGTTGAAGATTGACAATGAGAAGAGGATAAGAGAATAGCTAAAGATCTACGATGGAGCAGCGGAGCGACAAAGGTGACGATGACGGTAGTGAGAGTGGAGGTAACGATGATGGTAGTGAGAGCCGAGCTAACAGTGAGAGGAAAAATGATATGTAGATTTCTGAACTGATTTCAAATTAGCCTGAGTTGAGATGAAGACAGAAAAAAGAAAATTTGGAGAAAGAAGCTTTAAATTTTTTTAGCTTTGCTTTAAAGACCGTTTGATTCTTTTCTTTAAAATTTACAATGCCCTTTAAAATTTTTTGCAAACAGTGACGGTTGTTTTAGAGCCGTCAAAAATCAAATTGAAAAAAGAAATGTAGAAGGAAATAAAAAGTTTCAAATTAATATTAGAGTTACTAATTATATAATCTATTAATGAATTATAAAACTTCATTGATTCGTTGGGCAATTTACAATATTTTTTTTATTGAAGCAAGAAAAATAAATATATTTAAAAAAATAAAGTTGAAACTTTGAAATTAAAAGTTATGATTTTTTTTAAACTTTTTTTAAATAAAATGATTCTTATATAATTTTTGATTGAAAATAAAATAAAACTGCAGGACAATACGAAATAAAGCATAGAGTAAGATGAAAACTTGTAGTAAGTTAAAAAAAATAACCCTCCTATTTCTTATAGGGCTTGAACTCTCTTTCAAAAAAAAAAAAATTGGTACTTGGTTAAAACTTTACATTTTTTTCAAAAAAATCTAAAAAGTTAATTTGAGCTTTATTAACTTTACATAATTATGGTTTAAATATTCTAACAAATTTCTTAATTTTAAAAATTTGTAAATAGTAATTAGTGGTAGGTATAATAAATAGACAAATAATAATACGATTTTAATTACCCCTCTTAAATTGCAATGCATAAAATTAAATTATGGACCAAAACATAATAAATAAAGTTAACAATTTAAATTTGAGATAACCAATTAAAATTATACACGTGTATATGTGTATATATATACACACATTAAGGGCTTTGAGAAAACTTTGGCGAAGGTAGTTGTTGCCAAAAGCTCCTTCAAATTCTATATATATATATATATATATATATATATATATATATAAATACATATTTATAAGTATGAGTGTTGAAACCCCTGCCTAGGGCGGAGAGGGTGATGGGTGCAGCCAAAGCATGGCTCAGGGTCGAGCCATAGTAAGGGTGAGGGTTGATCTCTAGGTCATCAATGGCTCTGTTCTTACTCTCTTGCTTGCATTTATCATTTACTTATTTGCTTGCTTGAATTGTGATTGAGGTAGGATAGATCTTGTAGGGAAAATAGTGTTAGACAAACGATATTTGTTTGGAAAAATTGATTCAACTCCTTTCGATTTGATATTTGAGTCAACACTATAGTAAAGTACAATTTATCAGTCAAATTCTCTTACATATTTCAATTCAGAATTAAATTTTCAATTTGTTTTATTAAATCATAAAATTACCTGTTAATAATATTAGTTATATTCAAAATTTCTAATAAAATGAGATGGCTATATAGCGGATGCCGGTGATCAGGCTGAAGAAAGGAACTTTCACACCTAGTGCTGCGATTCGGCAAAAAAAAAAATTAAGTGATTATGATCAAAATGATGGTGCTTTTGGGTAAAATATATTTTTTATTCAAAAATTTCCATTCATCGAGTTTTCTTGATTTCTCGGGCCTGTTAGATTCTTTTCTATGATAGTAGGAACAACATGATGAATGCTATATACATATATATATATATATATATATATATATATATATATATATATATACACACACACACACACACACACACATATATATATATATATAAGAGATCCACTTACACATGTGTAAAACAAATTTATTTTACACAGTTTTATATCTTCATATAGGATTAATATTTTTGCAAACCAACCGTTGGATTTAACAACCTACTCATATTTATTATGTATGTAAATTTTTGAATCAATATGCTATTTCTATCATTTTAATTGAAAATAGTATTTTTTTTCAATATATATCAACAGTTGAAATTTTATTTTAGGAAATATATAGTTAGACATATTCGATTAATTTGAAATTTAGCATGCATAATCTATGTGAATAGAACATAAAATTCAACGGTCGGATTGAAAAATTATGAATCATATAAAAAGATATGAAAGTGTATAGAACTAAATTTGTTTTACTCATTTGTAACTGGATCCCTCCTCATATATAAATATATATATATATATATATATATATATATATATATATTCTCTTTTATACTGGCATTTTTAATTACAAAGTGATTAGATTTAGTTAGCTGCAAATTAGTTTTTGTCTTGTCAGCTTGCTTGCTATCATGCCATATTATTTTACACAATAAAAATTTTGTGCACCTCATCTTTCAAGTAAATAAAAAATGCTTGCTGACATTAAGTGCAACAGTAACCTTTGCATTGGAGAAGTCATAACTTATTTAGTTTAACTCATCAGCATCGTCATCGTCAAAGCTTTTATCCTAATAGATAAAAATAGATTATATGAAAATATATCTAAAAAAAATGGAGAAAGCAAGTCATACATTTTTAATATTTAATTTAGTCAATATGGGAATATGGTCAATCTCTTGCGTATCAATGTGGTTTCAAAAAAAAAAAGTCTACACATCTGTTAAAATAAATTTATTATACAAAGATGAGTGGCATGATAATTATAGAGTCGTAACTTGTAATTACAGGTAAGAGCTTTGTAACTGTTTGTGTGAGAATTGTTCATTACGCTTAACTAGAAGTTTTCTAAAATATATGGAGAAGATTATCAGAACCAGCACGACCAAGCTTCCAATTCCTACGAAAGAAAAAAAAAACTGACAATGAAGGAATTACCATATACTATGTATAAAATCATATAAGATTTAACATGAAAAAACATTAGTCGCAGAGAATTTGAGATATTGAAGAGATATATTACCAAGTCCCAGCTTCAATCCTAAGTTACTGTTCTTCTCTGCAATTACTCGAGTCAGCTCACCTGTCAAAACTTTAAGAGCAAGATAAAAGAGTCGAATGATTTCCATGCGTACCTTTGCCACAGTAAAACTGTTGCTTGCTGTCGACCAGACATTGGCCTCCCTTGTAGTGACAATCGCCACAGTCTTTCCCAACCCGCAAATCAACAGAAAATTCCGCCGTCAATAGTTTAAATAGGTTTTTGTCATTTTGCCCTGATATACTGGTAACTGGCAGTTGAGAAATTGAACAATAAGGAAGTGAACTCCAAAACGGTTCGTTTTCAAGTTTGTCAAGAGGCTCTGGAAATGGATAGTAGAAATTGTAGTCACTGCAGTTTGTTCGTCTTAATTCCCCTGGAAATCTAGTGAGAACAGTGGCGTTGCATTTCAGCAAAGTTAGGTTGGGAAAGAAATGAAAAGAGATGAACGGAAGGTTGGGCAGACTCCAATTGCTTAAGGATTTACAGTCCTTGGATTGTAGCTGCTTTCCCAGCTCTTCATCGTAAAGAGTAACGGTGCCGTTGGCTTGGCTGATGTGTTTAACTTGGAACCATCGCTCTCCTTTCTCCAGCTGGATCTTTTGTACAGTTTCATTGCAGCCATCGACTAGGCACAACCCACACTCAGGCCGCTCACTCGTAGTAAAAGGGAAGCGAATCGTGCCCAAATTTCCGCAATTGAAAGCGGAGCAATCCTGGCGGATTTTGTTACCAGAGTCGCTCAAGTGGGGTGGCAGAAGAAGGGAGAGAAGAAAGAAAAATAAAATGGATCGATCAGCCATTGGGTAATTAAGAATAATAATAACAAACAACCCAGATATGAATGATTATTTTGGGGAGGATGGCCATTGCTTTCAAATTCTAAGTTTAATAGCATAAATTGAGTAGTCGTCAAGTTGGAAATGCAGTAGGAGAAGGGGCAAATTGACTCAAACGTAGGAGACGGGGCAAATATATGCCAATACCATTTCTTGTATTTATATTTTATTTACTGGACTTTTTTTTTCTTAACACAAGGAACAAAAGGAAGGAATTCAATTCTTGAACCTATCTGCTAACAATAGTTGGGTGAAGATTTGGTCGTTAGATTTAATTATCGTTTCATATATATATAAAAATCAACGTATGAATTAATAAATAAAAATACAGTACAATTGCAAAATCACCTTTTATGCAGGAGTCAAACAATTTGTGCAGTTTGTTTTAAAAATTTAATATCTTTTAATAAAAAAGGTAAATTTCATTTAAGACCTTGAAATTTAAACTTAATTCAACTTAGTCCATTAGTATTAAAAATGGACATGCAGCCTCAAATAACTAAAAAAGGTTAACAAAGGTTAATGGAATATAAGCAAGTACAAAATTATTAATCTTAAACTTTACAATATAAATAATTTTTCATTCTTATATTGTCCCACTATCTTCATGATTCTTTATTCTTTTTCATAATTTTTTCACTACTTTTTACAAGCATTGCTCAGTCTATGATTTTCTTCTCAAATGTATTAGTTTTAATCTTATTAATTATTAAAAATAAAATTATACTTAATTTAAATTTTAATAGTTTCAATCAATGTTTCAAAAACTTTTAAATTTTAAATTGTTTTGATTTTGAATAATTTTAAATATAAAGCATTTTATGTTATGTTATGTTATTTTAAACAAGTTATTTACATTTTTTAGAAGTAAATAAATGAAAAAAATTGGCAGTAAAAATAAATAAACAAAAAATTTAAATAAATAAACAAAAAATAACCTAGAAGTGAAAAAGAAAACGAACTTTTCAAAGGCCAATAGTTTTTCCACATTTCTTTTTCATTTTTGTTTGATTTGCATTTAAAATGATTCAGGGGTAGAATGATCTTAAATTTAAGTTTTTAACAGTTTACTTAACTATTAACTAATGGTAGGACTTACTTATCTTATATAATAGAAAAGTTTGGAATGGAGTGCTTGTTTTTTTATATTAATGGACTAAAGTTGAATTAGATGCAAATTTTAAAAACTTAAATGAAATTTACCCTCATAAAAAATTTGAATTTTAATTTCATTTAATTCATTAGAAAGTAAACTCAAAAATATTTTCAGCCATATATAATCTGAATATTAAAACTTTATAAATACATAACAAAAAAATAAAAAAAAATGATACTATTTGAATATATATATATATATATATATATATTGAGCTTTAACAATGAATTTGTTTTTATTTTTCTATATTTATATATAAAGTTTTAATATTCAAATTATTTATGGTTTGAAAGTTGTTTTAGTGTAATTTCTTATGGATCAAACAAAATTAAAATCTAATTTTGCTATAAAGAGATTGAATTTTTACTACAAACTGTGCACGATGTCTGACATCTACACAAGTGGTTCATTTTTATTTTTATTTTTATTTTTTGTATTGATATATAAAGTTTTAATGCTCAAATTATATATGGTTGGATACATATTTTAGTCTACTTTCTAATGGATTAAATAAAATTAAAATTCAAGTTTTCTATAAAAAAAATTGAATTTTAATACAAACTATGCAGTTGCCTGGCACTTAAAATTTTTTGAAAAGTCAATATTATTGGAAAGGGATTCGAACTACAAACATGTAATCAAATCCGAGCTACAAGAAACTTTGAATCTGGCAAAAAAATTAGCAAATGAGTTAGATTCCCTATACATGAACAAAAAAAAGCTTTCTCTAATAGTGAAAAGAGACTGAATAGTTTGTTGAGCAAATTACTATATTTCCATGGACTGTTAGTGATTTTGTTTGGCCAATATATGACAACCTTTGAGTCACTTTTAACGATAAGCTTTGGAATTGGCATAATATTGGCTTTAGCTATTATGAACAGAGCTTCCACAACAACTAGCAACCTTGTAAAATTAGAATCCGCAACACCGAAATTTTTGGAATAGATCATCAAAACCATCTCGTTATAGTCTCAAATCACACCTCCTATCCCAATTGGTCCAAGTTTCCTGCATGAAGATCCATCAATGTTTTTCTTCCAACATCCAATAGGAGGAAGAGACCAACGAATGTTGCATCTGATAGGTTTCTTTTTTATAGGCATAGTGATATCTTGAGGAAAAACAGAAAAGGCTGACAAATTGAAATCAGGATACTTTGCTTTTTGTGGAAATCCACACCCAATCTATGAGGTATTGCCCTCTTTGACCCGAAGATCACATAGTTTTGTCCTAGAAAATATGCCTCACAAGTATGAGTTCAAGTCTCTACATATATATATAACATTATAATCTCACAAACTCCCGATGTGTGATTGGGGTGTTGCAAACTCCCTTACTTTAAAGTTTGACGTCCTCGTCAAGCTTGATCAAAACAAAATGAGGATCACACCAAGCAATGGAAATTTAGAGATGACTCTCACCTTGTAGCACTTAGTTCTAACAAGAATCTAAAGGTGGCTCCCACAATGTAGCACTTAGGTCTCGTGTCCGGCTAGTAGACAATCTCTGATACCATTTGTGGAGACCCACACCCAACCTGTGAGGTATTTGTTAGAGGATGCCCTACAATTAATTGGATTTGGATTGAGTAATTTTAAAAGGGCCCAAAAGACCTAATTTAGTTGGACTAAGGCTAAGGCCTTTTTATGGTTTTGTTAAGAGGCAGTATAAAAACAAAACATTAAGTCTAAAAGTTAGATAAGAGAACAGAATATTTTTATAGTCGTTCTGCCTCTTAGAGCTAGCACTCTTAGAAAACAATTCCCTTCCTCCTCCCTTTGCTTCTGATCACATTTTGTCTTAGGCAAATGTCTTGTTTTGCATCCTACTCGTGTGGATACCGTTAGAGAGCTTCTTTCAGCTAGGAGTCTTGAGTTAACGATAAATCAAGGGCTATTCGTGGGTTGCCATATTCAGAAGTCGAACATTCTTACACGAGTACACCAAAAGGTTAGATTTTATCCCGAAATTAATCTTGTTGCATGATCCTGGTGATTTTGGTTTTGTTGATTTTAATCCGCTGCTTATTTTCGTGTATGACATGATAAACCGAGACAACGAAACCTTATAGTGGTATCCGAGCCAATGTGCAAACAGCTTTCGGGATAGCGAATTCGATTCGTGGTGATGCTGTTTTATTATAAGTTGTTACAGATTTGATTTTAATTCTTAAAATTCGTTTGGGCGACCTAAAATAATTGTAAGACAATTATAGATTTAAAAAAAATTAATACTTGTTATTATTTTATTTAAAATATATAAAATTAATTAGGATAAAAGTTATCTTGATAAGAGTTTTAAATTAAATATATTTTAAAGAAAGATATTTTTTTAAAAATAAAATTGGATAAGAATTATCCAGTGGTTTTTGAGATTTTAATAAGATTAAAATTTCTAAAACATTATCTTGATAAAATTGTTTTAAATAAAATATATCATTTATTAAATTGAATAAGAGTTATCTAATAGTTTTGAGATTTTAATAAGATTAAAATTTCAAAAACATTATCTCGATAAAATTGTTTTAAAATAAAATATATGTCCTGTATTAAAATGGATAAGAGTTATCCAACGGTTTTGAGATTTTAATAAGATTAAAATTTCAATTAAGCCCAAATTGAATTTTGAGAATTAAAATTAAATTAAAACAGCCATTGATACCCATAATTAATTAAAATTTGATTAATTAAAATTAGATTTTAATTAGGAAGCATGCAAACTAATATGTGATATTACTATGTATGCTTGATGCTTGATTCTTATGTGATATGGACGATTGCATGGTGCATGGTTATGGGCCTAGGTTTACATGGGTTGTAATTTATTTAAATAAATTTAAATTGGGCCTGTGAGCCTTGATTTATTTGTAATTTATTTATGTATTAGTTATATAGATAAATTAGGATTATCTTGTAAAATGTACAACATTTAGAGCCAAGATGATTCGGAGCCAAGGCCAACCGAGGTGACGCTTGAAAGGAAATCGAGGAGAAGGCATTCGAAGCCAAGGCCAACCGAGGTGACGCTTGAAAGGAAATCGAGGAGAAGGCATTTAGAAAAATAATGTATCCCTAGGTTCTTTTGTAATAAAAAGGCCATAACCATGTCACGTTTAATTTTACGCTTTTACTTATATATGTTGAGATATATATGTTAGAAAAGCATGCTAGGTGAGACGGTAAAATTAAAAATCCCTCAAAATAAATATTAAGTCAAAGATAACAAATAAAGATGCCTTCCAATACGATGCATGTGAAAGAGACTTTGTTCGGTATTGTGCTACTTTGGCTCAGTCAAGGCCATACCAATCTTAGGAATTCACATTGCATGAGATAATAGTTATCTCCAAGTGTATTGGGTCAGACTTAACTAAATCAAATTAGGGCATTGGCTCAGTCAAACCTAATAAGATTTAGTGGCATAGGTTGGGCTTTAACCCATATGATGAGTTAGAACAAGAGTTGTTTACCCAACTATCCAGGAGTTGTATGAGATGCAATTGACAAGAGTTGTCTACTTAAATAATCTCATTGGACGCATTAGCTCAGCTAAAGTCATAATGGGACCAAATATGGATCCTGGCCCACTAGGAAGTCTAGGTGAAAAAGCTTCCCGAGTTGATAGTGAGGGCTATTAGCTTGAGGAAAATAGTGGGAGTAATTCATTTAATTAAAAGACCATAATTAATGATTTTAATCACAATGTTACTTACTTGCATATTTTATTATTGTAGAATTATCATGGCAAACAACAATTTATCCCTTCGTTCTATCTTTGAGAAGGATAACAAGTTGGTTGGGGCAAACTTCTTAGACTGGTACAGAAATTTGAGGATAGTTCTCACTAAAGAAAAGAAGTTATATATTCTAGAGCATGCGATCCCTACTCAACCCCGACAGAATGCTTCCGCTACTGATAAGCAAGCTTATCAAAAGCATTTGGATGATGCCATTGATGTACAGTGCCTGATGTTAGCTTCCATGAGTTTTGAACTCCAGAAGCAACATGAGAATATGAAACCGTTTGATATGATCAAACATCTTAAGGAAATGTTCCAAGAGCAAGCACGACACGAACGTTATGAGGTGTCTAAGGCGCTCTTCCAGAGCAAGATGGCTGAGGGAGCTCCGGTGCACACTCATGTACTTAATATGATTAGGTACATTGGAGGCTAGAAGCACTGGGCTTCGCCATGCATAAAGAGTTGTCAGTTGATCTCATTCTCCAATCCTTATCGGATAGCTATAGTTCGTTTGTGTTGCACTACAACATGAACAGTATGGATAAGACACTGGCAGAATTGCTCAATATGTTGAGAACTGCTGAGCATGACTTGAAGAAGTCAAGGCTTACTTCTGTTATGGTGATTGACAAGACCAAATCCAAAGGCAAAGGCAAGCCTAAGGGTAAGCCCAAACCCAAGGGTAACAAGAAGGAAAAGGCCAAGAAACTCAAGCCATCTGGTGGAGTTGCTAAGATAGGAAAATGCTTCCATTGCAGTAAGACTAGTCATTGGAAGCGAATTTGCACTGTGTACCTTGAGGAGCTGAAGAAAAAGAAAGGAAGTCAGACTTCCATCTCAGGTATATATGTGATTGAGATAAATTTGTCTACTTCTTCATCTTGGGTATTAGATACTGGATGTGGTTCTCACATTTGCATGAATGTGCAGAGACTAACAAGGAGTAGAAAACTTGCTAAGCGCGAGGTGGTCCTACGAGTTGGAAATGGAGCAACGGTTGCTGCGTTAGCTGTAGGAACATTTAATTTATCATTGCCTTCGGGGCCTAATTCTAGAACTTGATAATTGTTATTATGTTCCAGCAATTGCCAAGAATATTATTTATGTTTCTTGTTTAGACAACACAGGTTTTTCTTTTAAAATAATAAACAATAGTTGTTCAATTTACTTTAATGATATTTTCAATGGCAATGCTTCCATTATGAATGGATTGTATGTTCTAGATTTAGATAATCACATATACAGTGTTGATTCCAAGAGGTCAAAAGGTAATGAGATTAACCCTACATTCCTCTGGCATTGTAGACTTGGTCACATAAACGAGAAACGCATATCTAGGCTCCACAAAGAAGGACACTTAGATTCATTTGATTTTGAATCATATGATGTATGCGAATCTTGTTTGCTTGGTAAAATGACCAATGCCCCTTTTACAAGAACAAGTGAAAGGGCTAGTGGTTTATTAGAGCTCATACATACAGATGTATGTGGTCCATTAACCGCATAGGCTAGAGGAGAGTTCCAATACTTCATCACATTTACTGATGATTACAGTAGATATGACTATATTTATTTCATGAGACACAAGTTAGAATCTTTTGAAAAGTTCAAAGAATTCAAGAATGAAGTACAAAACCAGTTAGGCAAGAATATCAAGACACTACGATCAGATCACAGTGGAGAGTATTTGAGCCTAGAATTTATAGATCATCCAAAGGAGTGTGGAATAGTTCCACAACTCACTCCACCTAGTATACCTGAATGGAACAGTGTATTTGAGAGGAGGAATCGGACCTTGTTAGACATGGTTCAATCCATGATGAGTCTATCCGACCTCCTTGTCTTCTTTTGGGGTTATGCTTTAGAGACAGTAGCATTCACACTAAGTCGTGTTCTAACTAAAACTGTTGAAAAGACACCACATGAGATGTGGACTGAAAAAAAAAAGCCTATCTTTTCTAAAAATTTGGGGTTGTGAGGCTTATGTCAAAAGATAAGTCTCAGACAAATTAGGACCCAAATATGATAAATGCATATTTGTGGGGTATCCTAAAGAGACAAAAGGATACTATTTCTATAATCCCACGGAGCACAAAGTGTTTGTGGCTCAATACGATGTATTTCTAGAAAAAGACTTCCTTTTAGAAGAACTAGTGGGAAGAAAATAGAGCTTGAAGAGGTTCAAGAACCATAAAATGTCACTGAACCTTTAGTGGAATAGGAGCAAGTCCCACAAGATGTTGTGGAACAAGAAATAGCTCTAGAAACACAAGGCTCGCGTAAGTCTAATAAGATACGTCGAGAGCTTAGGAAGCAAGCTTCTCGGAGTTGGAACATTCGTTTTGATGAGATAGTCAAAGAGTTTGGCTTCATCAAGAACGAAGATGAACCTTGTGTTTACAAAAGGTTAGTGGGAGTACTGTCATATTCCTAGTGTTATATGTGGATGGCATACTATTCATAGGAAATGACATTCCTGCCTTACAATCTATCAAAACTTGGTTAGGGAATTACTTCTCCATGAAAGACTTAGGATAAGCAGCCTATAAAGATCTATAGAGATAGATTGCGTAGGTTGCTAGCTCTAAGTAAAAGTACATATATTGACAAAGTGTTGAAAAGGTTCAACATGGAAGAATCCAAGAAAGAATTCTTACCTATGTCTCATGGCATTTATCTCTCAAAGGACATGTATCCTAAAACACAAGATGAGAGAGATAAAATGGCTAAGATTCCATATGCTTCAACTATTAGATCTATGATGTATGCCATGTTATGTACGAGGCTTGATGTCTCGCATGCTTTAAGCATGGTGAGTAGGTATCAAGCTGACCCAGGTGAGCGTCACTGGATAGCAGTTAAGAATATCCTTAAGTACTTAACAAGGACTAAGGATGCTTTCTTAGTCTATGGAGGAGAGAATGAGCTCATTGTAAATGGTTACACTGATGTTGGTTTCTAGTCAGATAAGGATGACTTTAAGTCACAATATGGCTATGTGTTTTGCCTAAATGATGGCACTGTTAAGTTGGAAAAGTTCTAAACAAGAGACAGTGGCCGATTCTACGATCGAGTATAGCGGCTTCAGATGCAGCTAAGGAAGCTATTTGGATCAAAAAGTTAGTTACAGAACTTGGAGTAGTCCCTAGCATTGCTGATCCAGTGGCACTCTATTGTGACAACAATGGAGCCATTGCATAAGCTAAGAAATCTTGGTCTCACCAATGGTCCAAACAGATACTCAAGCCCTTCCATGATCGATTGGCTGTAGTGTAAGTGAGAGAATGTTAGTGTATGTGCTATGAGCTAATCGGATTTGGACTTATAGTACACTTAAGACATTGTGATTAAGTATGTTATTTAATAATACATGGCAGGTATTTATCATTATTGACTATATTTAATTTGATCAAGTCATAATCAAATGATAAAGTCCCTAGAATAGTGGATTCGTATCAAAGGAATCAAAGTAGTGACTTTGATAATGAGATCCTTATGATACAAAGAATACTATTCTTAAATATCCTTAGTCATAGTATCACTGAGAAGGGACATCAGTGATACAGTAAGACTAACATGTGTTAGATTCCTTTGGGTGACTGATCTCATAAGTCATGGATATGGTGATATCCAGATCAACACATAGGTGGTCATTGTGAATGAATACACTGGATTGACCCATCTTGAGAACTCTATGTGGATTGTTACATTGAGTGTCATTAGATGTTCTCAAATGGCAATGGTATATGTGATCCTTAGACTTGAGATCACCATGGTATCCTATGTGTGGATTGGTGTACTTTGATGCTGGTAAACGTAGCTCAATAAGGGTTGCAAGTAAGACAGTGATTAGGTACATCATGAATCATATGAGGGTTGTGAGTGATCAAGATAGGATTTGTCCCTCTTGGTAACAAGAGTTTATATCTCAAGGACTCTCAATAGAGATTAATGATTGAAAATTTGTGGCCACAGTACAAATGAGATTTAAGATGAGATCTTGAATTCATTTGATTAAATCATTTATCTTAAGATTGAGAAACAATGGAGTTGAACTTTAATAGAGATGACACGTTCTATACTCTATGTTCAACTGAGATATTAGGTGACAAAAGGATCGAATTATACGGTAATTGCTCATTGAAAGGTTGTCATCAACTCACCGACATTTTTATTACTTGGGTAGCCATGATGCATTGCTAGATGCCAATCTTGGCTTGTGATTTATGAATAAGATTCTGAATCACTGTTAACGTAATGGAAACCTAAAGGGTCACACACAATAAGGGTATGACCAAGACAAGGTAATTGGAGTTGGATCCATGTGATGAATCCTAGTACAAGAAGGATTCCTAGTGAGACTAGAATCCTGTTCCAACTATAATTCGGGATTTAATTAATAGTAATTTTAGCCCAAGATTACTAAAGG
Organism: Heritiera fomes; assembly: GCA_032173925.1. Taxonomy (NCBI): domain Eukaryota; kingdom Viridiplantae; phylum Streptophyta; class Magnoliopsida; order Malvales; family Malvaceae; genus Heritiera; species Heritiera fomes. The sequence goes on from JAPDPM010000009.1 coordinate 24,098,737, forward strand.
GTATTTTGGTCTTTTCAATTATAATGAGATTATAATTATGAATTATTAATATGATAATTCATGGGCAGACCAAATTATTAATCTAAATGCATAACCAATTGGTTGTAGTGCAAGTGTGAGATTGTTAGAGTATGCCCTACAATTAATTGGATTTGGATTAAGTAATTTTAAAAGGGCCCAAAAGACCTAATTTAGTTGGACTAAGGTTAAGGCCTTTTTAGGGTTTTATTAAGAGGCACTATAAAAACAAAACATTAAGTCTAAAAGTTAGATAAGAGAACAGAATATTTTTATAGCCGTTCTGCCTTTTGGAGCTAGCACTCTCAGAAAACAATTCCCTTCCTCCTCCCTTTGCTTCTGATCACATTTTGTCTTAGGCAAAGGTTTTGTTTTGTGAAGATCGAGAATTTTCTAAATAAATATAAGGTATCCAGAAAATTTAATTTGGACCAATTGAAATCCAAATTAAATAAGAAATGAAAAAGGAAAATTAAATTGGAAATAAGAAATGGAGGAAATTTAATTTGGATAAATGGAAATCCAAATTAAATAAGAAAATGGAGAAAATAATTTTTTGGATATTTAGAAATCCAAAACTTAATAAGAAATAAAAATATTTTGATATATTTATATAATGATATTATATAAATATACCTTGGATAAATATAAATATTATTTTTGTGTTAAAAGTGTAAAAAGTATATATATATAATTTGATACAAAATATGTATTTAAATACATATTATAAATAGTGTATCTATATATATATATAATTATGGTTATATGTATAATAGTTATATACATATATATATATATTATAGTTGTTATTATTATATATAATAATAAATAAATAAAAAAAAATGAAAATGAAAACGGGTGGGAATCGGGTATCCCGATTCCCACCCATTTTCCTCCTCTGTTTACAACAGAGGAGGGATCTCCAAAGAAGAACCGGCCCCCTGCCGGCCAAAGGAGAAAGCGGAGGAGAGAGTGACGCCGCCGGCGAGCCGAGATGGAGGAAGAGAAGTCGACGCCGACGGCGGGAAAGGAAAAGGAAACAGAGCGAAGCGAAAACGAGAGAATGGCGAGGCAGAAAACCGAAAGGAGAAGGAAAAAGGAAAGGAGGCGACGCCGGCCGATCCACCGGTCGCTGCCGCCTTGCGAAGCCCCGACGAAGCCAGATCTGGAGGGAGGAACGCCCGACGGTGAAGAAAACGACGAGAAAAGAGAGGAAGAAAAGAGAGAAGGAGCCGCCGCCGCCCGTCCCAGATCTGCTACCGCCGGCGCCGCCGATCGAGAAACGGAGGCCAGATCCGGAGTCGTTGCAACCTCGGCAAGCTGTGGAGTGGCCGAACCGCCGGAATGGGTGGCCGCCGGTGACCGAACCGGTCAGCCAAAGTTGAACCGGCCAAGCCAAGCTTTGACCCGACCCGACCCGACCCGATTTGACCCGACCCGACCCGGTTCAGGGAAAAAAAAAAAAAGAAAAAAAAGAAAAAGAAAAAGGAAAAGGAAAAGGAAAAGGAAGAAAAAGAAGAAAAGAAAAGAAAAAGGAAAAAGGAAAAGGAAGAAGAAGAAGGAAGAAAAGGTAAGAAAAATTGAGGAAAAATAAATTATTGATGTTATTGAATAATTTATGGTTATATTGATGTAGTGCATTAATATTGAAAATTGTAGCAAAACGGAAATGAGACGAATGGTGGAGTTCGGCAAGGCTCGGAAATCGGAAAGTGCGCTAAGCTTTGGCGAACAAGTAAGATACTTTTATAAAGCATTAGTAGCTTTATATTGTATGTGGGAATTATGATTTTTTTTATGATGCATTTATTTAATTGACTTTAAATGGAATTATGATTTTTATATGATGCATCAATTTAAATAGATTTGCTAAAAAATGCTAAGAGGACCCACAACTGATGGTGGGGGTCTTAGTAAGAGGTAAAATTGGTGAGAATCAACGGCTGCAAGTATAAATTGTGTTTCCCTTGCAGGAGGTTAGGGAAAATTAAGCCGTTATGCTGCCGAAATTTTTAGGAAAATAATTGAGGAAAAAGATTAAGTTTCTCACATAAATGGAATCTTGGAGATAATTATTGAAAATAAATATTGAAAGGATTTTATAGTATTACCGAAAGAGTTTGATATTGAAATCGATGAGAAGATAGATCGTTGAAAACGATAATGTGGTGAATTACATGGTTTAAAACCTTATAGAATCGATAAATCAAGTAATTTTAATATCACAAATGGTATCAAGTTGAGATTGAGGTGGAATTATTAATTAGACGGATCACGGATAAAAGTGATGATAATTATATGATGTAGCTTGGAAGAGAAGATCACAGTTGAAATTTCGATGGTCGAATGATTGGATTGTGAAGTTATTAACGGAGTAATGATTTCCAGAATTACCGAGTCCCGTTTCATGATTTTGAAATAATTTTGAAAGTGATAATATGGACAAATTCGAGAGATTGAAATGGAGATTTAATTACGACACAATCCGATCAATTATGGATTCAAAGAAATGAGTGATAAATATGTGAAAAGATGATTGTGCTTATAACCTTAGAATAGATCTTGAATAATAAGATCGACAATTGCATAAGTTCGGATAAAATCATAAAGGCCACATGAAAATGGATTTGAGGATTTAGATACGATTTTGTGATAGTAAATGAAATTGAACCTCAAATCAAAAATGATAAACATGTATCAATAGATCAAATCATAAATGGATTTGATAAGTGACTATCGATTTTGTGATTCTGTTATCCTCGATGTCGATTCTGGAACAGATATTGAAGGATGATATTATTATTTGCATAAATTCGGTAACTTGATGACTATTTTAGAAATTGATGTTTAAATGCTTATCAAAACTTAGAGGATTCATACTAATGATGCGATCCTAATATTGATGATGAAGTGTATAAATGATTATAATAGTCAATGACGATCAAGAAAGGGTATTGAATACCGAATGGTCTGAATACCAAGTGATTCGATTTCCAAATGAATTGAGTACTGAGCAAATTGAATACTGAATTAGATGAATAGTGAATGAATTGTATAGTGATTTATTGGTTGACAGAAAGAAAGTCTTGAAATCGAATAATTGATGGTGATAAAGTTAAATGAATCGCTTTAGCGTATTTGATGGAAACATTACCGAAGTTGCATACTGAAATGTTTTACAGCATCGCATTTAAGCATGCCTTCTTGCAACTTGAAACATTTTAATAATGTTTATATGAATACTGAAAAGTATTGATTTGTTTTGAAATGAAAGTATATGGTAAATATATATATATTTTGATATATGAAGTCTCATACAGAATTTTACCATATGCCTTACATGATATTGAAAAGAAAGCTATAGATTTAAATGTTTTATGAGACTGTAGGCACCCTAAAAGAATTAAATTCAATAAAGCATAGTGGAAACCGCCTAATTGGAGCTTTGCTCATTAGGCAGATAGATATGCTTGTCCGACAATAGTCGTGGACAGGTCTCAGTCACGCCTGATCAGTGGGGCTGAGAGAGATGAGGTCTATGGCCATAGATAGCGCCCTAGTTGGTTTCCAGGGGACGATATGATTTTCACTGCTAGCTACAGTGATTTAAGTCTTTATTGATAGAGAAATGATAGGGATCTAGCCTAGTCTCTAACAAATATGATATGAAGTCTAGAGTATGATTTTTATTGATATGAACTCTAGACTTGACATGATTTATACTGTACATGAAACAGATTTGAAATGAAATATGTTTTGAAACAGTACATGTTTTAAACATGTTTTAAAAGTCCATAAGATATGAATTCGACACTATATGATTTATATGTGATTTTGTGTCGAACATGGCATGATATGCGGTCTAGAGTATAGTTTGATTTGATATGAACTCTAGACCTGATATGATTTACAGTAAATGATTTAAAAGTATATGATAAATGATTTCGACACTTACATGATTTATATACGATTTTGTGTCGAATTTGAAACGACATGCGGTTTAGAGTATAGATTGATTTGATATGAACTCTAAACCTGATATGATTTATAGTATATGAAAAATGTTTTAAAACCGCACATGTTTTAGACATGCTCCGAAAACGAATACATGAATTGAAATTTGAATATGTTTATATTATGCCTTAAAGGCAAACTTTTGAAAATGCATATGTTGAGCATGTCCTAAAGTATATATGATATGATTTGAAATGATCGCGGTTTATACAGAAAAATTACATGAATTGCATATTAAACCCTAATATGACAATATGCTTAGTATATGAGAATTCCATGAGGAATGTCATGACTCGGTGGTAACGATATTTCATCTATATGAGGTCATGATATGTTATGAAACACGAATATAGAGATACACGAAGAGAATTATGACTGGGTACCACCGTGATTATGATCTACAATACGAGAATTGATAAGAGATGATATGAGAATTGATAAGAGATGATATGAGAATTGATAAGAGATGATAGAATACAAAAATATGATTATGAAATGAAAAGTGATAATGAGATGTATCGATGAGAAAGGATTAACTGTAATTGCATCCTTGTAAGTATTAAGCATTGCAGTTTAAGACAGTTTAATCCTACTCTTGTATTTATATTAGTATCTTACTGAGCCGTGGTTTTGCTCACCCCACTAAATTTCATCTCTTTCAGATTATTGAAGTTAACGTCTGCCATGTGAGCTGCTCAGTGGGCATCGGAGACGATGTGTGAACTTGGTACTAGTTTTCTGAGTTATATGTTCTTTATAAAATACTTGTTTACATGTAAGACTTAAATTGATGCACAGTACATATTCTGTTTAACAAGTCGGGATGTAACTAAGAACCGTTTCCGTGTTTGTTTAATATTTAAATGGAATGACTATAAGTCACCTAGGTAGTATAGTAACTACACTGACACCGAATACAAACCTTAAAATGAAAAAGAAAAATTTAGTCCATAAATTTGTAGACTAAGAAAAGTATAAGAATCGAGTGAAAGTCGCGGTCTTCGGGTCGTGACATGTTTTGCGTCCTACTCGTGTGGATACCGTTAGAGGGCTTCTCTCAGCTAGGAGTCTTGAGTTAACGATAAATCAAGGGCTGTTCGTGGGTTGCCATATTCAGAAGTCGAACATTCCTACACTAGTACAGCAAAAGGTTAGATTTTTTCCCGAAATTAATCTTATTTTATGATCCTGGTGATTTTGGTTTTGTTGATTTTGATCCGCTGCTTTTTTTCGTGTATGACATGATAAACCGAGACAACGAAACCTTACATTATTATCTGCTTTGACCCGAAGATCTCACTGTTTTGTCCTATAAAAGAACCTCACAAGTATGGATTCAAGTCTCTACATATATAGCATTATAGAGTCTCATAAACTCTCGATGTGAGATTAGGGTGTTACACTTCTAACCACAATCCCAACCTAATTTTGATTAAAAAGCATACATAGTCCCATGAGGTATCTTTATTGTTGAAGATCTTATTGTTACGACAGAGCCACACTGACCAGGATATTGCATAAAGAGAGTATTCCAGATGATACTTTGATTCACTTTAGCATTGAGATTCTTCCACCTTCAAAATAAAGTCTTCATGTCCCTTGGTTGAACCCAACTATTGTTTCACCAATTAATGCAGTGATACTAGATTTTCTAAGAGTAGTCATAGAGAAGTTAGAGGCACATTTATTTTTTCTATTAAGTAGGTATCCTTGGTTTTGTAGAATATGGGAAGATATCAAATCTTACTTTTTTTTTTCTAACATTGATTCACATAAATATAATTAAGTCTTGTTTCAAAAGTTTTAAAGGGATACCTATTTTTGAAAAGCTTGATAAAGATATGTATATTTTATGATAAATATATGTAAATTGTGATAAAAACATAAGAACATTTGTTTTAAGAGAAAAATTAATCTTATGTATATGTATTCCTATAATTAAGCGTTTGAATTCTTATGTATAAAATTCTATATAAAACCATATTTTTTTTATGATAATTATATGTACATTTGATGTATAGTATATGTACATATCTTTATAGAATCATATAGACAATCATAATTTATTATAAAAAATTAATACTAATTATAATTAAATAAAAATTAATTATTGTTTAAAAATAATTAGGTTCTCACATGATACCAGTCACTAAGGGGTCGTTTAGTATCGTTTCCTATTTTTTGTTTTATGTTTTATCTTTTTGAAAAAATTTTTTTTACTTTGTTTTCAATTTCTAAAAACAGAAAACATGTTTGTTTAATACTGGTATGTTTTGAAAATAAATATTTAAACTTATTCAGATATAATAATTCAATTCACAAAATAAAATTTTAAAAATTAAATAAAAATAATATATTTATTAGATAATAATATGTAGATAATATTAAATAATATTATTTTATATTATTTAATACTACTATTAAATATTTTCATTTAATCATAAAAAATTTAATATAATTTAAATAATATTATAATTAAATATAATATTAAATAAAATAATATTATTTAATTTAATTGTAATAATTATAAATTATATTTAATAATAATTTTTTATTTAATTGAAATAATAATATCACATTATTAAATAAAATATTTAACTAATTAATCTATAATAAATTATATTGTTATTAAAATATATTATATGTAATATAAATAATAATATTTAATGTTAAATATTCACTTATTTAATAATATTAAATTATTTAATAGCTGTAGTGATATATTTTAAATTTATGAAAGAATATAATATTAAATAATAATATTGTTTAGTAAAATAAAAATTAATTATATTAGATAATAATATTAATTATTAACATATCAAAATTATAATAAATGATATTATTTAAAATATATAATATATTCAATAAATTATTATAAAAATTTAAATTAAATAATATTATAATATTATAGTTTAGTGTAATTTATATTTAATTATTTTTTACGTTTTCAACTTTTCTTTATTAAAAAAGAAATATATTAATTTTAAAATATTTATTTATTAATTAAATAATATTTTATATTAAAATTTAATATTATTTTATTTAAAAATTTAATTTATTTTATTTTATTAGAAAAATATTAATATTATATTAATATATAAACTCTGTGTACTTACTTATAAATAGTAACAGAAATGAAAACATGTTTTCCAAAACAATAGAAACAAGAAATTCTTGTTTAAATATATTTTCTGCTTCTATTTTCAAAAAAACTAAAAATAAAAACAGAAAATAGGAAAAAAAAAACGATACCAAACGACTCCTAAATATCTTGAGTGGATGTATCTTTTAAAATTTTTCGAAAGAAAAACCCACGTGAAGGTGTCAAGAGACGTCTTTTCAGAAGCTAAAGTACCGACCTTTTGTGAAGATGCAAGAGATGTATTTCATCTTTCTTCCTAGAGAGCTGCTAAATACACCCAATTTTTTGCTTCTCACACCTATTTTCCTCTTAAATAAACAATAACTAATGTGTAAAATAGGGTGTGAGAAGAAGAAAAGTTGGTATATTTAGCAGCTCTCTCATTCCTATTTCTTTTCAAATAGCTAAAACTTTTTTGTTTTTCCTATCTTTTCAATATTTATTTATTTTAATTGTAATAGATATTATATATATACATATATATATATATATATCTATAACTTATATAAAAAAAATTTCTATGAGATTTTTTTGTTGACACTTGTCACCAATATAAAATTAATTTTAATAATTTATTTGTTTATTAAATTCTTAAAAAGGAAAATTTTATAATCTATAACTACTAATAAAAAGAATCCCCTTAATATGGGATTGATATTTTTTTATTTTCACATTTTTTAATTTTAATATTTTTATATTATATCTTCTATAACTACTAATAAAAAGAATCCTATTAATATGGGTTTGACATTTATCTCTTTTTTTCTTATTTATTTTCATATTTTTATAGTTTTATATTATATTTTTAATTTTATATTATTTTTATATTTTTATATTTTTTAATTTTATATTTTGATAAAAGAATCCCATCGTGCGTCCCTTTTTTCTTTTTTATTTTCATACTTTTATATTTTTATATTTATTTATCTATACAATATATAAAAAGAATCCCCTTGTGGGGATTCTTTGACACCTGTCCTTTTTTTTTTTAATTTTGACATTAAAAAGATAAAGAATCCTTTTATGGGGATTCTTTGACATCTGTCTTCTTTGTTTAAAATTTTGACATTAAAAATAATATCTATTTATCACACTATATATTAAGAACCTTTTGGATCTTTTGATTGACAATTGTCATGGAATATAAAAGTAAATTCTTTTATTATTTGTTATTTCTTATTTAACAATAACAAAATAAAAAGTTATTTTATTAGTTTATTTAATTTTTTATTCTTAAAAATATAGAAGGTTTTTTATAATTCCAAATAAAATTTTAAAAAATCAAACTGAGCTTAAAAGTGATTAAAAAAATTATGTTTTTCTTAATATAATATACTTTAAGATAAATTGAGCTTATGATTATTCTTATTGTAATTTGATATTTTAATTTTGAATTTATATTTTATTATCAATGTGAAACCCCAATTTCCTGTAATTTTCCTATAATTATGTAGTTTTCCAACTTGAATTAATTGAATAAAGGTGAAATTCTGATATAGAAAAGATGTATGAGATATATGAGGAATAAATGAAATTGATAGTCAATTAGTCAAGAAATAAATTTTGATATCAGGAAAATAATTAAAGCATGAAGAAAATTAATATAAGATTTTCTATGGTGTAAAATCCATGTGGCATATGCATGGAAGAGGAATTAAATGGGTCAAAGAGGGTCAAAGTATTAATGGCTGAGATGATGTGGGATGAGCATGCATTAAATGAAGTGAGCATAGTTATCATCTTCCTTCACCATCCAGAAATCGACAGCTACCCCAGCCCCTCTCGTTCCCTCCATTCCCTTAAGTTTCCTTCCTATTTACTTTGACAAGCTACCTTGTTCCTCCATCGAACCAACAAGTTCTTTAAACGAAAAATGATCCTTGTCGCTAGCTCAAGCTAAGCCTTTAATATGAAAGGCTCAATCAAAGTGATTAAAGAGATCTAAAATCTTGAAATTTTGGTGATTTGCAAAGGTAAGAGATTTCGATAGTTTTAGCTTATTTTGGTTATGGTATGAAGTTGTGTAAAGTTGGTAGAGTGTATTTATTAAGGTTTGATTTATATGAATTATGCAGCTTTAAAGAAGTGAAAGAGGACAAGTGTTGGTGCAACAAAGCTATTGGATTTTGCTATTTGAGGTAAGAAATTTTTGTAACGGACGTAGGGTGGCTATATTCGCATGTTTTATATGTTTTAAATGTCTTGGAGAGAAGTACATGTTGGTTTAAATACAGGAAAGGTTGAAATTTCGAGTCTTGCTCCTAGTACCAATTAGGCTAGGAGCAGCCGACTGCCTAAAGACAGCCAAAGCGTAGATTTTCAAAAACTGTGAAAAATCAGTCGACTGCTATGTAAGCCAGTCGACTGCCATTTTCCCAGAAAGCATTCTATTTCAAACCAGTCGACTGCTAAGGATGCCAGTTGACTGCTTTTCTCCCAAAAGCATTTTGTTTCAAAACCAGCCGACTGCCTAGGGGGCCAGTCGATTGCCATACTTTCAAAAGCATTCTGTTTCAAAAACAGCCGACTGCTCAGGGAGCCAGTCAACTGCTTTTCCTCGAAAAACATTCTATTTCAAAACCAGTCGACTGCTATTTAGGACCAGTCAACTGCCCTATGTGTATTTTGAAAAATAAAATATTTAAATTTCAAAAAAAGAAAAGAAATTCAATAAAGCAAAATGTGGTGTAGTAGCCGACTGCCCTAAAGACCAGTCGACTGCCCATTTGAAAAAGGAGGTTTTGAAAACCTATTTCAAGAAAGCATATTTGTAATTGCTAAAGGTTATATGAATAATGTTTTGGAGACTATGAATCTCTTGAAAGAGCATGCACATTATTTGTACTTGTACTTGGCTGAGGAGCCTTAGTCCAGTCCTTAGACCCACAGTAAGCCACCTGACTAGTGAGCACTGTGGGCTATAGACAATGGCCATGCATCTCTTACTTGTTTCGGCTTTGGGGAGGATCCCTGGCTCATAAGTGGGTACGCCACTTATTTGATATCTCTCAGGATTATCCCTTATGGGATATATTTGTGGTATCCTTATGAGATCTCTCATGGATTATCCCTTATGGGATATATTTGCTGTATCCATATGAGAATTATTTGGTGCATGATTCTATTGGAATTTTAATTGTCTCCCATCTATTTGAAAGAAATTGAAGGCATGTGAAAGTGTTTGGAAGAGATGATTTTATTTGTATTTGAAAGTATTTGATTTATTTGATTTTACGAGTATTTGATAATTGAAGAACTTACTTGATATATGCTTTATAATGGTTTTACATGACATTATAGAGCCAAGCAGGAAAACTGCATATAGTGACATAGTATGCTCTTTTACATATTTTTCTTACCGAGCGTAAACTCACTCCTTTACAAACATTTTTCCTACAGATTACTTGAAGTAATTCTCGCTTCGGGAAGAGGAGCACATTTTGGGATTTTTTGATATACCTTTGAGACATGCTTTCCACTTATTCTTTGAAGGTATAATCAATTGGCCGTGTGTTTCGGCTATTGTACAGTACAATATTACATTAGTGTATATTTTGAGGGATTTAGGTTATTTAAGTTTTTGAGATCCTGGTGTATGTGACATATGTTTATATATGAAAATTTATATTCATGTGAAATGCGCTACCATGCTATAGTAATAATATTTTAATTGTAAGAAAACGAAAGGATGACATTGATGAACTAGTCTAATTAATGTTATTTGTTAGTTGTTATTTGGATAGTGACAAGGATGTCACAATCAATGAGATTACTAATAATATTTCGTAATAATTATTTTCATAGATTTACTTAGAAAATTTGACACCTGTCTCCTTTTTTCTTTAAATTTTGACATTAAAATAATATATATATATATATATATATATATATATATATATATATATATATCTATAACACTATATAAAAGGAATCTTTTTGGATCCTTTGATCGACAATTGTTATGGGATATAAAAGTAAATTCTTTTATTATTTGTTATTTCTTATTTAACAATAGCACAATAAAAAGTTATTTTATTAGCTTATTTAATTTTTATTCTTAAAAATATTAAAGGGTTTTTATAATTCCAAATAGATTTTAAAAAATCAAACTGAGCTTAAAAGTGATAAAAAAAATTATGTTGTTCTTAATATAATATACTTTAAGAAAAATTGAGTTTATGATTATTCTTACTATAATTTCAAATTTTAATTTTGAATTTATATTTTATTATCAATGAGATTACTAATAATATTTCGTAATAATTATTTTGATACATTTACATATAGAATATTTTAAAAAAAAGTTACCATGACAATAATTATAAAAATTAGTTTAATAAATTCAAACTAAACAAATAGGATGTTAATTTTGTGCAAATGGAGAGCAATAGCATATTTTGGTAAGATGTAATTTTCATGTGAAGAGTTTCAGCAAATTATTCAAAATTGGTTTAATAAATTTGAGCTAAACACTAAATTTAAATATTGACTAACTCATTTTTATATTTTTTATCTATTTAATTTTTAATTTTATCCATAGAATATTTTATCAAATTATCACTAACTTTTATTAAAGGTTAATATTATAAAATTGAATAAATTAAATAAAAAAATTAATTAACAAATAAAACGCAATAGCTGTTTGAATAAGAGAACTATATTAAAAAAATTTATTAAATAAATTTTAATTTTAAAATAATTAAAACAGTTGGAAAATGTAGATATGTTATCTATATATTATTATAATATTTTTATTCAAAAAAAATTTAAATCCAAATTTTCATGATGAATTAAATAATTATATTTTATAAAAATAAAAAAAATTAATCTTTGGTATAGCCAAGGTTACACACTAATATATATAAAAGAAACAGACAAAGAAATTTTCCAACCAAGATAAATAAAAAAAAAAATCCATGGAAGAAATAAAACTGGAAAAATGCTAAATATGACGTGGACGACTAGATGCATGGGATTGCAAAGATTTTAACCATCTTTATACATTTGATAGCAAAAAAATATTATTCACTTGCAAAGTGCACATCAATGAGATAACAATCTTTATATGTTTGGCCAAAAGAGGTAAAAAACGGTGGAGTGGAGATAATTTCTTCTGCAGACGGGGATTGTAGAAGTCAACAACATTGTTTTAAATTGCAGTTGTAGCCGCGTTTTCGGTCGCGTTGCGTTTATCGCGGTTGCGGATATAACGGCGGTAATTACGGTCATCGCGGTCATTGCGGTCGTGAATTTTTTTTAATTTCGCACAATTCTATATAAAGTGTAGTAATTGTAATTATAATCATGTAAAGTCTTATTTTATAGTTTTTAAAGTAATTTATGATACCTCAAGTCTATTATTTATGTGAAAAAAGTTATTTATAATTTTTTGAATTATAATAAAACATTCATATTTAAAAAATTACTTATGATTTTTTAAAAAATAACAAATATTGAAAATAGAGATAAATAATCATGTACTAATTATTTAGCATCAATTATTTTTTGTCTAAATTATTAAGGAATTTTTTCATCTAAATTTTGTCAAATCTTTTTTTACCTAAATTAATTATGTCAATATTTTTCTTTTTTTCTCTTCCACATGAATTTCTACGAATATTAATAATTAACAAATAGAACTTGTTAAATTTAATTCAAGGAAACTAAAAAAAAATACACTTTAAATCTTACCGATTATCACATAGTGGAATGACGAGGAGCATCAAATTCTCCCTCTTCACTTTCAGAACCATGGCGACTCGATCTTCGTGACCTTTGTCCAGAATTCGAACCATATCCTTGTTCTTGATACATTTGTGGTGGTGGTGGATACATTTGGGGAGGTGGATACATTTGGGGATAATAGGGCATGGGATAATTAGGATATGGCTGAGGTGGATAATAACCTTGTGGAGGTGGATAGTAACCATAAGGAGGTTGAAAATGTAAAGGTGGTCCCGATGGATAATAGCCTTGACTATTAAACAATTCATTACTAGAAGCTGATCTTCGAAATGAAGAGCCTCCAGACGTATCATGTTGGTGCTTCTTGGCTTTTCCCTTTGATCGAGCTCTATCTCTACTTCTATCCCCACTAGATTCAACAGATGGATGTACTCCGTATTCTGACAAATCAAGGAATAATCCACCAGTAGCAGTAAGCCCAAGTTCTTCGCCAAGTGGACTAAAAGGCTTATTTTCATTTGCACCACCACTATAATCAGCACCACTACCATCACCACCGGGTCCATCACCGCCAATTGGACTTGAACCCTCATCATCATCACTCTAAGTTGGTGATCGACTTGTACTTGAGTGAGGCAGATTTTGTTCTCTTGATTGATATGATTGTTCAACATTCATTTCATCATCAGAATTATCAAAAGGCAACCAATCAGAGTTTTGCCCATCTAACAAAGGATTTTCTTTCTCTTGTAGCCATTCTGAAAGTGGATCATCTTCTTCAAACATATGGTCTAGGCTAATAGGATTGAAACTATCATTTATCTCATCAATACTCCTCCTTTTTTGATGTCTCATCCTTAGCCTCATATTATAATAAGTGTACACCATCTTATGAAGTCTTTCATATTTCAACCTGTTTCTTTTGTTGGTGTGTATATAGCTAAATGTGCTCCAATTTCTTTCACAATTAGATGCAGAAGTTGTCTGACTAAGCACTTTAATTGCTATTCTTTGCAATTCAGGAACACATGTACCATATATCATCCACCATTCAGCTGCATAAAATAATTTAAAATAAATTTAATACCAATATATAAATAATATTAAAGAAATTAAAACTATTTAATTAATTATTTACCTGGATTCATTTGCTTCCAAGCTCTCTGTGCTTGTGGCGTACCGAATGTTTCTCTTTTATCTTGAAATACAAACAACTACATTGATAAAACATTACAATCATTAAATAAATGTAAAAAAGTAATTATATTTCTGATACATAAAATAAAATTTTCAAGTATAAAATAGTAGTAAACACTAACCTGATTAGTCATCTGGATTTAATTATCCATAGAAGGTTCTAGTCTTTCTATCACTGCTTTTATACCTTCTCTTGTTTCTATTAATACATCCGACGAAGATTTCACACCATATTGAAATTGGGGATTAAGATAATAACCTAAACATAGTTCGTAACAATAAAAAAAATAAGCAATAAAAAAATATATAAGCAATTTAAGAATATAACATAAAAATGTTATTTTAATTACAATCCACATTTTTAGTCTACTTACCAGCTGAATGCAAGTGAGAATGCATAAATGTCCATCTATTATCGATAATAGTTTCATATTCAGTGAAGTATCGACATTCTTGTTCAATTGCCCGTTTAGCTCTATCCATTGCCTTACAAATAAAACCCATTGTTGGTTTTTCATCACTGTCCGTAAGGCGCAATACTTTTACAAAAGGCTCATAAACTTTTATTATTTCACTTGCTTTTTTCCAAAAATCTTTTTCCAAAATAATTTTTTTTTGCTTCATAAGCAGGTCCCGACTTTTGTTGCCTCCATTTAGATTCTTTAAATTCTTGCATATTTTAAATTAAGATTTAAACAAGATATCAAAAAAAAAACTAGACTTAAATAATTGTACTAATTATTAAATACTAACCTTTGAATTGAACATTTCTCTTAGACCTTGTTTATGCTTTGTTATTTCTTGCAATTGGATGAAATGGGTAGCAAATCGAGTGAGAGCAGGACGAAGTATTCGCCTTCCTTGAGTATATTTCTTCATCAAGTCAACTGTCCAAATATGATTGCATATGAAACAAGTGACTTTCTTCACCTCGTCCAATACTTTTTCCACGCTTTGCTTCTTCCCAATATCTTCAAGGCATAAATCCAAGCAATGAGCTGCACAGGCAGTCCAAAACAAATGTTTTCTTTTCAACATTAATTTTTTTCCAGCAGCCTTAAGTGCTGCCTTATTGTCAGTGACTATTTGAACAATATATTGCTCTCCGATTTCTTCCACAACTTGATCTAATAATTTGTAGTAAAATTTAGTATCTCTAGTCTGAACACTAGAGACATCAACAGATTTCCAAAAAATGGTCCCTTTACTAGAATAAACTAGAAAATTTATTATATGCATTTGATTCAAGCTATTGGTCCACCCATCACACATTAAGGTAGCACCTACTTCACTCCAGTGAACCTTTAATCCATCAACCCATTCTTTGACTTGTTGATACTCTGATTCCAAATATACATCAGAAACCTCATAAGGTGTTGGAAGCTTTACATTTGGCCCAATTTCTGCTGCTACAGAAACCAAATTGTGCAACCATGGAGAGTTTGCTAAATGAAAAGGAAGTCGATCGTGTATCAAAAATTTAGATACTGATTCACCCAGCTTCTTTCTTAATGTCTTCATAAAAGAATCACTTAACTTCGGTTGCTTTAAACTCTTGCTTCTAACCAATTTAGGTACTGCTCCCTTTAAAGAAATTTCAGAGTCACTTGGAGTAGATTTCCTTATTCTTTGATCAAAATAGTCAGCAACTGAGCCATGAGAGCTTCGTCCCGCTTCATAAGTATTATTAAAACCACTAGTTCTTTGCCTAAATTCTTGCCTCATATGCCACTCACGTTGTGATTGAACACTTTCTCGCATGGCTTGTCTCATAGCAGCATCTTCGTCTATGAATCCTTCATAATCATAATCTTCCTCTCCTCTTAATTGAGAAAAGAATTCATCTTTTCTCTTTTTGTTATCAATTTTTTTCTTTTTACTTTCTTGGAGGAGTTTCATCATACTTTCTCTAACAGTACCTTTTAATAATACAGTTAAGAAAAATAAAAAAAATTAGTTGTACATGTTAATGTAATTTTATAATCTTTATTTAAAAATTAACATAATATTTATAACATATCAGTAACATTGGGGCATGGTGCAACATTGCCAGTCTTATGAGCAATATGCTCCTTGAAGCGTGTTATTCCTCCTCTTACAATTTTCCCACAAAGTTTACATGACACATTTCCTTTTGAATTTGGTACAGGTATTCCGAAATGCCAACCGATATCATCACTTGGCGCACCTTCTAGTCCCTTACTTGGAAAATCCTCACTTCGTGGTATGCTTGACATTTTCTGTTAAACAAATAAGTATAAACAAATGAGATAGAATTATCACATTTTTTTATACAAAAAAATTGAATCTGAATCATTAATTAACCACATGTTCAACTGTTTAAGAAGTAATAATAATTTATTAATTACATTTACATTATCAATATTTTTCTTTAATTACAATAATGTTCAACTATATCAAAAAATTAATATTAATTTGCCACAGTCAATTAACTTAAACAATCATATTTATATATGAACATCATATTATCAATATTAACTTTTTCTTAAGTTATAATAATATTTAATACAATATATTTAATTGCACTACAAATTTTACTTTAAAAATTAAATTAATAATTTAAATTCAACCTTATTTATTTTTTTTAAATTCAAATTACTCATTTCATAATTTTTTTTTAATCATGATTCATCCATTCTTAAACTTTTAATTTAAAGCCCATCACTATTAATACATATTAAAACAATTTTTTTTTTGGTTTGTTGATGATGATTGATGATGGCAACGACAGTAGCAAATGCTCAAAATAAATTCTACCTAAAAAAATGCTCAAAATAAAGATAAAAAATAATATGCTAAATAAAAGTAAAGACTAATTAGAATTAACATGATATTATATCTCAAAAAAATCTAAACCTGTAACCAAAAAAAAATTCTAAACCGGCTAACCCCTTCAATCTTCTTCACTCTTTCACTTCACTACCCAACCCAATCGACACAGTCCCCAACTCTCCACCCACCCAAGTTCCTTCCGTCTCCTAACCCAACCAAACCGACACAGTCCCCAACTCTCCACCCACCCAAGTTCCTTCCGTCTCCCAACCCAACCGAACCCTCGGTCCTCCTCAGTCCTCTCAGTGGCTTAGTAACGAGCCGTCGGCAGCCTCCCTCAGCCTCCCGATCATGCCCTTAGCCCCTCACCTTAGCGGCTAGCCTCCTTTTTTCCTTTCACCTCCCCTCACGCACGGCCTCACGTCAGCGCCTCAGCCAGCTACCAGCCTCACGACGCCGGCCTCAACCTCGCCTCCGTCTCCGTCGGCTTCGTTTCAACTTTCACCGTGACTCCCTCGGTCCCTCCCTCCCCTTCTGTCACGGATCCAACCGCCATGTCCGTCGGCATCAGCGGCGACGCCTCCTTTCCTTTCGGCACCGGATCTGACTCTTCTGATCTGATCTGATCTCAGTCTCTCAAAGACTCAAACACCCACACCTCCCTTGCCATCACCCACTGTCCCACGCCATCACCCACTATCCCAACTCCCATGCCTTCAGCCTTCTCATTCTCTGATCTGATCTAAAAAAACAAAATGCTTAGTTGCTTACCTTTCAAAGATCTTGCTATGTTGTTGTCTGTGTGAGTGTTCTCTGTTTGCTTGAGGGATTTTTTTTTGTTGTTGACTTGTTGTATCTCTCTATTTGCTTGTGAGTTTTGTTGTAAAATGTTGTTTGTGACTTGCAAGTTATGAATTGAGTTGTTGTGTGTGACAGTTCGTGCGTGTTGTGAGAAACTGAGAATGACACTATGGTCTGTGTCTGTGAGTTTTGTGAAATTGTGAATCTGTGACTGTGCTGTGAGCCTGATGACTGATGAACTTGTGTTGTGAATTGTTTTTTTATTCGAAGCTGAATATTTTTTAGGTTGATGATTGATGTTTGAAAGCTTGGGCATTGTACTTGGGAAATCTGATTCTTGTTGTCGGGCCGGCTACTCTGCTTTTGAAATTCTTTTTCTTTTTTTTTTGTCTTCTGTCTGAAAGGTAACGGTGATAGCGGCGATAACGGACCGCTATCACCGCTAACCTCCGTTATGGCGTTATAAAACGCCCGTTATCAGCCGCTATGGGTGTGAGTCATCATCACACCCGTTATACCTACAATAACGGTGGCGGCCACCGCCGCTACTGCGAGATAGCGGCCGCTATTTGAAACACTGGTCAACAAGTCAAAAGACTAATGTTCTTGTCTAGAGGGCCTCTCAGTCTTAGCCAATAACATATTTCGGATAAATTCTGGTCTTAAACTTCATATTTTTGAATTATTGGAAAACACTGGAAGAAGATAATGTACTATCATGTTGTTCTTTCTGTTTAGAAGCATTTTACTAGCTCTTCTTTTTTTTCTTCTCCCTTCCTCGTTATCTCACAAAGCACTTATCTTTATGTAGACTGCCCAGGAAAAATTTAATTATACTTTTTTTAGCCAGTTCGAGAATAACCTTAAACACCTAAACCGACTCTTTCATATACAAGGAAATATTTATCGTTTCTTTAACGATACAGAAGTGGAAAATCAAGACAAGATTTATGGAATTTTCCTCTGTAGAGGTTATGTTCTACCCAAAATATGCCAAAGCTAAATTGATACAGCACGTAAGGTGCTCGTAATCAGGTGCAATAGTAAAAAAGAAACGGTAATATGGTATGATGACTGCCTAGTGCACTATTCCTGTAGATCTTTCTTCTCTATCATGGAGTCATCACCTTCTATTCATATGAGTAGTGATCAAATTTCAAAGTGTAACGGACTTTGATAAACTTGAAAAGAATCTAGCCGAGACTTTCGACAATTTGACTATGATGCTTTGAAATGATTCTAACCACCTGTATGCAACTAAAGAAGTTAATTGTTTCAAGTTTCAAGCAGTTGTATGGACTTGCTCAATGCACCCTAATTTGTCAGTTGCAGACTGCCAATTATGTCTGCATATCACAATTGCTGCAGTCTCATCTTTCGCAAGAGGGAAAAAAAGATGCGAGAGGTTTAAAACCACGCTGGAACATCAGGTATGAGATATATCAATTTTATGGAAAACCTCGAGACGAATCACCAGAAGCACCCCATCATTTAGTAAACGAAACAAGTGGCATGGACGGTTAGCATATATCATCATATGCTAGAGAATTTAACTTGCCTAATTTTTAATTATCATTTTTTTAATTATTGAACATTTTCATCCATGAAAAAAGAAACTAGGTAAAGTAGCTGCCAAATGGGAACAACGAGAGGAATACAAAACTTACAAATTTACTCTACTACAAATCATCTGATCAAAGAGAACTTTTTATTGGAATAAACTATAAAACAGACTTAGAAGGTAGTAAACAAGGTTGTCATAACGATTTTGTTTGAGGATTTGATTGCTCAACGATTTTGAAAACACAAAAAATAGTAGTCACCACCGATCTATTTGACTAAATGTAGTTGGTTACTTAAAAATTTTATTTTTTTCAATAAATGTGAAAATTACTTAAGTTTTATTAAAAAAACAAATTTTGGTTTGCAAAAATAAAGTTGGATTCAATATTGTCATACGTTGGGAATTATTAGCACCTTACAATATCCATTTAAAAAAAAATGTACGGTTTAATTGTGTTATCCTTTAACTTTAATAAAATGGTCTTAATTTAACATTTAAAAGTAATTCCTATTTATTGAATTAATTTAATTTTTTTCAAAAATTATTTTCTCCTATATTTTATTTTAAAAGCTAGATTTTATTTTAGTAGAAATAAATGAGAATGTTTTGTCTTGAAAGATTATATAAAAAATACTCAAATACTTTTAGTAGTATTTAGAATAATTTTCTTATCTAGAGATTTATTAAGATTCGCTATTTACAATTTCTAAAGAATCTAATCCTCAAAAAATTCAGATTTATTTTTGAAATTCAACAAATGTGTGTATGATGTAAACAAATAATGCATCATAAATATGAATTTTTATCATTATTTATTAGTTTTTTTAAAAAAATAAACCTTATTCTTTTTTTATTAAAAAACAGGAATCTGCATTCTTGGGGGAAATTGAATAAGTTTCCAATACTCTGAAAATATTTAGTGGACTTCTCTCACTTAGGGATTGTTTAGGAATCTCTACTAGCAATTTCCATATCATCCTATCATCGAATGAATTCTTATTTATTCTTAATTTGCAAATTTTTCAAGAGAATGTTTAACACATGAAAAATTTTATTTATGAGAAGAAGCATTTTTTATACAAGAACTTTCTAATGCTAATTCATTTCCTAAACTATTTATTATAAGTATTTTAGGTTCCATGTTTAATTTATTGATCCTAATTAACTAACAAACAATTTGACTAGTTAGGCTCCATGTTTAATTTATTGATCCTAATTAACTAACAAACAATTTGACTAAATAATTAAGCACTAAAAAATAATAAATTTTTTAAAGAAAAAATTACATACATTAATTGTTTATATATACACGTATATATTTTTCTCAAGTCCTTACATCACATTAGAAAGTGAAAATAAATAAACACAAAAATAGGAAGGGAAGAAAATATACAAAAAATGGCTTTTGGACTTGGGTGTGCTTGGTAGGGTGGAAAAGTGGAAGGATGGAAAGAGACGTGTGGAAAAGTTTAAAGAAAATAGTTTTTGTTAGTGCTTGGTTAGAAGGAAAAGTGTGAGGAAAGAAAATAATAAAGATTGCAATTTTCTTTCCTTTTTAACGAAATCAAATCATTATAAATAGGGGTGTTCATTCGTTTAATTCGGTTAATTTAGAACCGAATTAACCGAAACCGAATTAACCGAATTATAAAATTTTACTTTCATTAACCAAACCGAAATATATATTTTCGAATTAACCGAACCGAAATATAATTCGGTTAATTAACCGAATTAACCAAACTTTTCACGAAGTTCTCATTTCACCAAACAAAATCACATATATATATATATAATATATAAATATATATTATATATAAATATGATATATTATATATAAATAAATAATTCACACTACAAAAAAATGAACTTTCAGCGACGGAATTAGCGACGGAAAATTCCGTCGCTGATAGTTAAATTCCGTCGCTGATGGTCTTCAGCGACGGATTACCTACGGATTATCGACGGAAATTTTTCTGTTGGAAAAATCGATGTCGCTGATGTTCACTCCGTCGCTAAAACTTCATTTCCGTCGGTAATTCCGTCGCTAATTAGCGACGGAATTTTTTTACATCAGCGACGGATTTTATGTCATTAGTGACGGAAAATTCCGTCGCTAAAAAACATAATTTCGTTTTTTAATTTACATCAAAATCCGTCGCTAAAAGGCATCAGCGACGGAAATTTTCGTCGCTGATAGTTTTATTATTATTTTATTTTATAAAAAAATCCGTCGCTAAAAGGCATCAGCGACAGAAATTTCCGTCGCTGATAGTTTTATTATTATTTTATTTTATAAAAAAATCCGTCGCTAAAAGACATCAGTGACGGAATTTCCGTCGCTAATTCCGTCGCTGATAGTTTGTTATTTTTGTTAATTCAATAAATATTCTGTCACTAAAGAGCATCAGTGACGGAAATTCCGTCGCTAATGTTATGAATTCCGTCGCTAATTTGATGAGTTTTTTCACTTATTTAACAGATTTTGTTGCTAATTTCTATGAATTTTGTCAAAAAAAATGTTCTGAAATTAATTATTTATATTTATATTTATATATATATATATATATGAGAGAGAGAGAGAGAGAGAGAGTGAAAGAGAAACATTTAAAATAAACCTAATATTTATACTTAAATCCATAAACATTATCTTAAAATAAATTAACTAAAAAAAACAAAAATACATTATCTTCAACATCAGTATCACCACTACCACTAGCACCTCATCGTATCATCAGCATCATCTGTAAGTAAAAAACAAAAAACAAAAATATAAGTATTAAAGTTTATCATATAAAAAATTTGACAACATAAATATAAAAGAAAAATAGAGTAAATTTACAAAAAAAAAAGGAAAAAAGTAAAAGGAAAGAGGGAAAAAGAAGAAAAACAAAGAAAAAAACGAGAAGATGGACAAAAAAGAAGATAGAGAGGAGTGAAGAGGAGAGAAAACAGAGAATATGAGAATATATAGAGTCTTTGGCGCGCATACAGAGGAATTACCGACGGAATTACCGACGGATTAGCGACGGAAATTCCGTCGCTAATGCTATGTCAAAATATTTCCTGCTAAAGCTTAGGCGGGAAAAATTCAAAAACAATTTTTTATTTTTTTTCGAATTTAAGGCATTAGCGACGGATTTTTTCCGTAGCTAATTCCGTCGCTGTTGCTTTTTAGCGACGGAATTGGCGACGGAAAAATCCGTCGCTGATGCTTAATGAACAAATTCATTTATTTATATTTTTTTCGATTTAAGGCATCAGCGACGGATTTTTTCCGTAGCTAATTCTGTCGCTGTTGCTTTTTAGCGACGGAATTAGCGACGGAAAAAATCCGTCACTGATGCTTCATGAAAGAAATTTATTTATTTATTTATTTTTTTGATTTAAGGCATCAGCGACGGAATTTTTCCGTCGCTAATTCCGTCGCTAATGCCATTTAGCGACAGAATTAGCGACGGAAAAATTCCGTCGCTAATTTCTCCTCATATTGTTTGAGAAAATGTAAGGAAATTAGCGACGGAAAAATTCCGTCGCTAATGCCCTTTAGCGACGGAAAAATTCCGTCGCTAATTTCTCTTCATATTTTTCCACTTACACCGTGAAAAATATGAAGAGAAATTAGCGACGGAATTTTTCCGTCGCTAATTCTGTCGCTAATGCCCTTTAGCGACGAAATTAGCGACGGAAAAATTCCGTCGCTAATTTCCTTGCATTTTCTTTCACGTGATTATGCAAAGAAATTAGCGACGGAATTTTTCCGTCGCTAATTCCGTCGCTAATGCCCTTTAGCGACGGAATTAGCGACGGAAAAATTCTGTCGCTAATTTCCTTACATAGTTTTGGGTTTAGCGACAGAAATTTCTGTCGCTAATTCCGTCGGTAATATTTGGCGCGATTGAACAGCACCTCCCGCCATAATTAGCGACGGAATTAGCGACGGAAAATATTCCGTCGCTAATTACCGACGAATTTCCGTCGCTAATTCCGTCGCTAATTCCATCGCTAAATTCGTCGCTAATCCGTCGCTAATACCACTTTTCAGCGACGGAAAAATTCCGTAGCTAAATTTCCGTCGCTGAAAATCAATTTTCTTGTAGTGTCAGTATATATATTATATATAAATAAATATATTAATATATTATTAATTCGGTTAATTCAGTTAATTGAAATAAATTCGGTTTTTGAACCGAATTAACCGATAACCGAATTTTTTTCAATCTCATTTTCATTAACCGACCGAATTTAATTCGGTGGCCGACCGATTAACCGAATTAAATTCGGTCGGTCGGTTAACCGAAATTTTTCCATATTATGAACACCCCTAATTATAAATTGGAGAGGTTAGTGGAAAGAAAATGACAGAAGTGTGAGTTAAGTATGTATAAATACAACATTATCTTTTATCCTTTTAATTTTATTTTATTATTATAGTACATTAATAATATAATGGTAAATTAATATAATTTCATTTTCTTTTCTTCTATGTTTCAACTCTACAAGCAAAGGAAGGATTTATTTTTCAAATTTTTCATCTTTTCTATCAAGCACACCTAAAAAAAATTAATGTTTTTCATCTCTTCATTTTTTCTTCTTTCAATTTTGTATCTTTCAATTTTTCTTTTTATCTTATTAAACAAAGCTTTAAAATCCGTAGAACGGGCTCTTCAAAGGAATTGGGTTCTACTTGCAATAGGCTTGGGTCAAGTCAAACAGGTTAAGTTGACCAAATTCAGGTCACTAATTGATGAGGTGCTGTGCTCTGACCAGGCGTACGAGTCTTCACCTTTTTTTTTTCATTATATATATCACCATTTGGGGGAGGCAGATTCCACCCCAAAATCTAAAGAAAACCGAATACCTCAAAAGTCTTAAATCCACCATCCCCCGTTTGTCTGATGACCTTCAGCTTCCAAAATGTACTTCCTCCCTTTTTGGCCTTCCCATAAACTAAACATCAACCTTAAAGGGCACTTCAAACTACCTTAACCAATAAAACTAGAGAGAGAGAAACTTTCTTTCTCATTTTTTTTGGGTTTTGTTATATATTGTGAAGTTTCTTTTTTTGTGTTTTGAGTTTATTGCCCTTTTTGAGAATTTTTCGGTTGAGTTTGGATGTGATCAGGTTTGGTTGGGGTATTACAAGGGCTTGGTTCTTGGGACTTGGGGAAGATCCTGGATATTTGCAAATATACTGGTTGTATGGTAATATGGTTGCTGTTAATGTTAGTTGTGGATGGATTTTTGTCAGGTCTTGGTGGCTTGAGGGGCTAGACATAGGAATTCAGTTAGGTGGCTATGTTGTTGTGGTGGTAGTATTTTAAAGATGGCGGTGGCAAAACATCAGGGTTTGTGTGGCGTGTTGGCTTGTTGGTTTCGGTAGTGAAGGGTTGGGGTGGTTTTCGAAATAAGGCATAAGTGAGTGTGATGGGTGTATGAAAGGCTTCTTTTTTTTTTTTTGAAGCATGTATGAAAGGCTTCTTGATTGAGGCTAAAGATAGCTCCTCACGGCTCCTTGGAGCTCTCGGCTTTTGAAAGGAGAAATGGAAGCTATGAAATCCAAATCCCAAGAAATCTAGGAGCACAGATAGTTTAGCAAGTGTTGGCAAGAGTTTTTAGTTTTTTTTTTCTCTTTTTATTTGTTTTTAGAAATTAACTTCAATTAAATTCATTAAAATAACAAAATGAAAATAATTTAATATAAAAACCAAACACAAAATTAGAAAAAAAAAACAAAATGAAGAAAATTTGTCCTTCAAGCCCATAGAACATAACTCAACTTAAATTGGGCTTTTAAGCCCATAAGCCTAACATGGTCCATTTGATCCTAAATTTCATGTGGATTTGATTAGAAATCGGATTGACTGCTTAAATAAATTGTTTTATATACTGTTTATTGACTGAAAGACTGCATGAGATTTACCTAAAGATTTTATATTGATATTTATATCATCTTCAACTGTTTATTCCTTATAATCGACATTAGGGATCATGACATGAAAGGTACTTCAAAGTATTCTCTTATACTCTATTCGGTTATCTAACCGACTATAGTATCCTTCCTAAAGTGTCTCTTAGGCTTTGCTTTGTAGAAAGGATGGAAAGGGGTGAGGAAGGAAAATTTGATAATCTAATGGTTAAGTTTCATAACCACTTTCCTATTTTGTAGCTTAACCATTAGATTAGTAAATTTTCCTTCCTCACCCCTTTCCATCTTTCCTACCAAGTAAAGCCTTAGTGTACCATTAGGAATTAATGATTTTATGCATATAGATTTTATAGTATTAGTTCTTGCATATGAATTTCTTACTGAGGCATTAAGCTCACCCCCTCTTTCCCCTCCTCACTGATTATTTGTAGTGATATACTGTTCCACTGAGTGGCTACGCTTTTGGTACCTTCAGGCGGCAATTACCAGACCGTGGAGGTATATTTTTATTTTTATATGTTCAGACAGCTTATGTACATTACTACTTTTGTATATTTTATATATGTAGGGGATGTAAATGCTAGTGAAATGTAATGAAGAACATACCTTTTATGTAAATATTAAGAATAGTCATATATAGATTTATATTTAAATATTGATTATTGTGGTGAGTGAATGGTATAAAGGCATTGCAAATAGCCCAACCAATTGAATGAATATGAAATCATCGATGAATACTGTATATGACAAAACATGACAATTTCGCAAAGAGTAAAGGAAATGGCATGATGGGCCCCATAGGCCTTAATGTGCCCGGATGGATAAGAGACTTGGTAAACTCAGAATTGAGAGCTGAATAAACTTATAGTAAGAATCTAGAACCCAAAATCCTTTATTTAAGTTGTTTTTGAAAAGCGTACGAATAAATTAGAAAACGACAATTAAGGACATAGGTCAGAAGAATTTTCGTGAATAACGGTCAAACTAAATTGACTTTTGACCAACTGACTGAAGTATGATAATCTACGTGTGATAAAGTTCTATGCCATGTCATTAGATAGATTAAATCACACGCGAAGAAATAAATCTACGCGATTGGCCCGATAAGGGTATTTTGTAATTTCTCAAGCTTGATAATTTTAAAGAAATTTCTACATTTCTCTTAAAGGGGCCGACCACCATCTTCTTCAAGTTCTCACCATTCCACCATTAACAACCTAGTGAGAAAAGAGAAAAGCTTCCAAAACTCCAGCTAAACAACATCGAAACCGAAAAATTTCATCTACAAACTTATACAGAATCCAGTGCTCTATAAGCCCATACTAAAGTTTAGTGGTAAAGTGGACAAAATCAAGGGGTAGAGTTCCCCCTTGAATTCAGCCACACACAAAGTTAACGAAGGTTGGATTTCCTTTATGATTTAATGATAGTTAGTGACGTAATTAAGGAGTTTAAGCATGTAGATAGCCATGAATTGAATTAAAACCATCTCAAATTCATCCATAGGGTTTTAGCCATGGTGATATGTACATGCTCATGGTGCTTTGACATAAGAAAATGGTGTAGAATGAATGAAGAACAATTGTAAAGCATGAAATTAAGCTTAATTTGTTGAGGTAAGATGTGTAATCATGCATGTGTGTTTCGACCAAGTGAAGGAGAACTAGGATTTGTGCTCAATTTAATCTGTTTTAGGCTACATGACACTGTATAAATTAATATAAGATTGCTGGTGCGATCGAAATTGAGAACAGAGTTGATTTAGGTGTAGTTGTAATGTTAGCACCTATATGAAATAGATTGGTTTGGCGGTTGCAATAGGCAATGTAATAGATATTAGTAAGTGTAAAATTCTTTGTAACTGAATTGTAGTGAAATGACTGTGTTTTCATGGTCTTTTAGAGTCCAAGAGTGATATAAATTAAGTGGTGCTAACGGTCGTTTCGGTAAAAACCGAAAGGTAAGGGATGAGTATGGAAGACGTAGGGATACTATGAATGCATATTGACGCTAAAAATGATTTTATGGATTTGTTTTGAGATAAAATGGATTGAATTTGTTAACTATTGTTGGGATATAAATTGTGTCTTTCCTGCAAGGAGGCTAGGGTAGAAAGTAACATTATATTATCGAAATTTCTAAGAAATTTATAAAATTATATTTTGGTCTATTTTGTATAATAGAAATGAAAAATTGAACAAGTTTAACTTTATTTTAATATAAAAAATTACATACATACTGAAACTTGCAATTACATTCTTGAAAATCCATTTTAATAAATTTTGCATATGTGAGAGTACTTGCATGTTTTTATATCTCATTTAGGCATAAATAAAATATTTTGAGAATTGGATATTAAACTGTGAATATTTTATGAATTGTTATTATTGAACTGTTCATTATTTCTAAACTTTACATTTATGAATTAATTGAAGGTATTGATTACTACCACTGATTTATATAACGTTGTTTATACTGTTTATCAACTGTTAGGCCCCGTAGAACCTTCGGGTACATACCGAAACTTGTAATTACATTTTTGAAAATCCATTTTATTAAATTTTGCATATGTGAGAGTATTTCCATGTTTTTATATCTCATTTAGGCGTAAATAAAATATTTTGAGAATTGGATATTAAACTGTGAATATTTTATGAATTGTTATTATTGAACTGCTCATTATTTCTAAACTTTACATTTATGAATTAATTAAAGGTATTGATTACTACCACTGATTTATTTAACGTTGTTTATACTATTTATCAACTGTTAGGCCCCGTAGAACCTTTGAGTACATCATGCTAACTGACCGTTACTATTACTATATTGTTTGCTAATTGATATTGATCATATCATTAGCCCTTCCAGTTATCACCTGATCAATGCTCACTATGGACACCACTGTGACTATGGCCATATGTCTTAGTGTTACTATTTCTCTCTTCTTAGGATACTACTATGGTATGATATCTATTGGGTGTTGCCTGGTCTCCACTATATTGTTTTTACTAAATTGGGTTTTATACTGTTATTGAGCGAAAGTGCTAAAAATATTTCTTTGCACCATGGTTTTAAATTATTACTGTAATGTTTACTGAATTTCCATTCTAAATTGCATTATAGAATTGTTTTATATATTGGTTATTGATTGAAAAACTGAATATGAAATTATTTAAATGTTTTTATATTGTTTACTCACTACATTGTTAAATATTTATTGTTTATGTCGGAACCAGGGATCAGGACACGTGAGGTACTTCAAAGTATTCTTTCATATTCAACATGGTTACCTAGCCGATTATAGTATCCTTCCTTAAATGTCTACTGGTGCACATCTAGGAATTTCATAATTTTATGCATATAAATTTCATAGTATTAGTTCTCTCATACGAATTTCTTATTGGACATTAAACTCACCCCCTCTTTTCCCCTCCTTACAGATTATTTGTAATGATATACCATTCCACTGAGTGGCTGCTCTTTTGGTATCCCTCAGGCGACTATTGCTAGTCCGTGGAGGTATACTTTTACTTTTATATGTTTAGACATTTATATACAGTACTATTTTTTGTATATCCTATATACAGGGGATGTAAATACTATTGTAATGTACTGAATGGAATATTATCTATATAAATATTAAAAATAGTAAAGTTGAAGTTTTATTTTAATTTCAATTTAATTTTATAAGTGAATGGAATGAAGACACCACAGACAACCCAACCAACTGAATGAATACGAAATTATAGGTATTTACTATATATGATGGAACATGACATTTTAATTGGTAAAGAGTGAGGTTAGTCTGACATCTGTAGGTGCCTTAGTGACTAAATAGGATTACGTCCCCTATAGTACTGTAATTGTCTAAATGTATAAATGTTTTTGAGTGACTAAAATTGATTTGAATGCTTGTGTTTGACAAAATAAATGGGCGAAAGGGTACCTGTCGACGAAGAGGTCGAGGTCGAGGTCGAGGTAAGACGGAGCCATCTTCGGAGCTAGTACCGAAACCTACCCCAGAACCTGTTCTCCTACCATAGCTTGAAAGTCCTAGTACCAGAATATCGAGGTTGGAACAGTTGGTTGCCTACTTTATAGTGACATATAATGCTAATAATGCTAAAACGGCACCAAAAGTTGCACCATCCCCACCTCAGCTTGCACAAATCCCTCTCAAGCCACAGCTAACTCCATTGCCAGTTCACAGTCATAGGCAGCACTGCCACCACTAGCTTAGCTACAGCCTACAAATGCTGAGTTATACTACGATGTAAATTTGTTCCGATAGTTTAAGAAGCTGGATCCATCGAAGTTTAACGGAGATAAGGATCTTATGTTGTCAGAGCACTGGGTAAATGCAATGGAAAGGTTATTCAAGTACATGAGGTGTTCTGAGACCAAGAAAGCGAGTCGGGATGCCTTTCTGTTGATTGATAATGTAGAACATTGGTAGAAGTCAACCCAAACTGTGTTGGTAGCTCAACATCTAGTGGTGATATGGACCATTTTTCTGGAAGCCTTCTACAAATAGTATATTCCACGGACAGCATAGAAGAAATTATAGTCAGAGTTTCTGGAGTTGACTCAAGGAAATATGACTATAGATTAGTACGAGTCCATGTTTACCACTGTAAGCCTATTTGATCCACAGACTCAGATGAGCCAGGAGTATAAGATAAATAGATTAATGGCAGGTTTGAAACCCTATATCCGAACTAGTTAGTTCCATTTGATATTAGAACTTATGATGAGGTTGTACACCTAGCCCAGCTTTGTGAGCAGGATTATGAGCTATTTCATGTTGACATTGGACTTGAGCTAAGAGAAAAGAGAAAGAAAAAGTAAAAAGTGTTTTTGAAGATAGATCAAGCAAGTGGCAGCCTAAGAAGGCTAATACATGGAGTATTAAGATTTCAAATGATAAGGCTACTAAGCCTACCACTACTGCTAGCCCTACCACTGTTCAAAAGGGTACAACGACTCGATGTGTTCATTGTGGAAAGTCAAATGGTACTCAACCTTGTTATGTGCTTATTGGGGCATGTTTTTGGTGTAGGCAAACTGGACATATGGTTAGAGATTACCTGATGCTGAAGGAGTCAATAGCAGCTATAGTTCCAACAACTTCGAAAGAACCCAAGAAGGTTATACCATCACAGTTGAGGAAGGCGACAATAGTAGAGAAAGGTAAGAAGGCTATGACCCAAGGTAGGGTATATGCCATTGATCAAGAGACTGCTGATCTTCTTTGGATGTTACTAAGGGTAAGATCTTTGTTTTTGACATTACTGCACTTGCATTATTCGACCCTAGTTCCACACATTCTTTTGTGTCACCTGCATGTGCTAGTAAGATACTAGTAGAACTTGAACCTTTAGGGTATACCTTACAAATTAATACACCCTTTAAAAAATTGCAAATAACTGATGTCATATATCGTAATTGTAAGGTAACAATAGGAGAGAAGGAAACTACAGCTGACCTAATTTGTTAAACATGTATGACTTTGATGTAATCTTCGGAATGAACTTGTTAGCTGCAAATTATGTTAGCTTAGATTGTTATACTAAGTTTATAACCTTCTCTCATCTTGAAAGTTATATTGTAAAATTGTTAGATAAGTAATGAAAGTAAAGTATTTATTATTAAATTGTTTGAGTGTTGTGTTAATGTGATTGAAGGATTTATTGCATATGTTGAGGACGTAGAAAAGAAACGTCCAGAGTTGCATGAGATTCCTGTGGTCAAGGATTTCTTCGATGTGTTTCTAGAGAAACTACCGGGATTACCACCAGATCGGGAGATAAAATTCACTATTGACTTGGTATCTGGTATAAAGCCTATTTCTAAACCACCATACCGGATGGCATTAGTAGAGCTGGACGAGCTTAAGAAAAGCTCCAAGAGTTGTTAGACAAAGGCTTCATTTGTCCTAATGTCTCTCCTTGGGGTGCACTAGTTCTGTTCGTTCAAAAAAAGGATGATAGCTTGCAACACTGTATAGATTACTGGTTGCTTAATAAAGCTACCATTAAGAACAATTATCCTTTGCCTAGGATTAATGATCTCTTTAATCAGCTTAGGGGTGCTCAGGTGTTCTCTAAGATTGATCTCTGATCGGGATATCATCAGTTGAAGATCTGGGAAGCCGATGTCCCTAAAACTGCATTCAGAACTCGGTATGGTCATTACGAGTTTTTGATAATGCCTTTTGGACTGACTAATGCCCCTACAGCCTTTAAGAACCTGATGAATGAAGTGTTCAAGCTATTTTTGGATACATTTGTCATTGTATTTATCGATGACATCTTAGTATATTCCAAGTCACCAGATGAGCACGAGTAGCATCTTTACATTGTTTTACAAACCCTCAAAGATTGGAAGCTTTATGCTAAGTTTAGTAAGTGCGAATTCTGGTTAGATTACATCACATTTCTGGGACATGTGGTGTCTAAAGATGAGGTGTCTATTGATTCATTTAAGATTGAAACCATTGTGCAATGGGAAAAACTGAAGACAGTGATGTAGATACGAAGTTTCTTGAGTCTAGCTGAGTATTATCGCCGGTTTGTTAAGAGTTTCTTGAGATTAGTTGCTTTACTGATGCGTCTCAAACAAAAGGGTGTCAAGCTCGAATAGACTGATGCTTATAAGCTTAGGTTTTAGGAAATGAAGCGAAGGTTGACCACAGCTCCCATTCTTACCATTCCCAGCGGATCAGGGGGTTTCCCAATCTACAGTGATGTCTTCATATTAGGTTTGGGTTATGTACTCATGTAGAATGGAAAAGTAATCACTTATGGTTTTCGTCAGCTGAAGGACTACGAGAAGAATTACCCCACCCATGACTTGGAATTGACTACCGTGGTGTTTGCATTAAAGATATGGCGGCACTATTTCTATGGAGAGAAATTTTAGGTATACACTGATCATAAAAGTCTCAAGTATCTGTTTTCGCAACGTGAACTGAATATGGATAGCATAAATGGATGGAGCTTTTGAAAGATTATGATTGTGAGATTTTATACCACCTGAGGAAAGTAAATGTGGTAGCAGATGCTTTGAGTAGAAAACATATGGGTGTGGTTCTATACATGATGGTTCAGGAATATGATCTGCTAGAACAATTTGAGAGCCTCTGTTTGAATGTTGTTTCCTCTGAGAGTCATGGTCTTACTACTAGTCTCCAAATTGAACCAGACTTAGTAGATAGAATTAGAAATGCTTGAGGAGTGATACAAACTGTGTAGAGATTGCCAGTCCAGTGCAGATGGGTATTCAATCTAATTTTGAGATTGGCACTAACGGTATTATGAGGTTTAGGGGTAGGATTTGTATTCCGAAGATCGTCAGTTAAGGGATTTAATTTTAACAAAGGCTCATACATCTCGGTACACTCTACATCCAAGTAATAATAAAATGTATTATAATCTGCGTAAGGTGTACTATTGGCCTAAAATGATAAAGGGACACTATTAAGTTTGTTGCTAGATGCCTCACATGTCTGTAGGTGAAGGTAGAGTACCAGAAACCTATAGGACTATTATAGCCTCTGCCAATCCTGATGTGGAAATGGGAGCATATTACTATGGACTTTATCATGGGTTTGCCGAAGACCCGAAGGAACTATGATGCAATCTGGGTGATTGTTGACAGATTGATGAAGTCCACTTACTTCCTTGCCATTAAATCTACTGATTCTCTCAGTGCCTTGGCCGATTTATATGTTAGAGAAATTGTTAGACTGCAAGGAGTTCCAGTGAGCATCACTTCTGACAGGGATTCTAGTTATTTTAGAATGATATCATCATCATCATCATCATCAGAGCCTTTATCCTAAGAGATTAGGGTAGGCTATATGAACCAATATCTGAATTCACGTTAGATCGTCCATATGTATTCTCCTCCTCCATAGATTCCTATTCAAGGCCATTTGCTCATCCAATTCTAAAACCTCCATATCTTTCCAAACTACTTCCTTCCAAGTCTTTTTCGGTCTTCCTCTAGTCCTAACCCTTCTCTCAACATCCATAGCCTCTATTCTCCTAACTGGAGCATCTACAGGTCAACATCTTATGTGTCCAAACCAACGTAAAATATTTTCACACATCTTGTCTTCGATAGGTACCACTCCAACCATCTTACGAATATCATCATTTCTCATTCTATCCTTTCTTGTATATCCACATATCCACCATAACATTTAGAATGATATATAGTTGTTTATTAAGAACATGCATGATGCTAACATCAATTTAACAAGTATGAAAATAGAAAAATACAAAAAGAATATTTGCATGAGTTAGTTAAATACATTTAGTTTTGAATATGTTATTAATGCATGATTGTTGTAAACCTTGAAGTTTACATGAATTGTGGTATTGTGATATTTATGCATCATGACTTTAATCATATTCATGATTAAATATTTATATTTTTTTTGAAATTTGTTTTACTAACATATTTTTTGAGAAATCTTGAGTTCAGGTTTCAAAGTCCCTATTATGTAAATGAACACTTAAAAAGTGTTATCATTTAGGCAAAGGTAATTAATTTGGAAACAAATTAATGTCGGTGATGACACGATTATAATGTTCACTAAAATTCACTAAGTGAGAGTGATGAACATTAGTGATTGATTATTCAAACATAACATGTCATGAGTCACCCTTAAGAATTACAATGAAATCTTCCTCTAACTTGTTGAGTTAACCAATTGGTGAATTAGAAAATTTAAAATAATTATAACCAAAGGTTATAATTTAAAGGAAGATATGGACTACTTGAAATCTTTTCTTTTGTGATTAATTTTATATAAGTTATTTTGATACTCTAATCTAAAAGCTTGAAAAACTCCAAGTGGAAGCATAAAGATATTGTCCTTAATGATGATGTGGACAAAGACTTAAATTCATCAAGTGAAAGGTAGGGATTCTAAACAAGAAGACAAGGTAAGACAAATGAAGAGGATCAAATCCAAATTCTTCCTATTACGAGATACGTTAATTTTAAGAAGATAGATTTTAAGTTTATCATTATGTAAATAAATTGGAATTTGGATGAGATGAATTTGAAATTCACAAGTGGTTGATTATTTATCTTAAGTGATGAGATCACTTTAGATAGTTATGAGAAACAGCACTAAGATCAAAGATTGCTTAAAAGTAGCAATCATATTGCTATGAGAAACAATTGTGTTGTAAAAGCTGGTAAGGTAATACCTACCAAGCAAATGTTAGCAGATCCCTTAATCAAACTCTTATCGGGTGATAAGATTGCTAACACCATGAGAGGTATGTGATTACTACCGGTTACTAGAGATGATCTTGATTGATTCCAACTCTATCTCATTGATGTCACTTAGGAAATTGATCCTTTAAGTTTAAAGGATAATCTCCTCATTTGATAATCTTTGTGTATGAGAGTTCAAAAGGCTTTCAATCGTGAATCATCCAAGGAATTCATATATGAGATATATAACATTCCTAATGCATCGCTTCTTAGAAAATTTGGGGTAATTAAATTAAAGACTATTCCTAATAAGATCCCATATCTAAAAGCATTGTTAATCAGAACAATTGGTTAGGCTAGAATCCGTAATTGACTTATATCTCTTATGAGTGGAGTGTTTGTAAAAAAGGAAAGCAGTGATGCACTCTTAATAAGTCTTCCTGTGCAGGTTGAGAAGTAAGAGTACGCTTCTTATGGATTTCCCGTTAATCCTAGTGTACTTGCTAACACAAGATAAAAGTGAAGTCTCATGACAAAAATGTGCTGCCTTTTTGAGGAACTCACAGACCAATGTAAGGGGTGAATATGTTTCCTAGTGTCTCATATTCAATCTAAAGGTTCAGGCCTTGGCCATCTTTAGACATACACGTTACATAAGAACCAAGTTGTATTTTTCCTTAGGATTGTATAAATTGCATGCACTTGTATACTTTGGTCATAAGGGGGGGATTGTTGTATATATTACCAAAGTCATATCTTAAAATCATTTAGATTGCATTTGTGTTAAAGAAAATGGAATTGGAAGTATGGAAAATGAGTTGGAACAAAGAAAATCCTTTGTTAGTTAACTGCCCAAAAGAGCAATCAATTGCCTTATGTATTGAAGCATTCTGGAATTATTTTTGGCATGGAAATTTGACTTCCATATAAGGTAGCTGACTGCCCTAAAGAGGCAGCCAATTGCCCCAAGTAAAATTAGCTATTGTTTTGAAAATACACTACAGAAGTCGACTCCCTTTTTCAGGCATCCGACTTCTCATTTTGGAAATTCAAAAACTGTGTTTGTTGGACATGTTTCTTCATTCCAAAAGTCATGGTTCTTCATTCAAATGATGTCGAATCATGAAAGGGTGTTTCTAACACCGTTTTGAGTCTATAAATACTTCTACTTTCATGGAATTTAATACAATCTTCTACATTCTTTCACTCAAAATCAAATTCTCTTTTTGCACTCTTTATTCTTTGATTTGGTTCAAGTGAGTTCAAAAGAGAAACTCAAAATGTAATTGATTTTCTCTTGAAATAGGTATTGTATCTTAGGAACAACGTTTCCTAAACCATTTGCACCAATATGGGAAAACTATTGTTCTTAAGATAGCTTCCTAGAAGTGCTTTGCCTACCAAAAGTTTCTTCAACTTGTTTGTAGTAGTACACCATCCACACTAAGGAGATATTCATACAATAGAAGATCAGCTTTATCTCCCCCCAGGCCAAAGAGAAATGCTTTTACTATTCAATTGCAACTTAACCTTGCAATTATCCCGGCAACTTTCACAGTAAAAGCTTAATTGCGATGCTGAAAGTGAAACTAATACAACGTTGGCACTGTTCAGGAACGATACTATGCTGAATACTGCCTCAGAGTATTGTAATAAAACCGTAGCGGCGCCTGTGGCTTTTAATGAGGGAGAAACAAGTGTTTTAGATATACTGAATATGGGGTTTATGTTGAATTGGATAGGGAGCAACTGTTGCATTTGCGAGGGAAGTAGTGGTAAATGTGGATTTGATTATAATACCTACCATTTCAAGTGCTTTTGTCTGGATAGGCCTCGCGCTTGGCACTGTCCTTCTGGTATGCATCTCTCTCTGTCTTCTTCTTGTTAATGCATGGTCCGTTCTTTATCGTCTTTGGAACTCTCTATCTTCTCCGAAGGAATAGCTGCCATTAGGCAGTTACGCGCCATGCTCT
This sequence comes from Heritiera fomes, assembly GCA_032173925.1. Lineage (NCBI taxonomy): Eukaryota > Viridiplantae > Streptophyta > Magnoliopsida > Malvales > Malvaceae > Heritiera > Heritiera fomes. The sequence goes on from JAPDPM010000009.1 coordinate 24,135,084, forward strand.
GTTCATTGGTCCACCTTTCATCGAAAAGGGTAGAGTTCTTCTGTGCTGCTTAATCTGCGGTTTCTAGCCCCACTCTAATTAATCATCATTCACTAGGTAGATCCCACAAGACAACATTTATTTCTAACTTTTGGTTAAGAAAGTAAAAAGTGCTAGGAACGAACTTGAATATAAGCACTTAGCCCTAATAGGCATAGAGAGGTTTATTAGTTTATTTATTAAACATGTATTGATCTGGAAATTTTTACATTAAAGTAAGAATTTTTTATTTTGCTGCAAGATCAACGTAAACATATAATAATAAGCAACGTAAATTTATTATTTTTAGCAGTAAAAATGTGACGTCCCAGTCACCATACATTAACAATTCACTTTTTCCATTTCCACTTGATTAGATTTGCTTGTCAATGTCAATCATACTTTTCTTTCTTAAGCTTAATATCTAACAGCTCAATATGAATAATTAAATTTCAATAAAACAGACTAATGATACATGTATATATGTATCATCCGTTTCCACAGGATCTCATACATCATCTTAACTTAAATCCCGACATCTTATATACATTAATGTTAGTTGTACTGTACTATAGCTGAATTACAATTTACTTTGCATAATTACATAAGTATACCTTTTATACTACTTAGGAAGCGTCTTTCGAAGGTAAACTTTCAAGATCCACTCGGAGGCTCTTCTATCGAGAGCGAGGGATTACTTCAGATAGTCTGTATGAAAAATGTTCGTAAAAGGGTGAGTTTACGCTCAGTAAGAAAAATATGTAAAAGAGCGTACTATGCATCTATATGCAGTTTTCCTACTTGACTCTATAATGTCATGTAAAGCATTATAAAGCATGCATACATTGTATACTCCTTTCATGCATTGTTTGCAACCATGCATATTTCTTTCAACGGTTTAAGCAAACATACTTTCTTTAAAAACATGCATCATCTTCTATCTTTAAAACATACTTTACATGCTTTTATAGCATAACATGTTTCGTATACTTCTTCAAAACATATTTCAAGTACTTCTTTGAAATATCATTGTCGTACATACTTACTTCTCTTAAAACATCTTATACTTTCTTTAAATCATACATCATATACTTCTTTTAAAACTTCTTATACAAGTACACCAAGTACTTTCGATTTCTTTATTCTTTGAAATCGCATATACATATAGTTTTTGATAACATAAAAACTATTTGTACTTTTATGGAGTTATGCACTGCACCATCATCATCATCATCATCATCATGTAGCGTACCCCGTAGGGCCAGGAATCCTCCCTTAGCCGAACATGTAATATAGACAGATTGGCCAACTGTTGGTGCTACAGTTAACACTAGTCAGGTGTCCTTCTGTAGAGACTGAGGCCTGCCTTATGGTTCCTCAGCCCATAACATACATTATTTCAGGACTTGATCAGAGCCCCTACTAGAAACATGAAAGTGCATAATCTCAAAACATATGCCATATAGCTTCTTGCCATGACATTTCATACTTTCTGAAAATAGGTTTGAAAACCTCTTTTCAAAACAGGGCAGTCGACCGGCCTCATAGGGCAGTCGGCTGCTGCTTCATACTTTCATTTATCGAAATTATTTTCATTTAAAATTCCGATATTTTCATCTTTGAAAACATATAAGGGCAGTCGACTGGTCCATATAGCAGTCGACTGGCTTTCAAACAGAATGCTTCTTACCAAATAGCAGTCGACTGGTCATATAGCAGTCAACTGGTTTCCAAACAGAATGCTTCTTAGCAAATAGCAGTCGACTGGTACATATAGCAGTTGACTGGTTTTGAAACAGAATGCTTTTGGAAAATTAGCAGTCAACTGGTTATATAGGCAGTCGGTTGGTTTTGAAATAGAATGCAGTTTTGGCAAATAGCAGTCAATTGTCCCATATAGCAGTCGACTGAGTCGACTGGTTTGAAACAGAATGCTTCTGGTTAAATAGCAGTCGACTGGCTTACATAGCAGTCGACTGGTTTGAGTCGGTTTTCGAAAAACGGCGTTTTGGTTGTCTCTTAGCAGTCGACTTCCCTTTAAGGCAGTCGGCTGCCCCTAGCCTAATTAGTACTAGGAGACAAGTCCGAAAATGTCATTTTTCTTGCATGAAATCAGCTGATGTTTCTTTCCAAATTACATATAAACATCATAAAACATGCGGACATAGCCGCCTTACGTCCGTTACATAAATTTCTTACCTCAATTCTTTCGAAAACGCGAAATCACTCGGCGCGTCAACCCTAGCTTTCACTCCTTCGAATTTGAAATCATCATACTAAAGCAAACCTTTAAATTAATCACTATACACATATCATATCAACTCAGTACAACTCCCTATCATGAACAAAATTGCAAGAATTATCTTCTTCTCTTACCTTCACTAGAAACCAATTTTCTCAAATTTTGAGATCTCCTCCAATACTTGGATTCAATCTACCAAACTTCGGATATCACTTAGTCTAGTGACTATGATCGTTTTTCATTCAACAACCTAAGGGAATCGGTGGATGGATGAGAGGGTTCGTCAAGGTGACTATGGAAGAAACTTGGAAGCTTGGAGAAATGGAGAGGACGAGAGGGAGAGAGCTGGAAAGAGGGTTGCTGCCGTGGGGGATGGCTGGAGGTGATGATTCATGCAACCTCATTTAATGCATGCAAATCTTCTTTATCCCAATCATCTCATCTCAGCCATGTTTCCTTTTGACTATGCTTTTTGACCCTTCTTTGACCAATAATTCTCTTCTTCCCTTTTCATATCAGCCACATCTCATTACACCAATTAAAATCTGATATAAATTTTATCATCATCAAATTATGAAATCTGATATTTGTTTCATCTTCATCTAATTAAATTACTTCATCTTAACCCTTAACCTTTGACCATCCTTATTTGACCATTCACTTAATTGGTCTCCTTTCTTCCATATAACACTTGCCTTTACTTACACTTAATTTTCTGATATTAATTCTTTGCTCATACCTCAATTATTCTTATAACATCAATTTAATTTCCTTGACTATTAAATCTTCCATCTCATTACTTCTCCCATGTTCCATGCATCATTTTCCTTTCATAATTCTCATATCTATTTACTTCATTTAAGCCAAGTTACTTTACAATCATAGAGAATTCACATGAAATTGGGGGTTTCACATTCTCCCCACCTTAGAGAATTTGGTCCTCCAAATTCAAATCAGGTTACGTCTTAAATAGTTTCGGATACTTCTCTTTCGTCAAGCTATTTAGCTTCATGTATCTTTTTCCATGATGTGGTATTGTCAATAATCTTTAACTAATAGGATCATCATAGACTTCTATACATTATCTTTTCTGTCCAAAATCCCAAATGGCTTTTTCACATGACTTATGTCTTTCTGAACTTCTAAGGTTTCATCTTTTATAACATAAGATGAATTCTAGATTATACTTTCGAAGCATTGACATATACAAACATTACGTATCCTCAATAGCTCTGGAGGTAATATCAATTTATTGGTGATATCTCCAATTTGATCTAAGACTTTAATTGGATCGATATAACGAGGGCTCAACTTACCTCGTCGACCAAATCTTATAATTCCTTTCGATGGAGGACTTTCAATTTACCGAGTCTCCAACCAAAACATCAATTAGTCTTTGTCAAGCATTTGTATAACCTTTTTGTCTATTCTGAGCCATCTTAAGTCTTTGACCACTCACTTAACCTCTTCAGATGCTTGCTCGACTAAATCAAAAACTAATAACTTGCACTCGCCTACTTCTTCCCACCAATTCGGAGATTGACACGTTCTATTCTTATAACATTTCATACAGTGTCATCTAGATACTTGTATAATGGCTATTATCATAAATAAACTCAGTCAATGGCAGATGGTCGTCCCATGAGCCTTTAAAATACATAGCACCAACTCTTTACATATCCTCGAGCGTCTAAATAATGTGCTCGGACTGTCCATCAGTCTGCGGAGGAAAAGCTGTGCAAAATTTTCAACTGAGATCCCATGGTTCCTTGCTAATCTCCTTAAAGTGAGAAGTGAACCTGAAATCTCTACCATATGAAATCCTCATTGGAACTCCATGTAGTCTAACATTTCTTTCACATATATTTTGCCAACTCACTAAATGTATCTGCAAACTTCATGGGTAGGAAGTGGGCTGACTTAGCAGATCCGTTCATTAATTCTGGCTTAATCATTATACTAGTCATCATTCCCAATTTACTTTGAAGGCATAACATTTAGCTAAAGGCTGGTAAATTGCTCAAGTACTTCATACTTTCTTTTCATCGTACCAACCATTTTTACTTCATGCTTTCGATTCAGAGCATTTACCACCACGATGGCTTTCCCTAGGTGATACAATCTCACCTTCACAATCCTTTGAAAACTCGAGTCATCTCTTCTATCTTAATCAAAATTATAGCCATAATTTATTCACAATGGCTATCCATAATTTCTTACTTTTGCTCTCTAAATACCCATATACTGATCACATTTTAAACTATTAGCATAGTTCTTTTAACTCGTATCCAAAATATTTTCTTCCCATAGCATCAAACATGCCAAATGATTGAATGTCCTCATTTCCCTATGGTACTCTAGGGATCAACCAGGAAGGATACTATAGTCGGCTAGGGATTCGGATGGAGTAAGGAAGGTACTTTAAAATACATGTCTTGTTCCGAAACCTAGAAGCGACTATAGGGAATAATTACCGTCGTTGAGACAATCCATCTCTCATATTAATTCATATTCTTTTCAGAGTAATACTTTCATAGAATAAAACATTTAAGTAAAATCGACTAATAAAAGTCAATCATCATTCTCATTTAAACTCCTTTCACATATCACTATATATCATAAAACTTTATACCAAAGAGTACTTCAGAATTCCAACTATCGTTTTTTGTCAATTATTATATTCATTAAGTTCAGGACTTTTCTTTGCTATTCTACAATGTAAGCTAGAAATCCTTTACCTAATCATATATACTTTCTACTAACTTCATTTACAATGAGTCAGATAATACCACACACTTTTACATTAGACATCTTCAACATTTACATCATAATTAATAGGTGTCTTTCCCTTCTCTTCAGTAGTGGCCTTGCGCTGTGGTTGAGGGGTCTCCTCAGATTCCTCAGGTGTCCTCAAGTCCCTCTTGGGACAATCCCTGATCATATGTCCCTGTTCACCATATCTGAAACATGCGCCACTTACCAGCCGACATGGCTGTGATCTGTGGAACTTTCTGCAATGTTCACACCTTTGTCTTGTACTCTTAGGTGAGCTAACAGTACTACTAGCTCAATGTCGGGATCTCTCATCATTAATCTTGATCCGGTAGCTCTCGGGGTCCCTATACCATAATCATCATAATACTCCCAATTTAATATATTTCCATATAACCATTTAATTAAGACAATCATCATTTTCTTATACTTTACTTGCTTACCTATTGAGGCTCTTTCATATGGCCTATTTCTTCCAGATGGATATCTGTCACGGGAGGTTTTCCCTTTTGATTTCCGCTTCATCGGTCCTTTGCCTTTACTTTGGGCTCGAAAATCGTCATGATGAAACTCATAGTCCTGCTCAGACAACTGAGCCTTACGGACTGTCTCATTATAAGTAGTGATACCCATAGTATACAACTTGGATTTGATAGGAGACTTCAGTCCTTCTATAAATCTGTATATCTTATATCCTTCACTCCTGATGGTCTCTCGATCGAATCCGCTTAGAGAAATAAACTTCGACTCATATTGATTAACTGACATTGTCCCTTGAGTCAATTTCAAAAATTCAATCTTCAACCTAGTCTGATCGGTGCATGGGATGTACTGCTCAGTAAAGGCCTCTAAAAATCTATCCCACATAACCTCAACATGTTGGGCTTCCAAAATGGCCCAAGTGGACTGTCACCAATACTCTGCATCATCCACTAACAGATACGCAGCCAAACCCACCTTTTCCTTTTCGGAACATAGCATATACTCGAAAGATTTAGTGACCGCCTTCACCCAATTCACTGTGGCCAACGTGTCCTTATCCCCCTTAAACTTAGGCGGATCCAGCTTCTTATATTCCTTAATTAAGGTCATACTACAATAAGCTGTGAGATCCCGCCTTTCAATAACTGGGAATGGTGGGGGTAACTCCGTCTGTACTGATGGTGGCTATACTATACGAATAGCGAATGGTACACTTGTGACCACATTTGGAAAGTTCACCATAAACTGCGTAAACATAGTGGTCATATTCTCCACATACTTCTCCATCTTCGCTAACCTAGTGTTCGGGCTATGCGGTGGAGATGGGAAAGGAGACTATGTTGGGGACTGTTCTACATAACCCCTTCCTCTTCCTTTCTCAATACCACTTCTACCTAAGCTCATTCTGTCGATAAAATCATAAAGTTGAGCTATTTAGTATAACTACCAACAGTTATACTATACTTATGTATTCAGACAAATACAGTACAATTGGGGATATACTCTACTTCTAACTCATCGACACTGACAAACTTCAATCTAATTGCTCTGATACCACTCTGTGACGTCCCAGTCACCATACATTTACAATTCACTTTTTCCATTTCCACTTAACTTGATTAGATTTGCTTGTCAATGTCAATCATACTTTTCTTTCTTAAGCTTAATATCTAACAACTCAATATGAATAATTAAATTTCAATAAAACAGACTAATGATACATGTATATATGTATCATCCGTTTCCACAGGATCTCATACATCATCTTAACTTAAATCCCCGACATCTTATATACATTAATGTTAGTTGTATTGTACTATAGCTGAATTACAATTTACTTTGTATAATTACATAAGTATACCTTCTATACTACTTGGGAAGCGTCTCTCGAAGGTAAACTTTCAAGATCCACTCGGAGGCTCTTCTATCGAGAGCGAGGGATTACTTCAGATAGTCTGTATGAAAAATGTTCGTAAAAGGGTGAGTTTACGCTCAGTAAGAAAAATATGTAAAAGAGCGTACTATGCATCTATATGCAGTTTTCCTACTTAGCTCTATAATGTCATGTAAAGCATTATAAAGCATGCATACATTGTATACTCCTTTCATGCATTGTTTGCAACCATGCATATTTCTTTCAATGGTTTAAGCAAACATACTTCTTTAAAAACATGCATCATCTTCTATCTTTAAAACATACTTTACATGCTTTTATAGCATAACATGTTTCGTATACTTCTTCAAAATATATTTCAAGTACTTCTTTGAAATATCATTGTCATACATACTTACTTCTCTTAAAACATCTTATACTTTCTTTAAATCGTACATCATATACTTCTTTTGAAACTTCTTATACAAGTACACCAAGTACTTTCGATTTCTTTATTCTTTGAAATCGCATATACATATAGTTTTTGATAACATAAAAACTATTTGTACTTTTATGGAGTTATGCACTGCATCATCATCATCATCATCATGTGGCGTACCTCGTAGGACCAGGAATCCTCCCTTAGCCGAACATGTAATATAGACAGATTGGCCAACTGTTGGTGGCTACAGTTAACACTAGTCAGGTGTCCTTCTATAGCGACTGAGGCCTGACTTATGGTTCCTCAGCCCATAACATACATTATTTCAGGACTTGATCAGAGCCCCTACTAGAAACATGAAAGTGCATAATCTCAAAACATATGTCATATAGCTTCTTGCCATGACATTTCATACTTTCTGAAAATAGGTTTGAAAACCTCTTTTCAAAACAGGGCAGTCGATCGGCCTCATAAGGCAGCCGGCTGCTGCTTCATACTTTCATTTATCGAAATTATTTTCATTTAAAATTCTGATATTTTCATCTTTGAAAACATATAAGGGCAGTCAACTGGTCCATATAGCAGTCGACTGGCTTTCAAACAGAATGCTTCTTACCAAATAGCAGTCGACTGGTTTCCAAACAGAATGCTTCTTAGCAAATAGCAGTCGACTGGTACATATAGCAATCGACTGGTTTTGAAACAGAATGCTTCTGGAAAATTAGCAGTCGACTGGTTATATAGGCAGTCGGCTGGTTTTGAAACAGAATGCATTTTTGGCAAATAGCAGTCGACTGTCCCATATAGCAATCGACTGGTTTGAAACAGAATGCTTCTGGTTAAATAGCAGTCAACTGGCTTACATAGCAGTCGACTGGTTTGAGTCAATTTTCGAAAAACGGCATTTTGGTTGTCTCTAGGCAGTCGACTTCCCTTTAAGGCAGTCGGCTGCCCCTAGCCTAATTGGTACTAGGAGACAAGTCCGAAAATGTCATTTTTCCTGCATGAAATCAGCTGGTGTTTCTTCCTAAACCACATATAAACATCATAAAACATACGGACATAGCCGCCTTACGTCCGTTACATAAATTTCTTACCTCAATTCCTTCGGAAACGCGAAATCACTTGGCGCGTCAACCCTAGCTTTCACTCTTTCGAATCTGAAATCATCATACCAAAGCAAACCTTTAAATTAATCACTATACACATATCATATCAACTCAGTACAACTCCCTATCATGAACGAAATTGCAAGAATCATCTTCTTCTCTTACCTTCACTAGAAACCAATTTTCTCAAACTTTGAGATCTCCTCCAATACTTGGATTCAATCTACCAAACTTCGGATATCACTTAGTCTAGTGACTATGATCATTTTTCATTCAACAACCTAAGGGAATCGGTGGATGGATGAGAGGGTTCGTCTAGGTGACTATGGAAGAAACTTGGAAGCTTGGAGAAATGGAGAGGACGAGAGGGAGAGAGCTGGAAAGAGGGTTGCTGCCGTGGGGGATGGCTGGAGGTGATGACTCATGCAGCCTCATTTAATGCATGCAAATCCTCTTTATCCCAATCATCTCATCTCAGCCATGTTTTCTTTTGACTATGCTTTTTGACCCTTCTTTGACCAATAATTCTCTTCTTCCCTTTTCATATCAGCCACATCTCATTACACCAATTAAAATCTGATATAAATTTTATCATCATCAAATTATGAAATCTGATATTTGTTCATCTTCATCCAATTAAATTACTTCATCTTAACCCTTAACCTTTGACCATCCCTATTTGACCATTCACTTAATTGGTCTCCTTTCTTCCATATAACACTTGCCTTTACTTACACTTAATTTTCTGATATTAATTCTTTGCTCATACCTCAATTATTCTTATAACATCAATTTAATTTTCTTGACTATTAAATCTTCCATCTCATTACTTCTCCCATGTTCCATGCATCATTTTCCTTTCATAATTCTCATATCTATTTACTTCATTTAAGCCAAGTTACTTTACCATCATAGAGAATTCACATGAAATTAGGGGATTTCACAAAAAAATATCGTAAACATATGATAGTAAACTTGTTTACGTCCATGGACATTAATTTTACATTTACTCTGATCTGTTTATTATACTTTTAACATATTTTATGCCTATTGAAACTAAGTTTATGCTTATCATCATGTGTGCTTATGTCAACCTTATAGTAATTTTACATTTACTCTGATGTGTTTATTATACTTCTAATATATTTTATGCCTATTGAAACTAAGTTTATACTTATTATCATGTGTTCTTACCTTAACCTTACTGTAAAATTACCTGATCCAATCACGATGTGTTTATCACTTTGCTTTTTCTCTCCCCTGATTTACACAAATTCAACGGTTTTTTTTCATAATTCTCTAATCACAAACCAACTACGGCTAAGTGGAAGTTTCAAATTGGGAAAGAATTGTGTAGTTCAGTATCTAGTCTTTTTTTTCTTAAATTTCAAGTTAAAAGTTTCAAATTTCAAAGTCAACGTTCATATATCATGATCTGAACATAATATTGTGTCTTCATTGGTTACTGAGATCCTACAAAACACTACTTGTTTTTAAACATTTAAACCTTTATTGCTAGAGGTGGTTGTAGGCCGATTCAGACCGGTTCCGGCCCACACCATAATGGAACTAGTCTGAACCGGTATGCGAATCGGTCCGAGCCAGGCCTGTTCCTATTTTGTTTAGGTGCGAACCGGCCCGGTTCGCCTCAAACCGGACCAAACCGGGTTAAACCGGTTCGGTCTAAATTTAAAATTTTTATTTTTTAAAATTTATATTAATATATTTTAATAAAAATGAATATATATATTAATATATTTTTATAATTTAATCTAATAAATTTATTTTTTATTATACATAATGTTAATAGTTTAATTTAACAATAATTTATTATAAAGTTATTATAATTTATTTAATTTATGTAACAATAATGTAAAAATAAATTACTATAAAATTATCTAATAAAATTATTGTTATAATAAAATAAAGTTATATTATGAATATAATATTATAATAAAGTTATTATGATAAAGTGATATTTGATTCAAAATATAAATAATGATATTATGAATATTATTATTATATTCATTTTGCAATATCATTTTGCATATCATTATTTATATTCATTTATTATATTCATTTTGCATTTAAAATGATAAATAAGTTGTAAGCGTATCAATATCATTTTGCATTTAAAATAATTTATTATATTTGAAATATCATTTACTTAATATTTATTTGTTTATTTAATATGTTTTTAAAATATTCATTCATTTTGTATTTTAAATATGTATTTATTTTAAACATAGATAAGTATAACATTAATTAATTTGGTATGTAATAATAATAGTAATAATAATAATAATAATAATAATAATAATAATAATAATAAAAGGAGAAAAAGAAAATAGTAGAAGACCAAAGATTTTTTACGTGGAAAACCCCTTCAAAAGTTAGAAGGGTAAAAATCATGGGATCGTAGTCCATAAAAATATTTACTATGACTAAACTTATTTACAATTTTAAATACAATTTACAAAAAAAAATTATCCTCTATTCTTCATAATTTATATGGATTGCCTTGGAAATTTCTTCCTCCTCCTCTGAATTATTATCAGCAAATTCATTGGTTATTCCAAGTTCGACATTGAGCGATTCCGCATCAAACCAATCTTTAAGGCATGTTAACATGCACAATGAATCCGGATTAAGAGTAGTTCGATGGTCTCCAATAATTCTTCCACATGTCGAGAATGCGGATTCCAAAGCAACAGAAGAAACTTGCACCGCAAAAACATCTCGGGCCATGGAAGCTAAAATTGGAAATTGTTTTTGGTTTTCTTTCCACCATTAGAGAAGATTAAAGTTTTCATCTACAGAAAAATCCTGACTTAAGAAAAATCCTAGCTCATTGAAGCTAGAATTTCATCGAGTTGTTGATCCAGATCCGTTGGCTTTTCCTTTTAGCTTCATTCTCTTCTTTGCTGCTTCTTAATTGCGTTTAAAATTCCTTTTCCTTTTTTGCTACTCTCGGTTTCTTCGTATGAATCTTCTTCTCCTCGATTAAAGTTGAACTGCTACCTTTTTGCTTCATAAACATTAAACAATTCTCAAAAAAGATTGTTAATTGAGGACTTTTAATCCTCAATAGAATCAAAACCAAGAAATTCTTTATAACAATAAAAAAAAGGCTTAATAGCCAAATAAGCCCTCAACCTTTAGCCCAAAATGGAATTCAGCCCTCAACATTTTATCGCATGAAATTCAGTCCATAAACTTTTATTTTAGTGGAAATAGACCAAATCTGTTAAATAAACTAACTGCCGTTAGTTTTGCATACGTGGCATGCCACGTGGCAGCTAACTAAGCTATCCACGTCAGCTGCCACGTATGCAAAACTAACGGTAGTTAGTGTCATTTAACAGATTTTGACTTAATTGCATAATTGTAAAAGATTGAGGGTTTGTTTCCACTGAAATAAAAGTTTATGGACTGAATTTCATGCGATAAAACGTTGAGGGCTGAATTCCATTTTGGGCTAAAGGTTGAGGGCTTATTTGGCTATTAAGCCTAAAAAAAATCTCTATATTTACCTCACCTTGACTAAGATTTAGTAAAGTTGCAATACAATAAATAGGAGGAATTATTTCCCAATATTTTTTAAATTTTTCCTCCATATCATATACAAAAGAACTTAAAGTTTCATGATTCCTAAATTTTACAAAATTTTCAAACATTGTGTAGATAATAGGAACAAAATACGGTGTAGTTGGATAAAATTGAGTTGAAAATCTTTCGGTTGCATCTTTAAAAGTAAATAATAAATCAACACAATATTGAATAAAACTCCAATCTTCTTCAAAAAATACTAAATGCGTGCTAGTTGTATAATTGTTATAAAAAGGAGTAACAAGTTCTTTATAAGGTAAAATAGAAAAAAGCAAACGATGAAGTGAATTCCATCTTATTTCCACGGGAAGTGGAAACACTTTAACAGGCATATTATTTGCTATACAAATTTGCTTCCATTCACATTTATTACTTAGTGTGCGAATCCATTTTGCTAAAATTTTAATTTTATCAATTAGACCTATACCACTACCAATACCATTAGAACTAAAACCACTTTAAACACATAAATTTATAATATGACATGCACATCTTGCATGAAAAAATATACCTTGCATAACAAGGTTTAAACTTTTAATTAAATGAGGAATAGCTGCAGTATTACTCAAAGCATTATCAAAAGTAATAGTAAAAACTTTATTATTTTATAGTCTATATATTTTACAAACTTCAGTAATATATTTATGAATAGTATATGAATTATGTGCTTCTTCTATTACATCTAAAGATAAAATTCGTTTTTGCATGCACCAATCTTTATCTATCCAATGACAAGTTATAATAAGATAATTTATATCATTAGTACTAGTCCATATATCACTAGTTAAACTAACCCTAGATGAAATATTATTAAGTTTATCAATTAAAGCTTGTCTATATTCTTTAAACATATCCATGCAATCTTTTTTTAATGTATGTCTAGAAACAGATTTATATGCGGGTTGTAAATATTTACAAACAAATTCTAAATATCCTACTTTTTCACAAATTGTGAATGGTTGTTCAGTCCTAACTACAAATCTAACTAAACCACATCTAGCTTGAATATTATCAAAATTATATTTTTTTTCCACCATCATTTGTATTAATTTGAGATTGTTTGCCTTCTAAAATTTCATTTTCTTCGGCATCAGGATTAATTTTATGTACAGTAATTACATATCTTTTATACCTACCTATACCGCCACCACCTCACTGGAGTTATAAGAGTAAACACATTTGCACAATTTACAGATAGCACAATATTTATTCGTCTCACCTTCTTTTGCTACAATATCGAAAAACTCTCATACCTTGCTTGTTTTTTTTCGACTAAACTTTGGTCTTGATGATGTAGTAGCAGTGGTGGCAGCTAATGATTGTGTTTGAGCACGACCTCCTCCACGACCATGACTAAACGATGGTGCCAAAGGAAGCTCCTCCTTCTCTGGATGAATATCGGGTTCGATTTCATTAAATGATTCGTCACCCAAATTAGGAATTTCAGTGGAACCAAAAGGTCGAGAAACAGAGCATGAACGACGAAAGAAATTTGACATTTTTATATTTTTTTTGAAAATAAATATATGTTAAAAATAAAAAAAAATAGATTGAGGATATATAATATATTAAAATTTGGAAATTGAAACTTGAAAATTAAAAGTAAAATTTGTAAAATTATAAAATAAAAAGAAAAACGAAATTTAGAGAGGAAAATGATGATATTATAAATTTGGAATAAGAGAATTTAAGTGAGTTTGAGAGAGTTTGAGTGAATATTGAGAGAGTATGTGAGTGAAGAGAATAAGAGTAGATGAATGTAAATAGTAGATTTGAGAGAAAATATAGAAGAAAATGTAAAGAAAAATAAAAGGAAGAATAGAGGTATTTATAGAAAAAAATTAAAAATTTTAATATAATAAAAAAAGAGTTTGATGGATGGGCAACAGCTAAATGGTCGTTGCACATCAAATGGGAAGTCACAGCAACCCATGGGACTGCGCAGTGGCAACCTTCCTTTTCTTTTCTTTTTTTTTTAATTTAAATTTGATCCAGACCGGACAGTCCCTGTTCTGAACCGGTACAGTACCGGTTTGGTTATTGGGCCGGATCGACCCGATCCAGTTGTGAGCTGGGTCGGGCCAACCTGGCCCAATAACCACCTTTACTTATTGCTGTTAATATTAAATTATATGTTGTTGAACTTTGCATGCAATCTCAATTCTATTAATATTATGTCTTTTTAACTTTAAAGTCTGTCTGCTATAAATTCAAATTCTATATATGAGTATTCAAATACATAAGAATGCAGTAAAATTCTCTACATTTAGTTTTGAATTGGATGACACGTACATATGTTCATAATGGATGTGCATGTCTATTACTTGGTATATATACTTTTTAACAGGTTTGGGATTAAAAGGAATTCGAATACTTGGTAAAGATATTTGAATTCTTATAGTTATTTCCTATTCTCATGCAAGATGTACACGTCTTTGTAACAGAAAGCACTTAACCTTTTAAAGGTTTTTGTATTGAATGGAATTCAAATTCAAATTCCTATATAACGGTACTCAAATGTCTAGTATTATTTGGTTCTCTTCATAATATTTTTCTAAATATAGGTATTTGAATTCTTAGTTTTATGGATGGATTTAGCCAGGAGACAATCACATCAAACCTGGTCAAACAAGCCCAATCCCGATCATGCTTAGTGTCATGAGCCAACCTTGTATAGGGCCATGACCGGGTAGGATATCATGAGCCAACCTTGTATAGGGCCATGATCGGGTAGAGGGGCATCGGGGAAAACAGAATCCATGGGCTTAGGAAAATAGAATCCATGGAATTAGGAAAAGTGTCCCCGTTTCAAACATTTTTATGGTTACTGGTAGCATAGCTATAAAATCTCTTTAGCTCTTTAGGGGGGGTGACCAGTCGGCGGAATGTTGGGCTGGCTCACTGGTTAAGGTATGTACAAGCACACCCATCTAGGGCCGCCCTCCTTGGCCCCGACGATGGTGTGGAAATCTCAACGCTCTTTTGTAAGCTTTGTAATATTTTCATTATCAATAAAAACATTTTTTTCCATGGAGGCACCTGTGGTTATGATGGTATGCTTTATTTATGCCCCGATATTTTGCCGTGTCCCTTGTTCTAACTTATTGTTGGCTCATGACTTGCCCAGATAATCGAGATAATTGGCTGACTTGTGTGGACGAGACCATCCAAGTGCCGCACGGCCTAGTGCTTCGTTGTGAGAAAGCTTAGTCCGTGACAGTTGGTATCCGAGCTAGGCAAGTGTGCTAGCAAGCAAAAGAAAATGGTGATGACTCGAGGAGGGTCTGATGATCGAGAGAGAATTGAGGAGCTTGAGGCCGCAGTGGCTGCCGTTAAAGCTCACATGGTCACTAATGACCGATTGGAAGAAATAGAGACAGCCCAGCGGGAGCTGTCCGACTCAGTAGCCAACTTGAGCGAGGAGACTAGAGAGGCACTGAGCGTTATCCAAAAAGAGTTCGAGGAACTCAAGGCTCAGATCAGTGTGCTTCAAATTGCTATGGGTCGGGCGGGTTCTAGCACAGCAGAAAAAGGGAAAAGAGCTAAGGTGCCGGAGCCGCGCCGTTACGAAGGGGCAAGAGATGCAAAAGAGCTTGAGAATTTCTTGTTTGACATCGAACAATACTTTCGGGCGGTGCGCATAGAATCAGAGGAGGAAAAGGTTGCGATGGCCTCAATGTATCTTGCTGGAGATGCCAAGTTATGGTGGCGTTCAAAGTTTACTGGCGATGAGTGCCCCATCAAAACATGGAAGGATCTAAAGCAAGAGTTGAAGAACCAATTCTTCTCGGAGAATGTGGAATACTTGGCTCGAAGGAAGTTGAGAGAGTTGGTACAAACAGGAACGGTGCGAGAGTTTGTCAGGAGCTTCTCTACCCTGATGTTGGATATTAGGGACATGTCTGAAAAAGACAAGATGTTCTATTTCCTTGAGGGACTTAAGCCTTGGGCTAGGACTGAACTTCAAAGGCAAAAGGTACAAGATGTAGCCACAGCTATGGCTGCCGCCGAACGCCTAAATGATTACAATGATAGCTCAAACAAACGTAAGTTCCCTCCTTCAGCTGGCAGTAACTCCAATTATGGGACTGGGGGAAAGTTGGCTAGAGTAGATAGATCATCAAGTGGGGGAGCAGACAAAAGGCCGCCCATTCGAGAAACACCCCAATCCAAGACAAACTACGCCCAAAGCTTCAAGCCAAGACAGCCATTAGCTTGCTTCCTTTGTCAGGGACCACACCGAGTTGCGGACTGTCCCCACAGAGGTGCCTTGAGTGCCCTCAGGACTACTTCTCAAGAGACAGCTCAACCACCACAAACTACTGAGGATGATGTAAATGAACCCGCGAGGATGGGCTCAATTCGATTCTTAAATGCACTTCATTCTCAATTGAGTGTGATGAAGAAGGAGCCGGAAAAAGGCCTAATGTATGTCGAGTTAGAGATAAATGGGAAGAAAACAAGGGCCATGGTGGACACAGGCGCGACCGACACTTTCATCACTCCAATCGAAGCTAAGAGGTGTGATCTGAAAGTAAATAAGGATTGTGGGCAAATGAAAGCGGTGAACTCACCGGCCGCCGCCATTAGTGGGAGCTCCAAGAACGTGATGACCAAAGTTGGACCTTGGGAAGGAGGCGTGAATTTCACCGTTTCCGCCATGGATGACTTTGATGTTGTTTTGGGATTGGACTTCATGACAGTGGCTCAGGCAATCCCGGTTCCTGCTGCTAGTTGCTTGCTATTCTTGGGGGAACGCCTTTGTGTAGTGCTGGCCACTATTCTCCCCAAAAGTGGAAAAATTATCTCAGCTCTACAGTTCAAGAAAGGGATCAAGAGGGGAGAGCCCTCATATGTAGCCCTACCGATCTACAAAGAAGGAACAGGGTCAGAGTTGGTGCCAGATGAGATTACCACAGTTTTGGAAGAGTTTAAGGAGGTGATGCCGGATCGATTGCCCCAGATATTACCCCCGCGCCGTGCTATAGATCATGAGATTGAACTAGTCCCGGGAGTCAAACCACTTGCAAAGGGACCCTATCGTATGGCTCCCCCAGAATTGGCTGAGTTGAGGAAGCAGCTAGATGAGTTGTTGCAAGCTGGGTTCATCAGGCCATCTAAGGCCCCTTTTGGCTCTCCTGTACTCTTCCAAAGAAAACAAGATGGAAGTTTACGACTATGTGTCGATTATAGGGCCTTAAACAAAGTAACGGTGAGGAACAAATACCCAATACCTTTGATTGCAGATCTCTTTGACCAGTTGAGTCAAGCCAAGTACTTCTCCAAACTCGACCTTCGGTCCGGGTACCATCAGGTTCGAATCGCCGAAGGAGATGAACCGAAAACCACATGTGTGACCCGGTATGGTGCATTTGAATTTTTAGTAATGCCTTTTGGACTAACCAATGCTCCTGCCACTTTTTGCACTTTAATGAACCAGGTATTCCATGACTATCTTGATAAGTTCGTGGTAATCTACCTAGACGACATCTTGGTTTTTAGTTCAACCATAGAGGAGCATCAGAAACACTTGAGACTTGTTTTCCAGAGGCTTCGTGAAAATCAATTGTATGTGAAAAGAGAGAAATGTTGCTTTGCCCAAACTCGAATCCATTTCTTAGGGCACATTGTGGAACAGGGCCAAATTCGGATGGACATGGAGAAAGTCAAGGCTATCAGGGAATGGGCGTCCCCAAAGAATGTCAAAGAACTGCGCTCTTTTCTTGGGTTAGCCAACTATTACAGAAAGTTTGTGGAGGGATACTCCCGAAGAATAACGGCCCT
The DNA here is from genome assembly GCA_032173925.1 of Heritiera fomes. NCBI lineage: Eukaryota > Viridiplantae > Streptophyta > Magnoliopsida > Malvales > Malvaceae > Heritiera > Heritiera fomes. The sequence goes on from JAPDPM010000009.1 coordinate 24,152,915, forward strand.
CACCGAATTATTGAAAAAGGATAAGAGGTGGTCGTGGACTTCAGAATGCCAAGAGGCCTTCGAGAGCCTAAAAGTAGTGTTGATGAAAGATCCCGTATTAGTCCTCCCTGATCTTGGAAAACCTTTCGAAGTACAAACAGATGCTTCAGATTTTGCTATTGGGGGAGTATTATTGCAAGAGAGACACCCGGTCGCCTTTGAAAGTCGCAAGCTAAATGAGGCAGAAAGGAGATACACCGCCCAAGAAAAGGAGCTCCTAGCAGTAATTCATTGCTTAAGGGCGTGGCGACATTATCTGCTCGGGTCGAAGTTCGTTGTTAAGACGGATAACACTGCAGTGAGCCATTTCCTTACTCAACCCAAGCTCACGGCTAAGCAGGCGAGATGGCAAGAGTTCTTAGCCGAATTTGATTTTCGCTTTGAGTATAAGACGGGGAGCTCTAATCAAGTAGCGGATGCCCTGAGCCGTCGAACGGAACTAGCAGCACTAAGAAGAATAGCTCCCATGTCAGCTACCATGGTGACCACTGATATTCGCAAGCTAATCGAAGAGAACCTGACTAAAGACCCCCAAGCCAAGTCCATAATGAAGATGGTAGAAGATGGGAAATCCAAGTACTTTTGGGTGGAGAATGGAGCATTGTTGACAAAGGGGCCCAGATTGTTTGTACCAAGAGCCGGGAACTTGAGACAGATGTTGATGAAAGAATGTCACGACACCCTGTGGGCCGGTCATCCGGGCTGGCACCGCACCTTTGCTCTACTAAGACAGGGCTATTATTGGCCTCACATGAGACAAGATGTGATGGACTACACAAAGACGTGCCTCGTCTGCCAGCAAGATAAAGTTGAAAGAAAGAAGCAAGCTGGGTTACTTGAACCACTAGCAGTACCAACTAAGCCCTGGGAAAGCATTTCCCTTGATTTCATCACTGGCCTCCCTAGAGTTGGTGATCTTGGATCAATTTTAGTAGTGATCGATCGTTTTTCGAAGTATGCCACTTTCATACCAGCTCAAAAGTATTGTACAGCGGAAGACACTGCTCGGCTTATCTTCAAGCATGTAGTGAAATATTGGGGTATTCCACAAAACATCGTCAGTGACAGAGACCCGAGATTCACGGGATCATTTTGGCGGGAGCTCTTCAACATATTGGGGTCCCAACTGAGTATCTCATCGAGTTACCATCCTCAGATGGATGGGCAAACCGAGCGCTTTAACGGGTTGTTAGAGGAATATCTGAGGCACTTTGTACAAGCCAACCAAAAGAACTGGCCACCGCTTTTAGATGTAGCACAATTATGCTTCAATGCTCAAAAGAGCTCATCCACCAACAAGAGTCCGTTTGAAGTGGTCATGGGACAACAACCACGATTACCCCACACATCCATTGAGCCTTACAAAGGGAAGAACCCCAGAGCCTTTAACTTTACTAAGGAGTGGAAACAGAACATTGAGGTCGCTCGGGCTTACTTGGAGAAGGCATTGAAGCGCATGAAGAAGTGGGCGGACAAAGATCGGAGAGCACAACAGTTTAGTATTGGTGACTCAGTCCTAGTGAGATTGGTGCCTGAACAGCTTAGATTCCTGCGAAAGCGGGATCGCCGATTGGTGCGAAAATATGAGGGTCCAGTGACAATTCTTGACAAGGTGGGACAGTCCTCCTACAAAATCGACCCTCCAAAATGGATGAAGGTACACCCGGTGTTCCACGTGAGTAACTTAAAGCCATTCCACTCAGATCCAACAGATCCTAGCAGAAGTAGATCAACTAGGGCGGCCATCAGCATGAAGCCACCCTCAGAGCGTCGTGTTGAAGAGATCTTAGCAGACAGACATTCGGTGGTGTCAAGAAGATCAATCCATGAGTACTTGGTAAAGTGGGAGGGCCTAGGACCGGAAGAAGTTAGTTGGGAAAGAGAAAGTGACCTAAGGGCTTTCAAGCAGGAGATCGAAGAGTTCCAAGCCAGCAAGTCAACGAGGACGTCGACAGATTGAGTGGGGGAGAATGTCATGAGCCAACCTTGTATAGGGCCATGACCGGGTAGGATATCATGAGCCAACCTTGTATAGGGCCATGATCGGGTAGAGGGGCATTGGGGAAAACAGAATCCATGGGCTTAGGAAAATAGAATCCATGGAATTAGGAAAAGTGTCCCCGTTTCAAACATTTTTATGGTTACTGGTAGCATAGCTATAAAATCTCTTTAGCTCTTTAGGGGGGGTGACCAGTCGGCGGAATGTTGGGCTGGCTCACTGGTTAAGGTATGTACAAGCACACCCATCTAGGGCCGCCCTCCTTGGCCCCGACGATGGTGTGGAAATCTCAACGCTCTTTTGTAAGCTTTGTAATATTTTCATTATCAATAAAAACATTTTTTTCCATGGAGGCACCTGTGGTTATGATGGTATGCTTTATTTATGCCCCGATATTTTGCCGTGTCCCTTGTTCTAACTTATTGTTGGCTCATGACTTGCCCAGATAATCGAGATAATTGGCTGACTTGTGTGGACGAGACCATCCAAGTGCCGCATGGCCTAGTGCTTCGTTGTGAGAAAGCTTAGTCCGTGACACTTAGTTTGTTTATTTCTTTGGTCTCATGGTTTGAAGACAGATTGATTCCATTCGAATAGATAAACACTATAGGATAGCTAGAAATATGGTCGCCAAAATATAAATGTGTTAATTGGCCATTTTCCTTCGTGTTTCAGTGAAGGTGCTTGGATACATCCCTCTCGGACCTTGTCAAATGACTTTGTCACTTGGTTTAGCATTTACCACTGGCCTTTTAAATCAATGATGACCGTTGACTAGTACAAAAAAAATTGACTGTTGACTTGACTCCATGCTTTTTCTATGAAATTGTCACGAACATTTTGAACTCTCAACTTTATTAACGTCTTAATCTAGTTGATTAAACACTAATAATAAAATATAAAGCAACAAGGCAATTAAGAGATTAATATATTCCCCTGAATTGTATCAATGAGCTATGAACAATAAAACTATTTAAGCAAGTTTTATGTATGCGGAGGCTAACCAAAGCATGGTCTTTAAAAACCTGGGGAGTAACTGGACTCTTGAATGAAATAATTGCAAACATGCAGTTATTCTTGTTACGAAGTAAACAATTTTCAGAGATTTAAAAATCCCGGTATGAATGTTGAAAGACTCAACTTTTTTTATTGTAATCTATTGGAAATTTGAGGATTATAAACAATTAAATATGACATCAGAAACAGGGCAAGGGAGGAGAAGCTATCAACCGTGTAACGTGGACTAAAGACTGGATAAATCAAGTCAAACCACAACCCTCAGACGAATATAATTCCCTTCATCTATATCAACCCTTCATCTCTCTCTGCCAAAACGTCAAGTTCCCCAAATGAATCAAATCCATTCGTTTAACCTTGCTCCAACTTCTTTTCCAGTGCTAAACTTCGTTATCTTCAGTTTCTTCTTCCTGACGAGAAAAGCGTTGGCCGTGGATGAAAACTTCACAATCTGCAGCGAGCCCAGCTACTGTGGTAGGCTAAACATAAAGTTCCCATTCTTCATCACGGAGCTGAACGAATCTAGATGCGGTTTTCCTGGATTCAACGTCTCCTGCAGAAGCAACACAGACCCAATTCTTAGCTTGCCTGATGGCGACTATATCGTTCGTGATATCTCTTATCAGAGCCAATCTTTTCACGTGTCAAAAGCTGTTCCGTTCGATAAAGATGCGGTTTGCAACCATTCAATGCGAAACATATCCCTTCCCGACGACCGGCTTTATCTCCCCCCAGGCCAAAGAGAAATACTTTTACTCTTCAATTGCAACTTAACCTCGCAATTGACCAGGGAACTTTCACAGTACAAGTTTAATTATTGTGATACTGAAAATGAAAGTAATGCAACGTTGGCACTGTTCAGGAACGATCCTATGCTGAATTTTGCCTTGGAGTATTGTAATGAAACGGTAGTGGCGCCTGTGGCCCTTCATGAGGGAGAAAGAGGTGGTGTAGATATACTGAATGAAGGGTTTGAGTTGAACTGGACAGCGAGCAACTGTAGCATTTGCGAGGACAGCGGTGGCAAGTGTGGATTTGATTATAGTACCTACCATTTCAAGTGCTTTTGTCCGGATATGCCTCACGCTTGGCACTGTACTCCTGGTATGTTCTTTCCAAGGTCTAAAAAAAAGCATAAACTTTGAAGTCTGACAATATACGACCAAATAGCATATAACTATGGCAAAGCTTGATATATCAGCTTAATTTTTCCTTGGAGGATATATAGATCATGGGTCTACATAAATATTGAAATGTTCAAACAAAGATGAAAAGAGAGAAATTTGGCATGGTTTTGAAATTTAGAGGACTTACTTTTTTTTTCTTTCTTGTTCATATAATTCAAAGTAGAGATGCGATGATGAACAGAAAAGTATTTTATTTTTAAACAGAAATTTTCGTCCTGCAATCTACAAATAATCCTAAATATAATTGAGAGACTATAAGTATACTTCAGTTTCTCAAAAAATACACCAGTTAACTCTGCAATAATTATATTTCAATTCTTTTACAGGGTATTCATTTGTATTTTTCTGTTCATGTGTTGCAGGAAAGGATTCAACTGGTACTGTTATAAAAGTTGCGGCAGGTATTGTACATAGCCATCTAGTTGATTTTTTGTAATTGTTTCATCGGTAATCAGCTTATACTCTCCACTCTAATAATTTGGATTAAAAGCTGCAGCAGGCAAGTGCTTAACAAAACCTCTGTTTCTTGAAAATATAAATATTAAAGAGAATAAATTATATTAGAATGATCTTAAAAAATGATATTTTAAGATTTCGTTAAAATTATGTCTATTTCATTAAAATTATTTCACCTTGTAAATTTTTAAAGATATATAGTTGATATCATATACTCACCTATGATACATTCACTCTCATTAATTAATCACTTTAACCATAGTTAATTTATTTAAAAAACATAATTATTGTTTAAAAATGTGGTGAAAAAAATTTAAAGTGCTCTTAAAAAAAAGTTTATAAAAAACCCTATAAAGCTAAAATTAATTGAGTGCCTAATTAAAAAAAAAACCTTAAGCTTAAAAAAACTAACACTACAAGAAAACAACCCTTTAGAGACGGAAATTTAGCAACAAAATTTTTCCGTTGGTAAAAATATATTTTAGGGACAGATTTGCGATGAAATTCCGTCTCTAAAAGCTTTTAGTGACAGAAAAATTCGATAAAATTAAGAAATAAAAAAAAGTTTCACCATCGGAATTTCGATGTTAATACCATTAGCAATGGAAAAATTTAGCAACGAAAACACCGATGGAATTTTTTGTTGTGCGTAGAAATACTTTTACCGACTTTGAATTTACTAATGAAATCACAAAATTAGAGATGGAAAATCCGTCCCTAATTCTATCGCTGAAACCCTTTTTTCTTGTAGTGTAAAAAATCACTAAACCTTTGTTTAGCAATTCTTCAAAAATGTTATTCTTTTGATTTTTCATTCTCTCCCCAATTTACAAACTTCTCAAAATTTTACTTTTTATTGATTTTATTTTGTTTTTGTCTCAAAACTCATTTTGGGTACTGGTGCTTATAAATAATATTGTATCCATTACTGTTTAGTAATATTTTGCCTATCAAATGTTTGAATATGAGAAACAAAAAAATTTATGAAAGATTTTTGAATGGGTGATCCGATTGTTGTTTACTTCTCTGTTAAAAAGTAATAGTGTGCTATTTAATTTTTTTATGTTAATTAATGATTTTTAACCAAAGTTAAAGTCATAATAGATTAATTTGATGTAGATGAGTATATGATACTATGTGTCTTTAAAAGTTTATGAGGTGACATAATTTTAATGGAATCCAAGACAAAGTCATTTTTTAAAATCATCCTGATATAATTTATTCTCAAGATTAAAATGTGCATGTTGAAATTTAGTTTAATGCATTGTCAATTTTATATAGAGGATCATGATTCATGCCATTAATTTTAGATAAATGAGTAAATGCCTTTTATGTGCATATCTAAATATTCAATTTTTATCATTTAAAGGGAAAACAACTATGATAACCCAAAATTGTTTAAACATACCCTCTCTTTGAATGTAGCTTCTTCAATTGCTGGATTAGTAGTGTTGGTTATTCTCGTCGTTTGCTTTATAAAAAAATTCTCATTCAAGGATAGAAGATTTATTTGGCAGATGAAAACGGAAGGAGATAAAAAAATTGAAGCCTTCTTAAAGGGTCATGAATTCCTAACTCCAAAAAGGTATAGATATTCTGATGTGAAGAGTATGACCAACTCATTTCGAGATAAATTAGGTCAAGGTGGCTATGGGGATGTTTACAAAGGGAAGCTACTTGATGGACGACTTGTAGCAGTGAAGATTTTGAATAAATCAAAAAGTAATGGGGAAGAATTTATGAATGAGGTAGCAAGCATTAGTAGAACTTCCCATGTTAACATAGTCAATCTTTTGGGTTTTTGTTTTGAGGGTCATAGAAGAGCACTCATCTATGAGTTTGTGCCAAATGGGTCACTTGAGAAGTTCATATTTCAAAAGATGGTAGATTGCCAATTGAAGTGGGAAACATTGTACCAAATTGCAATTGGCATAGCTAAAGGGTTAGAATATTTGCATCGTGGTTGCAACACAAGGATTTTGCATTTTGACATCAAGCCTCATAACATTCTCCTAGATCATGAGTTTTGTCCAAAGATATCTGACTTTGGTCTTGCAAAATTGTGTCCACAAAAAGAAAGTGCCATATCTATGACGGGTGCGAGAGGAACTATTGGATATATCGCTCCTGAAGTGTATTCAAGGAATTTTGGAAGAGTGTCTCACAAGTCTGATGTCTATAGTTATGGAATGATGATTTTAGAGATGGTTGGGGGAAGAAAAAATATTAATATTGAAGTTGATCGTACAAGTGAAATTTATTTTCCAGATTGGATTTATAGTCGTATAGAGTTGGATGAAGAGCTAAGATTACAGGGTATTATGGATCAAGATGATCAAGAGAGAGTAAAAAAGATGATAATAGTGAGCTTATGGTGCATACAAACTGACCCATCAAATCGCCCACCGATGAGTAGAGTGGTAGAAATGATGGAAGGGAACATTGATTCCCTCAGCATTCCACCCAAGCCTTTCTTCTCATCACCTCCAAGATCTCCAGCTGCAAATTTCTCCAGGGTATCAGTATCTTAACATTGTTATTGTTATTCTGTTCAAGTATCAAAAAAAGGGAGATTGTTGTGTTTTGTATCTTATGTTTTAGAATTTTGGCAATGTTTACTATTAACATAAACTTTCGTAGAGTGCTTATGGATTATATCCATCGTACATTAGCTTTCATAAATATGAGTAGACTGGTAAAAATGATGGAAAGGAAATTGGTTCTCTCAGAATTAGCATCCTGACATTGTTATTCCATTCAACTCAAGTATCAGAATGAAAGATTCTCATGTTTTATATCGTATACTCTACAATTTTGGCAGTCTTTATTATTAGCATAAACCTTCATTAGTGTTGGATTATGCCCTTAGAACCATTCATTAGATGATTGACTTTGGCATTTTTTATGTATCATGACATTTTATTTATTATAGTTCATTATTATATTTGTTTTATAACTGCATAATGTAATCTTATATGATAATGTCCTTAGAATAGTAATAACACACTATTCTTAAAATATCCCTAGTCAAGTATTATTGTGAACAAGGATAACAATGATACGATAAGACTAGTATGTGGTTGACTGATGAGCATTGTCATGGATATAGGATATCAAGTCATCACATAGGTACATATTAGAGAACTGTGTATTGGATCGACCCTCCATGAGAACGCTACATGGATTGTTATATGAGTGTCATAAGCGATTCTCATAGTGATGATGGTGTATGTGATCCTTTGACTTGAGATCATCAGAGATCCCAACATAGAGAATTGCATACTTTAATGCTGCTAGATGTCATTCGTAACAGGATGGACTATAAAGGTAATAATTGGGTATGCATTGATCTATGTAGTGGGATGTTGAGTGATCAAGATAGGATTTATCCCTCTTATATAACAAGAGTGATGTCTTGGGCCCTTTGATAGAGTGAGACTAAGAAATGCATGGCCGTGCTCGAATAAGTCAATATGAGATATTGATTTTATTTGTTTAATTAGTCTACTCAGGAATCAAGAAACGCTGATTAGACTATACAAGTGTGACACATTCCATGACTTGTGTCTAATCAAGACATCAAAGGATAAAGGGATTAGACTACACGGTAACATCTATCACGAGTAAGGTTATGTCGAGTCATTGACATTCTCGTTACATGGGTAGCAATGATGTGTTGCTAGATACTGCTCATTGCCTGTGACAATTTTGTCATTGCCATTGTTTTGAGAACCTATTGGGTCGCACACTTAGAACGGATCAACGAGGAGCTTCATTAATCCTATTCTGAATTGGATTAAGGATATAACTAATCCTATTCTGAATTGGATTAGGGATATAACTAATCCTATTCTAAGTAGGATTAGAGTTCTGTTTGGCAGTAAATTTTAGGGTAAAATTTACTGCCTATAAAAGGATGTTTTCTGAAACATAGTCGTACAACAATTAGAAAACAGAAAAGTATTCTTTTAATCGAAGCTAGCAGTTCGGTTATAAAGAATCAAAAACGCTCCTTAAGGCTTCTGATTGTGAGACGTTCAAGAGTCGTGAGATCCGTTCGTGTGGATACCATAGAGGCAGGAACGAAAGGTTGTTGCTTGTGACTCGACCAACGACAGAAATCAAAGAAAACGTTAGGTAAAATCTCGAAACCCTAATCAGACAACTCTCCGAATCGATCCTGGTGGAGGCCGAATGATTTAAATTCCGCTGCATGTTTGTTTCGATTTCCTTCAATTAGAGTGTCTGGTTATATTTGACGTACATTCACGAATATGATATAGTTTTATTTTATATGAGGTTTGACATTGTCTCGATGACAGTTATGAGCATTAAATTAGTACTTTTTGTATGGATCTAACGTCTGCAAAAATGATTCACCTATAATCTTTACCGTTCCAGTAGAAAGTTCTATATGTAGTAACACATTTTATCTAGGCTGGTTAGTTATGAACTTATTAAAATCTTTAGGGATTCAATAGGTTAAGAAAGTAACATATATAACTGTCACAGTCTGTATATACAATATTTCACACTTTTTCACACATATAACAAGGGTTGGGCTGTCTGTGATGCTTTTATTTCCCATTTTTTTTACACAGTAAACATTTTCAAAACTGTAATTTACAAGTTAATAAGAATATTTACATATTGTAATTCATTTATTGTTTACATCTCCTGTTTATAATACAACACAATAGTACTGTAAAATAAGTTTGAACATATAAAGTAAATGATTATACCTCTAGGATCTCCACTAGACTGCCTCGAGGTAACTAAAATGCAGTCGAAATCCTTGGAAAGTAAATCACGCTGTCATTGGAAATACTCTGTGGAAGTAAAAATAAAGGAGTGAGCAAACCATGGCTCAGTAAAGGAATTGTATGCAATTCTTGATATCACGAAACCTATATGCCATAAAATCATTTATTTCCTATAGGTGCACTAGGGACCGTAAAGGAAGGATACTATAGTAGGCTAGGGATTCGGATGAAATAAGGAAGGTATTTTGAAATACCTGACTTGTCTTGGAACCCAGAAGTGACTATAGGGAGTAAATATTGATTATTGAAATAAAACACTTTTCCATAATATTTCATAATAAATTTCAAAATCAATACTTTTATAAATTAAAACATTTAATCAAATAATCTAATATTCATATTAAATCATAAAAGAATATTAGATCAATAAATCACGATTTCCCTTTGAACACATTTCACATATATCATTGAAATTTCGTAAAGAGTATCGTACTCAATTTAGTACAGTAAACCGTATAGAAATCATAATCCATTTCATTTAAAACATACTGAAAATCACTTATCATTTAATATCACCATTAATTTAAAACATCATCTTAATATCACAATAAATGGTGGAAACTAGGGCATCACCCAAGCTATATCATGCTACAATCCCTATAGGATATAATAATCATCATATGAGATCTATGGCCATAGTCTATAATTATCCTTAGTCGTATACTGATCAGGTGCCAACCAAAATGCTGAAGATAGGATCAGTATCAACAGCTTAACATATACATATCACATATTAGCATGATAAGGGGCCTATCAGTCTCAAAACAATATTCTCATCATCGTATCACCTTTATGGAAATCAATAAAATGAGAAAAATCTTAACTCAGTCCATAAAGATTTTATTTATCATATAGTGAATATTTACTGAAAATAATTTATAAAATATTCACTTCTCAACATTTCTCTTTATAAACCACTTTTCACACTATAAAACATTTAGGAGAAATTTTCAGTATCTTTACTTCCATTAAATTTGGTAACATGAATATTTAAATAATCTTTTTTGGTATATTTATGTTTTATGAAAAATATCAAATATCTCATTTCCAAGGCTAGGAAATCATTTAAATATGCACTAAAATATTTCATGACATTTTTAGAAAATTTTCTAGGGAATTTCAGCAACATAACGGCTGCTAATACTCTAGCCTTCCTGCAAAGTCAAACACAGTTCGAAACCAGCCAACAGCCACAATTTCACAGTTTCCAAAGCATTTCATTTCTAAAATATTCTCATAAAATTATTTGCATTGAAACTATGCATTCAAAATATCCCTACAGACCACATACACATCCTTTACTTGCCTGACTTATCTGACCTCTTTGAGTGCACCACTCGTAAACCATTACTCCTGGGTTGTAGATAATTTTACCAAAAATATTAGTTCATTTAATACTTATTTTGATGCTATTGTTCATGCTCAATTGCAGCCACATTATACACTGCAAATATTTATGCTATATATTTTTTTACCGATACTAAAATACTTCTTTGTTTTAAGTCAAATTTTTAAATCAGATCGTGTTGAAAGACTCCTTGAAATTTCTACAGTCTAATGGCACCTCAAAATCATCAAAATCAGCCATGGACATGAGTCCCCTTACCATGGCCGAAATCATCATCATGCACCACTTATTGTTTTTCAACACTTTAATTCCCTATACTTGTTCTATCATGCTCAATCATCAATTTGGCATCCATTTCATGCATTAAACACCATAATTCCATGAATTACTAAGCGTGGCCGAAACCCCCTCTAATGGCATAATTTTATTTAGCTTAATTTAATCAAAACCAATGCTACAAACATGTTTATCATGCTTGAATTTGTCTTCCTATACCATTGAATTTCAAAGAAGCACAATGTATGGTAAAACACATACCTTGGCTGAAACTTTGAGGCTTTCTATCTCTTAATATAGTCACTTGTTTAATGAGAAATTGGTATGGGTAGGTAGAGGGAAGAGAGTAGCACAATTTTCTAGTTATAAGTTTGTTGAGATCTTGTGTGTATGAAGGGTTTGGAAAGCTTTTTGTTTTTCTTTCTTCTTTCTTCCTCTTATGGTGGCATGGGACTAAGCTTGAAGAAGGATGAATAGTGGCCGGCCTTACCAAGAAGAATTATAAAAACTCTTCTAGAAATAGGTAAAATTATCAAAATACCCTTGGTTATGAAAATTTTGGACGATTTTGCCTTCAAGCTTCCGTAATCATAAAAACTATGTAATTGCACTCTAAAATTCCGGATTCCATCACCCATTACTCTTATTAGCTGCATTTTGATGAATAAAAGTGGTTTCATCAATGCACGGTACATTGATTGTGTGAAATTACGATTTTACCCCTAACAGATCACCAACAAAATTTCTCGATTTAACCATTGATTCGATATATCTCTTGACACTATCTTAACCTCCTTTTCATGTAGAATATCATGGTATTTTTACTTCATCCTAATTCATTCTAGTTTGGGTACAATTTACGAAAATACCTTCGGGATGTAACCGTCAGTTTTCAATTTGTTTGCCATACTTCTCAAAATGATGCAAGTAAGGTATTTTGGCCTCAAAATTTCCATAATATCATTATTTCACTTTTCATACATTGTTTCTTCAGTCATACATACATATGGGCATGAAATTTCAAGTGCGACCCACATCACTATTTACTTATAATTTACAAAATATATTTCAAATAAATTAATAATTGCATATATACATTTGTACAGTACAAAATAAACGATTCTCACAATAACAAGCCTCAAAACTAATTTTTATATATAGGATTTATATATGATGCTGATAACTCTATGAAAATAGAGTTATTTTAGTACTTTATTGATTAATAATTATTTAATTCCCTCATTATTTTATTAATTATTCTCCTAATTTTATTAAATTCCTCATATTTTGCAGAAAAATAAATTCTAGATGAATTTTAGTCTTTTCGATAGAAAATAGATTGAAAATGAGCAAGAAAGAAGACTGGACCATAAAAAGACAAAAAGGCATAACTCATCATTTTCTCTCTCCTCTCTTGACATCTAGCAGGTCACATATCATTATCATACTCACTCCTAGTGGATAAGAACAAAGGACACATGACCAACAGATGGAGGACACATGCCTTTGCCACCTTGCATGCTAATGTGAACTAGAAGACAAAAAAAAAGGTGCTAGAAGGGGTGAGGTGTCCATGGCTGATGTGGGCACTTAAATGACATGAAAATATCTACTTGGAAGAGCCAAGGACATGAAGACAAGTGGTAATTTGTGCCAACTCATCTAGGATAAGAAATTACCTTTGTATCCCTAGGTTAAGTGACTATATACACAATGAGACCTAACCTAGGGTGGGCTGCATAAGGTTTCTTAGATTTATTTTCCAGCACTTTTACATGTTAGTAGTTTAGAGTAGCCACCAACGTGAATGCTTTATGTTTAAATTTCATAGTTAGATTTACTTGTTTTCCTGCAAATTTCTTCACATTTCCTTTACTTTCTTGTAAGTTTTCATTTAATCATTATGTGTTTGTTTTCAATTTCCAGCACTTTAATCTTCTTCTACTCTTTCTTCTTCTTTTATTTTTGTTTATGATTAGGTTCCATGCTCATAGAAGCTTGAGAGGTTGAAAAACTACCTCCATAGCTCTTGTGAAGGAACTTGATCCACATTTTCTGTCTTGGATTTTTATATATTGTTTCTCACTCATTTAATTGCTGTTTAGATTTTTTTTTCTACTGTTTTTAAGTATATTTTATTATCTTATTTAATTCCTTAAACTTTCCAATCAAAGCAAAATCAGAAAGATTGCAAAATAGGAGTTACATTGAAGTTAGGTGTTTCTTGTTTTCTATTTAGCGACTTACGGTTTTTTTTTTCAAATTTCTTCTTCAATTTGACATGATTTTCAATAGTTATTAGAGGGCTATTTAGGTCAGTTTCAAGGTTCATTAAAGTGTATTTAAGTCTGTAATAACTGTAAATTCTTTACTTGTGGTGAATTAAACAATGTAATTTTGAAAAATTTAATTATATTAAGAACTTTAGGTTTAAAGTGGTAATAGGTAATATAAATTAATAAATATAAAAGTGTGAAATATTGATGGAACAAAAAAAATGCATAAAATAAATTAAACTATTTAGAATATATATTTTGTTAAATATCAAAATGGAGTTAAAAATAAATGAATAAAAAAAAAGGAGAGAAAGAAATAAAATAAAATATAATATTGGAGAAGTGGCTTCTTGAAAAAGCCTTGACACACACCTAATCCCACTATCTTTTAGTCCACCAGCCACCTAAGATTTCCTTCATCACCGTCCATCATCATCATCATCATTATCATCATCATCATCGTGAGCACTCACTACTTATCCTCCCTTCCCCCATTTTCTGCTGCAACGAAAGTATAAACTCCTCACGACATTATCACCATTCAGCCATCATTCGGTGTTGTCCCAAAAGGCTCGAGTAAGGTGAAGTTTAAAGCCAGGGAAGGGCTGGTTTCGGGAGCCAAAACAGAGGAGAAAAGACTGAGTTCAGGCTGTCATTTGGGTGCTCTTGCCATGTTGGAAACAATGGTCTTTGGAGATGGAATGATTAGCTAAAAGAGGGCAAAACAGGGGCTGATCTAACGAGGAAAAAGGGCTTTCGACCATTTACTGAAAAGAAGAAAGAAGACAGGAAAAAGAAGGAAGAGAGGGAACCGAGAGTGTAACAAAACAAGGACAAGGGCTGCAAGGTGTTTCCATTCTTCTTGAACCAACGTAGTAGCTACAAGTTGCTGGTTTTTGACTCTATAGCAGCTTAAAGAGGTTGCATTCTTTTCGATACCAACAAGACAGCAAGGCTATCTCGGTCAGAAAGGTAGTTGGAAACGTGGAGCATTTTGCTTGGGAATTTCTCTAATCACGTGGAAGTAGACCAAGGCAAATACTGGTTTGACTGAGAGGTAATGTTAGAGTTGAGTAAGTTAAATTAAAGAATTAATTCTTGGAAATAAAATATGATAATTTTAGGCTGAATTGTGGCAGACGTGTATCATATTTGGTCTGCCTTATTTGCGTGGGAATTGGATAAAAAAAGAAAAGAAAAAGGGCTGGTCTGAACAAGAGATAAGGTGATTTATGATTTGAGTTAATTAAGTTTGATTTAAAGAATTAATTCAAGGAAACAAAGGGTAATACTTCAAGGCTGAACTGTGGCAGAATTGTATCGTATTTGGGCTGTTCGATTTTTGCGTGGAAGGTAGACAAAAGAAAAAGGTAAAAAGAAGCTTGTTTGGACGAGAGGCAAAGGTGTGGAAGAGGGCTGAACAAAGGTGCCTCTTAAAGCAAAAATAAGGGCTGTTGGAGAAGAAAATCATATGAAATGAAATTGGTTTTTGATGATCAAGAAGCTTGCCTCATAAATTGAAGAAAATTTCAACTACAAATCTGTGAGAATCAAGGCTGTTAGAGAAGCTTTTGGTGTTGACAAATAATAAAAGGTAAGAACTAAATTGATTATGAATATTTAAAGTACGATGGTAGAGTGAAATGGGGTGATGAAATATTATTGTTGATGTAGGTTTGACTGAGAAAAGAAAGTTGAAGTAGGAGAAGTAGCCTTTGACAGCCAAGGGAGATGTTGCAAGGTAATGCACTTAAGGGAAACTTTAAGAAATATACACTTTTTTAAAGTGATCCAAAAATGTAAACTTACTTAAGATAAATCAATAATATAAATTCTATTATTTTTATGCTTCAATATAAGAGGAAAGGATACAAGAAAAGGACATTAAACACTCAAAATATTAAAGATCAAGGATAGGGAAATCATGAGTGGTAAAAATTTAAGAAGTGCAAGTGTGCAATATCGACACTTGTGCTACACATTAAGGTAAGAGTTATATATCGGAACACAGGGGATACTAAATAAATTTTTAAAATCAATTGCCTTATGGTTTATAAACTTTATTTTCCTTGCACGGGATTTTTAATAAAATTAAGCCGTTCTATTGTCGGATTTTTGTAAAAATATTGGTCTGCGAAACAAGCTAGAGTTAAGAAAATGGTTTGAAAATAGCAATTCTCTAGCAAGTTTTGTTTTGAAAAAGAATACGAAATAGCATGATTTTGACTACTTATGGAAACTTTATCCGAAACACCCATTTTCATAGAAACTACCAAAGTTTTGTATTTTTAGAAAATATATATGAAAATGTTTTGAGACATGACTAACAGTCACTGCAGTATTATTTTGGACTATTGTGTGACCCTGATCCAGTCCACAGTAGGTATTGTTTTAGCTACTGTATGACCCTGATCCAGTCTACAGTAAAATTTCTAGGTTGTGTGACCTGGATCCAGTCCACAGTGGGCCCAGTTGACACCTAATCAGTGCTCACTGTGGACCCCCTCTGGACTATGGCCTTATGTCAACTGACTTGCACTTTCCCTCGCGGGAATATTTGAACTGCATGATTATTGCTTAGTCGTTTTGTCTCCAGCTTAATATATAAATATGCTTCTTTTCGTACTTATGTTGTTTATGGGTTCTGAATGTTTATTTTGAGAATTATGTTTCGAATTATAATGCTTATCTATAGTTTCGAATGAATTATTTTTTTGATGCATTGCATAAGCATGGTTTGGTTTCTGAAATGTATAAATTTCGATTTTGAGCCTTACTAAATGTTTTAGAAACTTACATATAGAAATTTAGTATCTGTCTCTTATATATATTTCTTATTGGGCTTTATAAGCTCACTCCCTTCTCCACCTTCTAGATTACCTGTAGTAGGAGTGTGTACATGAAGTGCTATTACATCCTTTGAGGTTTTGGTGCCATCTTCAGAGGTATATAATGTACAGTCGCTTGATTTATATTTAAACTTGCAATTTCAGTACTTTTCAAATATGGGGATGTAGCTAAAGGAAGTATATGACATATCTATGTTTTAGGATGATGCAGGCATCTTTGATATTTATATATTTTGTTAAGTGAATTGATTTGGAACGGTGAATGCATGCTTGCTTAGGATATTTATCTAGCTAATATAAATTTAGCTTAAGAGTAGAATTTGAGACATTATGTACAGGCCAATAAGGTAAACGGAAAAAAGGAAAAATTTGGTTCATAATTTTGGCATAAAGGGTTGTTACAAAAGTTGGTATCAAAGCAATATTGGTCTGATGTACGTAATGTCGGTAGGTGTGAGACCCGATTTTATTACACTGTACACTATACTTGTGAATTATTGATAGTGAAATTTAATTATTGAGTGGAATTTAAATAAAGATGGAAAGAATTTCCATTCTCAAATTGGAATTTTCGATTAATGAATTGTAGTATAGTGTATAAAGTTGAAACAAATATGAAAAGATGAATTAAAGACCATAGAATATGAGAAGAAAAAGATATCAGGAAATTGTTGAATGAAAGTGATATTTTATGGTATAAAGATACCAACAAATATGGTTATAAGAGAAAGGAAAATTTTATTGCATATAAGACTTTATTAAGTAGAAAAATGAAGGATTTAATTGGTGGAAATAGCTAGCAAAAGAGGCAAGAAACCCATCAAGTAAGTGCAGCCAACTTGGATGGTATGTTAGACTACCATGGTACCGATTTTTGCTGCACCAAAAAAATTAAAAGAATGCAATATAAAAAATACAAAAGAAAGGGAAGTTAGAAATATAGGGAGATTAATTGTTATTGACTAAAATGATATCAAAGATGGTAAGAAAGTCAAGAAGCATGGGCAACACGCAAAAGAAAATCCTTTGTTGTTTTAGTATGAACGGCTGGAAAGTTTAAAGGGAAGAAAGAGCAAAAATTCATGGATAAAACAATATTCAATAAAGAGAAGATTACACATAAAACAATGATTAAAAGTCTATTGGATGAAATATGCCATGGAAGAAAATGGAAGTCAACAAAGGTGCAGCAAAAGTGGACTTCCACGCCACTTTTGTTGCTGCTACTCGTTCTTCTTCAATCTTTTTAAAGGCTGATAAAAACATGATTTTTCTTAGTGTTAAATGGATAGAAATGGTGTTTAAAAATAAAGAAATTAAAGATATATATATATATATATATATATTAGAATTCTATTGGCTGAAATTAAGCAAAGAAAAAATTTAGAAACAAGGCCAAACCGATCAGCGTAGCAAAGTTCAAACCAACTTTGCTGCTTTGAGACGTTTCTGCCTAGCCTTTTTAAAGGCAGCCGAAACATGACTTTATGAGCAAAAAAATTAAGGAAATATAGTATAAAAGAACATGGAATTAATTGAAGTTTGACATAGTTAGAGTCTTAATTGTTGAAGTATAAAACAAAGGCAATAAAAGAAGTAAAGGACGTGTAAAATGGAGGACTTCCACGCTACCTTGAGCTGTAGCTTTTCTTCAACCATTAAATGAAGTTTAATGCTCAAAAAGACAAGGAAAGCATGAAGAAATGGATTAATTGTATATGTAACTAAATTTTGATTGGTTGGCATATATTAAAGGAGGTAGAAAATAAGAAAAAATTGTGCAGCTAACAGAAATTTCTACTGCACGCCACTTAAATATTCTGCTGCCGTTGTGATGCACGTCGTTTTGCTACCTTGTGTATACAGAAGTTAAAGTCAACTTGAGATAAAGTGCTGTTGGCTAAAGAATAAGACAATGAGGAAAATAAAGGCAAGGAACGGGCAGAAGAATTTCTGCACGCCGTTCTTTTAGCTGTAGATTATCTTCACAAATTAATGAGTGTAGAAAATAAATTGCTCCTCACCGTATTCTTTTTTGGCTGCGATTTTCTTCATCATTTAATGAGATATCAGACAAGGAAAATGATGAGGAAAACGATGGGAAGCTAAGTGGATTTGATAATAGGATAAATATCTGAGTAAGTGAAATAAGATCCAGTCGAACTTCTTCTTCTTAACCGATTATACGCAGCTGCTCATTTTGCTCATTTTTGCCCTCGTTCCTTCCATGATTCCTTAGCAAATTTTCACCTTTTTGCTAGCTAATTAGTCAAACCCTCTTCATAAACCTTTCCTTTACCTAAAGAGCACATGAGAACTAAGGAAAGGGAGGGCAGACGTGAAACAGAAAGTATTCTGTTTTGGGAGTAATGTCAATTTGGTCAAGCAAAGATAATGAGTTTTGGTGTTAATTTATTTCTTATGATGATTTTTAATTGTCATAGCATGGATGGTATAGTCAAGATATGGAATTTAAACTAAATAAATAAAGAGAAATAGGCTAAGGGATATTCAGTCAAGTGTGGAAGGCTTGACAATTGGATGGTTTGAAATATTCTAAATTGATGTTCTAGCTAAGAAAATGGTATAGAATACAAGTATGCCATTAGAAATTTATAAAATTAGATCAATAAAAATCTGCCAACTTTTGTGAAATTCGATGGGTTTATGAACTCATGGAGGACATGCATATTTTTGCATGTCAAATGTAGGAAATAACAACTTGATATGAGATAAGAATGTTAGAGAGGTTAAAATGGAAAATGAAAGCAAAATCAAGAAATGGCCAAAAAGGGGGATTTCAGCCATGACTCAAATGGGCATGATTAAGTGTTGAATTTTATAGGTTCATAATAGAAAATGAATATAGAAATTTAAAGAAGAAGACCTGTGAAATCGGAACCGAAAAAGGAGCTAAAACGAAAAAGTTCAGTTTTAGCACAGTATAATTTATACTGGTTGTGCCTATATTATGATATTAGTGGCTGCATTTTATGAAAATTAGAGGCTTAAAAGTAAGAGGAAAAATATTGATAATTTTTGATAAATTTATATTGCAGCCGGGAATTACAGATTTTGATAGGCGCAACCAAGGAGTTCGGTTTCGTAAGACAGGTAAGGGAGTGGTATGTGAAGTGAAATGCATGTCCTGTGGAGAAAAATGTTATAAAAATATTGAGAAAATGATTTGGTTTGAGATATGCATTAGTTTGATAAACTGTTTTCACAGACCATGATTTGGGCGAGCTATAAAGCTGACCCCTATGTTGTTTTCTAGGCAAGCCAAAGAAAGGCGACCCCTGTTTTAATAAAATCCAGGCGAGCCAAAGATAGGCAACCCCTTTGATATAATTCTGGGAGAGCCAACAGTGGGCGATCCCTTGTTTTTTTTTTAAAAAGAAATATTTTGTGGGTAACCCCCCAGTTCAACTCGGTGTGAGAGCCACAGTGGGTGATGTTAGTTCGCCACATGGGTGAATGAAAACATGCGAGTTCAATCCACTACGATAGGCGAGCCGTAATGGGCGAGCTGATAAGGGGCGAGCCGATTTAACTTGTGTTTTTCTCATACGAAAAATGGTGAAATTACTGGCTGTTTTTACTGTGTTTTGTAAACAAAAAATATAATACCTTTTTGGAAAACAATCATTTTAAAGAAATGATGAAATATGTGAAATATTCCTTAAGGGTTCTTTATGAGATATAAATTGATTTTCGAGACTTTAGGCCCCGAGTTTCATGCATTACTATTCACATGACTAATTGACCCTCTAAGTCATCAAAGGTCTCGAGGTCACCTGGCAAGTGTACCCAAAGACCACTTATAGATTATGACCATAGATCGAGTTGTGTCCCAGTGGAGACAATTACTGGGTTCCTTCAGGAACGATGATAGCATGATTTAATTGTAGGGTGATGCCTAGTCTCAACTTACTGATTTCTGTTTACTGAAAGGATTTACTGAATCCTGTTTACTGGTTACCATACTATATCGTAAACTGTTTAGCCAGTGTTTGAATATTAAAGACTATTCACTATATCCACTGTTTTCCTACTGGGTATGCTGTTAGGGAAAATAAACATTTTGTGGTATATAATTTTGGTTTTAAAAAGTAGCATACAACTCCTTTATTGAGCACGTTGTCGCTTACCCCCTTATTTCCACTCCACAGGTTATTGATTTGGATTAAAAGGTTTACCTTCCAAAGTTATCGGCTGCTAGAGTCAGCAGATATACGATATTGAAAGTACATTATATTCTTTTATATATATTTAGTAAAATTGTACAATACTACTTTGAGTAAAAAGGGAATGTAGGTGATCTCAAAATTTATGAGGTATTCATATTTCTATTTTGGTACTGAAATGAAAGTACCATTTATTTCTAAAGGGTTCATAGAATGTTAAGCATCACAGACAGCCCAACCAGTAAAAATGAGAGTGAATAAGAGTAAAATATGTGATTTACTGTAGATTCAGGGTGTTACAGATTTAATAGTATCAGAGCAGGGTTGGTCAGATGTCTAATGGTGCTTAAAACGAAAGTGAATAGTAAACATTCCCTGTAGTATTGTATAGTCTGAATGTATAAAGGAATCAAGTGATTGTAAACTGAATCAAGTGTTTAAAATGATGTGAAAGTTGGTGAATTAAGTGTTATAAAAAAATATTGTAATCCGAAAATTTTACATGAGATAGGTGATCTTGTTATCATAATGTCAGGTCTATTCAATAAAGTACAGTGAGGAACTCGGTGAGGGCCCCACCAGGACTTCTCTATCCATATCGAACTAAGATCCTGAAATGATGATATTGAACGGAAGGGAGATAACATCAGTGCATAGATCTTAAGATCGCCTGTTTAAAATGTATTTTAAAGAGAAAGAACTAATGGGGAATTGATGAACATATCCTCATATGGAAATAATTTCTCTGAGTCATAGATGACTAAATAGATCTAGAATGGATTGATAATGATAAAGTAACTGATAAGTGTAAAGGAGTGTTTATATGAACAATATTCTCTACTGCTAAAGCCACTCATACTCTAAGGAGTAATGTGACCGGAGTGTATACTATGGGAGGTCATGAGATAGTTGGCCCTATTATGGATTTTGTGGTCTGAACTAAATGTGAAAATATGGGGTATATTGGTTGGGGATTATTGAATATTATGAAAAGTGATACATTTATAGAGTGAAAACAAAAAAAAAGGTGAATCATGTAATCAATGATGTTAATATTGGTTCTATATACTCTTTATGTTTTTAGGAGAATAAATTAGATATTTATAGAACCGAAATATTGTGAAATATATGTGAAATGATTTGAAAGTTATAAGGATACATAGTGGATTTGTAAATAATGAGATATCTAGACATTGATGAATAAAGAACACATCTGTATCAGTGTAGCTGGTGAAAACATAGATGTTATGGTTCGAAAGAATAAGCATAATTTATGATTGAGTACCAAATTCCAAGTATTATTGTTGAGAATGAATACGAATACGTATTTATTCAAGATTGATGTTTTACTTGGTGCACTCAGTGAGGTATATAGAGTTGCAAGATTAATCTTTGAACAAGATATTGACGGATGAAAAGCGTATAGACAAGTGGTTATAAGATGATGTTCAAAACTCGACATAGCTCTTATGAGTTCTTTATGGTACTTAAGAGATTTACGAAATATCCTGTGAAGTATGTAAGTTAATGAATGAAAGATTTCAAATTCATACAGGTAAATTATAATGGTATATGTCTGTGATGTGTGAATATATGTATTGATAGAAGTAGCATCATAGAATAATGCCACAAACTTCTAGAAATTGAAAATCTTTTTGTTAAGTTCAGTAAAACATGAGTTCTAACTGAAGTATGTACATTAGAGACGTGCGGTCTCAAATGATTAAGTGGACATTGATTTGTCTAAGTAAAGGATATTACAACTAAAGTGAGATTAAAATATGGTTATTGAGGTATGAAATTTAGGAGGTTAACCTCTGTGATATAAATGAATTGTTGAGGAGTTTGTGGAATCCGCTGCTTTACTGATATGATACACACATGTGAGAAAGTGAGATGAAAGTAAATGAGTATGTACGAGTATAGTATTCAAAATTGTTAAATGACTTTAATGAAAGAGTACTACACTAAATTGAAAGCTACAGAAGTGATAAGTGTGAAAGGATGAGAATGATCCAAAGACAAGTCATATGATGACTAGGGAACACGAATTATGAGGTAGTTCGCAAGTATAAAAATAAATATGATTTCCTCTGATTATCATGTGGTTATGGCTAGAATTAATATGAAGTCAGATGTGACATATGAAATTAGTTATACTCAGAGGAGTAAGTACATAAAGTACCGTTAGTCATGTAAAAAGACATATAGGTATTGGGATTGTGAAATTGGATAAGTAACGTGAAAACGACATTGGTATTGTGATAATTTAAATTGCAGAATTTGATTGTGAAAAGATTACATCTTCAGGTACATTTCATAATTAAGTGATATTACATGTACCATAAGAGTCAGGGATGTAATGATAATACTATGTGAAAAGAGATATCAGGAAAAATTATTACCTAATGTCTCATTTACTGTAAATGATGATTAATAGTAAGGTTTGCCAATAAAGTGCAGCCAAGCTTCATTGTGAAATGATGGTTGTGGGATCGTAAAGAATTCGGAAGAATCATGACGTTATAGAAGTGACTATGGATTGAATGACCAAATTGATTCACTTCTAAATTGTCAAGTTCTTAATCTCTTGAGTGCCCTAGTCGATAAATATATCTGTGAAATGGTGAAAAGGTATGTAAAGTTCTAGTGAGCGAGTACATGTGATAGGGATCCCTTATTGGCCATATGTTTATAGAAAATAGAAAGGCTTTGGGATTCCAAATTTACTGTTAACACCGCTCCTTATTGATGTAAATATACAAGTGCTTTGTATAGACGCTCAATGACATGTTGAGAGCGGGTGCACTGGATGTAAAAGCTACTAGGACAAGTACATACGATTGATTAAAATTGTTTAATTGATTGTCGCCAAATTATTATCGATTTGGCACCAAATGAGATAATATGTGATAATAGTGTGAATTAATTACTGTATGAAAAGAAGTGAAAATTATTAACTCCCAAAATTGATAAATAATTCAGGGAGTATAAATAAATGGTGAAAAAGAGGAAATATGGGATTTAAAGGAAATTCGAAGGAACCGTAAAGGGTATAATGCTATCTGGATAATTGTGGATAAATTGACTAAGTCTGCTCATTCCTTGGTTATGAAATCTACTGATCCAATTATTGCCTTAGCCAAATTATATGTCAGGGAGATAGTGGAGTACACAGTGTTCCAGCGAACATTACATCTGACAGGGAGTCTTGCTTCGCATCTCATTGAGACAGAGATTTCAAGAAGCTATGGGATCCTAACTGAGTTTAACACCGTGTTTTATCCGCAGACTGACGGATAGTCCAAGCGTACGATACAGACGCTCGAGGATATGTGTGAGCATGTGCATTTGATGTTAAAAGCTCTTGGGACGATCATCTACCTCTGACAGAGATTACTTATAGTAATGGCTAATAGGTGAATATCGGTATGGCACCTTACGAAACTATATATAGCAGATGATATAGATCCACGATAACATGGGAAAAAGTGGGAGACTGTAAGTTATTAGCTCCCTATGTGGTCGAGCCGATTCCCAAAAAGGTACGAGTGAAAATATAGTTTTAAAGCTCTCACCCCTTAAAGACCAAATGAGAATCGATAAGAAAGGAAAGCTGAGTCCTTGATACATTGGATCTGTCGATACCTTAGGTCGCGTAGGAGATGTGGCATATCGGTTAGCACTACCGCTAGAGCTCTTACAGTGACAGGCCCGAATGAAATTTGGAGGACCAAATTTCTTAAGGTGGGGAAAAATGTGAGACCCGATTTTATTACATTGTACACTATACTTGTGAATTATTGATAGTGAAATTTAATTATTTAGTGGAATTTAAATAAAGATGGAATGAATTTCCATTCTCAATTTGGAATTTTGGATTCATGAATTGTAGTATAGTGTATAAAGTTGAAACAAATATGAAAAGATGAATTAAAGAGCATAGAATATGAGAAAAAAAAGATATCAAGAAATTGTTGAATGAAAGTGATATTTTATGGTATAAAGATACCAACAAATATGGTTATAAGAGAAAGGAAAATTTTATTGCATATAAGACTTTATTAAGTAGAAAAATGAAGGATTTAATTGGTGGAAATAGCTAGCAAAAGAGGCAAGAAAACCATCAAGTAAGTGTAGCCAACTTGGACGGTATGTTAAACTGCCATGGTACCGATTTTTGCTGCACCAAAAAAATTAAAAGAATGCAATATAAATAATACAAAGAAAGGGAAGTTAGAAATATAAGGAGATTATTGTTATTGACTGAAATGATATCAAAGATGGTAAGAAAGTCAAGAAGCATAGGCAACACGCAACAGAAAATCCTTTGCTGCTTTAGTATGAACAACTGAAAAGTTTAAAGGGAAGAAAGAGCAAAAATTCATGGATAAAACAATATCCAATAAAGAGAAGATTACACATAAAACAATGATTAAAAGTCTATTAGATGAAATATGCCATGGAAGAAAATGGAAGTCAACAAAGGTGCAGTAAAAGTGGACTTCCACGCCACTTTTGTTGCTACTATACGTTCTTCTTCAGTCTTTTTAAAGGCTGATAAAAACATGATTTTCCTTAGTATTAAATGGATAGAAATGGTGTTTAAAAATAAAGCAATTAAAGATATATATATTAGAATTCTATTGGCTAATTAAGCAAAGAAAAAATTTAGAAACAAGGCCAAATCGATCAGCTAAGCAAAGTTCACACCAACTTTGCTGCTTTGAGATGATTCTGCCTAGCCTTTTTAAAGGCTGCCGAAACATGACTTTATGAGCAAAAATATTAAGGAAATATAGTATAAAAGGACATGGAATTAATTGAAGTTTGACATAGTTAGAGTCTTAATTGTTGAAGTATAAAACAAAGGTAATAAAAGAAGTAAAGGACATGTAAAATGGAGGACTTCCACGCCACCTTGAGCTGCTGTTTTTCTTCAGCCATTAAATGAAGTTTAATGCTCAAAAAGACAGGGAAAGCATGAAGAAATGGATTAACTGTACATGTAACTAAATTTTGATTGGTTGGCATATATTAAAAAAGGTAGAAAATAAGAAAAAATTGTACAGCTAACAGAAATTTCTACTACACGCCACTTAAATATTTTGCTGCTGTTGTGATGCACGTCGTTTTGCTACCTTGTGTATACAGAAGTTAAAGTCAACCTGAGATAAAGTGCTGTTGGTTGAAGAATAAGACAAAGAGGAAAATAAAGGCAAGGAACGGGCAGAAGAATTTCTGCACACCGTTCTTTTGGCTGCAGATTATCTTCACAAATTAATGAGTGTAGAAAAAAAATTGCTCCTCACCGTATTCTTTTTTGTCTGCCATTTTCTTCATCATTTAATGAGATATCAGACAAGGAAAATGATGAGGAAAACGAAAGGAAGTTAAGTGGATTTGATAACAGGATAAATATATGAGTAAGTGAAATAAGCTCCAATCCAACTTCTTCTTCTTAACTGATTATACACAGCTGCTCGTTTTGCTCATTTTTGCTCTCATTCCTTCCATGATTCCTTAGCAAATTTTCACCCTTTTGCTAGCTAATTAGTTAAACCTTCTTCATAAACCTTTCCTTTACCTAAAGAGCACCTAAGAACTAAGGAAAGGGAGGGCAGACGTGAAACAGAAAGTATTCTGTTTTGGGAGTAGTGTCAATTTGGTCAAGCAAAGGTAGTGAGTTTTGGAGTTGATTTATTTCTTATGATGATTTTTAATTGTCATAGCATGGATGGTATAATCAAGATATGGAATTTAAACTAAATAAATAAGGAGAAATAGGCTAAGGGATATTCAGTCAAGTGTGGAAGGCTTGACAATTGGATGGTTTGAATTATTCTAAATTGATGTTCTAGCTAAGAAAATGGTATAGAATACAAGTATGCCATTAGAAATTTATAAAATTGGATCAATAAAAATCTGCCAATTTTTGTGAAATTCGGTGGGTTTATGAACTCATGGAGGACATGCATATTTTTGCATGTCAAAGGTAGGAAATAACAACTTGATATGAGAAAAGAATGTTAGAGAGGTCAAAATGGAAAATGAAAGCAAAATCAAGAAATGGCCAAAAGGGGGGATTTCGGCCATGACTCAAATGGGCATGATTAAGTGCTGAATTTTATAGGTTCATAATAGAAAATAAATATAGAAATTTAAAGAAGAAGACCGGTGAAATCGAAACCAAAAAAGGAGCTAAAACAGAAAAATTCAATTTTAGCACCAGTATAATTTATACTGGTTGTGCCTATATTATGATATTAGTGGCTGCATTTTATGAAGATTAGAGGCTTAAAAGTAAGAGGAAAAATATTGATAATTTTTGATAAATTTATATTGCAGTCGGGAATTACGGATTTCGATAGGCGCAACCGGGGAGCTCGGTTTTGTAAGATAGGTAAGGGAGTAGTATCTAAAGTGAAATGCATGTCCTGTGGAGAAAAATGTTATAAAAATATTGAGAAAATGATTAGGTTTGAGACATGCATTAGTTTGATAAACTGTTTTTACAGACCATGATTTGGCGAGCTATAAAGCTGACCCCTATGTTGTTTTCTGGGCAAGCCAAAGAAAGGCGATCCCTATTTTAATAAAATTCGGGCGAGCCAAAGATAGGCAACCCCTTTGATATAATTCTGAGCGAGTCAACAGTGGGCGATCCCTTGTTTTTTTTTAAAGAGAAATATTTTGTGGGCGACCCCCAGTTCAACTCGGTGTGAGAGCCACAGTGGGTAATGTTAGTTCGCCACATAGGTGAATGAAAACATGCGAGTTCAATCCACTGCGATGGGCGAGCTATAATGGGCGAGCTGATAAGGGGTGAGCCGATTTAACTTGTGTTTTTCTTATACGAAAAATGGTGAAATTACTGGTTGTTTTTACTGTGTTTTGTGAACAGAAAATATAATACATTTTTCGAAAACAATCATTTTAAAGAAATGATGAAATATGTGAAATATTCCTTAAGGGTTCTTTATGAGAATATGTGAAATATTCCTTAAGGGTTCTTTATGAGATATAAATTGATTTTTGAGACTTTACGCCCCGAGTTTCATACATTACTATTCACATGGCTGATTGACCCGTCAAGTCATCAGAGGTCTCGAGGTTATTTGGCAAGTGTACTCGAGGACCACCTATAGATTATAGCCATAGATCTAGCTGTGTCCCAGTGGGGACAATTACTGAGTTCCTTCGAGAAAGTTGTTTTTCCTTCGAGAACGATGTGTTCCTTCGAGAACGATGATAGCATGATTTAATTGTAGGGTGATGCTTAGTTTCAACTTACTGATTTCTATTTACTGAAAGGATTTACTGAATCCTGTTTATTGGTTACCATACTATATCGTAAACTGTTTAGCCAGTGATTTGAGTATTAAAGACTGTTCACTATATCCATTGTTTTTCTACTGGGTATGTTGTTAAGGAAAATAAACATTTTGTGGTATGTAGATTTGGTTTTAAAAAGCAACATACAACTCCTTTACTGAGCACATTGTCGCTCACCCCTTTATTTCCACTCCACAGGTTATTGATTTGGATTAAAAGGTTTACCTTCTAGAGTTATTGGCTGCTAGAGTCAGCAGATATACGATATTGAAGGTATATTATATTCTTTTATATATATTCAGTAAAATTGTACAGTACTACTTTGAGTAAAAAGGGAATGTAGGTGATCTCAAAATTTATGAGGTATTCATATTTCTATTTTGGTACTGAAATGAAAGTACCATTTATTTCTAATGGGTTCATAGAATGTTAAGCATCACAGACAGCCCAATTGGTAAAAGCGAGTGCGAATAAGAGTAAAATATGTGATTTACTGTAGATTCAGGATGTTACAGTAGGTCAAGAATTGGTTACATCCCTTAAGTACTATACATGTCTGAGTATATACTATACATAATTGCGTAAATGGTACTAAATATGTTTGTTTTGCCTAGGTTATCATTTAAAATGAGAGGACGTTATAGGAGCGTGAGGAATGTCGATAGGAGACAAGAAGTGCCAGAACCTGAGACTCCAACTCCAAAACCCCCTTGTCCTCCTCAGCTAGAGCCTGATGGGAGCGTAATGTTCGGCTGGAGAGGACTATAGACACCATGTCTTAGAATATGAACACCATTCTGCCATGTTTACCCAGTTCATGGCAAACTTCAATAATAATCAGGGTCAAGCAGCCCCACCATTGGCACCAATACCACCACCTCCACCACTAGTAGTGCCTTCTCCTGTGCCTCCACCACTACTTGCCCCTCAGCCTCCGGCTCAGCCCGCACCACCTTTAGCTCAGCCAGTCTAGCCCTAGCTCAACTCGAGGTACCTACTCCGGTACAGCCTCAGGTAGGTCCACTAGAAAATTGTAGTTTGACCCAGCTCCGAGAGTTTAAGAAATTCAATCCTCCTAAGTTCAAGGGGAAAAGGACCCGATAGTGGCGGAGAGTTTGGTGAATGTGGTTGAAAAGCTATTTGGGAACATGACATGCTCCGAGATAGAGAAAGTGGGCTTGGCTACCTTCTTACTTGTGGATGAGACGGAGCATTGGTAGAAGTACACCAAAACTGTATTGAAGGCTAGGTATATTGCAGTTATGTGGGACATATTTTTGGAGTACTTTCTTAAACAATACATTCCCTGTACGGCCCAAAGAAGGATGCAGGCAGAGTATTTAAATCTGACACAAGGAAATCAGACGATGGATCAATATGAGTCACGATTACTGCCTTCAGCCGTTATGATCCACAAACGGTGAGTAGTGAGGAACACGGTGTAGAGAGGTTTTTGGCTTAACTACGACCATTTATCAGGTCTCAATTGGCCTCATTTGATATCTCAACCTATGATGAGGTTGTTAGGAAGGCCCAGTTATGTGAACAAGATTACGAGTTCCAACAAGTGGAGTATGGGTCTCGTTTTAAGAGTAAGGGTAAGGAGAAAAGTAAGAGAGCCTCATATGATAGATCTTTTGGAGTTGGGAGGTTTGTTAAGAAGCCCAGGAGAGATGAGTCCTTTGCTAGGAGGCAAAGTGGGGATAGGACTGTTGGGGACTGATTGAGTAGGCCATTATTACTGATAAGGTTATTGATAGTCAGAAGGACACTGCTGGGACAACATGTACTAGTTATGGAAAGGTGCATCCGGGTAGGCCTTGTCATTGTGTTACGGGCGCTTGTTTTAGGTATTGACAGAGAAGACACGTGTGAGTTCCCTTGAACAACCGATTCGTCAGAGGAACCAAGCGAATAGGGAAGAAGAAAGAATCACTGTGTCTGTGGCAGAATTCGAGGCTCTGAGACAGTAGAGTGAAGAAATGACTCAGGCGTTGAGAGCCATGGTAGACCTATTCAAGGGAGTCCTCCCGACATTGAGTATGTTGCTGGTCGTGTAGAATTTGGTGGGAGAAACAAGTCGAGGGGTCCTGCCGCATGCGTTTGGGCACCAAGAGGATGCGACAGCGGTAGATCCCTTTTGGCGACAGGAGGCTCCCCTCAAAGAGGATGATGATATTCAGCAAGAGGCAGTAAGACAGGGGAGCAGGAGGCCTGCTGCAGGTACCCAGCGGGAGGCTGATGAGGTGATAGACCTGGAACCTGCGGCAGGAGTCGGGCAATAGATGTCTGATGTCGAAAGTGTTGGTACCAACTTAGAACAAGGTGTCGAAGGTGCTGGAAAGAACAATGGCGATGACCAAAGCACTTGGGGAGCCGAGTCAGAGTTTGATGCCACTTGGTGTACACGAATGGCACGAACAAGTGCACCTCAAAGAATGGGTAAGGAAATAGTGGCCGAAGACCTGCCTGATTCGTCTCATGCCAGGAATAAACTTACTCCCTCAGTGGACATGAAGAAGATGATAGAACAAGTACTTGAAGAGAAGAAATTAGTGTTCGCAGAGGAGAGCCAGAGGAGAAGGGTACCATTTTGCACAACCATACTGCAGAAACCCCTACCTCCAAAATTCAAAATGCCACAGATGATCGCATACACTGGAAAGACAGACCTCTATGATCATATGCAGAATTATGAAGCGCTAATGTTATTACATGGATGGGAAGATGAGATAATGTGCAGGGCCTTTTCTCTAACTCCGTCCGGGCATGTGATGAAGTGGTTTAATAACCTGACTGAGGGGTCTATGGTCTCTTTTGACCAACTGCAAAGCGAGTTTCTTAAGGCGTTTGCGGTGAATAGTCAGAGAAGGAAAGAACCGACTTATTTACTCACTCTTAAACAAGGAGTTAAGGAGTCATTGAAGAGTTATGTCGATCGTTTCAAAGACGCTACTCTAGAAGTGTGGGACCTACAAGTCGGTATAGCCGTGGCAGCCATTTTTGCAAGGAACAAGGTCTAAAAAACTACAAGAATCCCTGTCGCTAGACCAGCCAACCACAATCTCAGACCTCCTTTCTCGGGTGAATAAATATGTCACCCAGGAAGAAGTGATGAAAATGGTGGGGAATGGAGAATCCAATGAGGGAAGGAAATGAGGAAGAGAAGCTCCTGAAGCATCCTCTAGTCAGTCAAGGAAATTTGACAAAGCCTCTACAATGAAATATACCACCTATACCCCATTCACTGAATCTCGAGCTTCAGTGTTAGTGGCTATTGAGGGGTCAGGTCTTATATTGTCCCCAAAGAAAACATCTGGCAATTTAGGTCGTGACCCAGACTTGTACTGCAACTACCACTCAACACATGGGCATTCGACGGAGAAATGTAGGGAGTTAATGAATCAGCTAGAGAAGCTAGCGAGAGATGGAAAAATAAATCGATTTGTGTGGAGAAGTGACAGGAGCAATTATCCTGCACGAAACAGAGGAAACTACTTTAGAGACAGAAGAGGTGAAAACAGGGGAATTGTAAGGTGAAATGAAGGTGATAGGAGAGATAATGATAGGAGGACGGATAGAAGGAATAGAGAAGAAGATAATGAACCCACAAGGTCAGCTATTAATGTGATATCAGGAGGTGAATCCTTAGCTGGTACATCTTTCTTAGCTCGGAAGTCTTATGCCCGGCAGGTTCACCAAATTAACTCTGTAATGGAGGAAAGGCAGGATGAGGAGCCTATTACTTTTACGCCAGCTGATAGAGGAGACGTAATGATCCCTCATGATGATCTAATGGTGATTTCAGCAGTGATAGCAAAGCATCCAATGAGTCGTATCCTAGTCGATAATGGGAGTTTGGTGAATTTGATATACTGGAATTGCTTTGAGAATATGAATATCTCAAATGACAGACTAAAGCCGATGCCTACACCATTATATGGTTTCTCTGGAGAGAAGGTGAAAGTGATAGGTGCCGTTCAGTTGCCTGTTACATTAGGAGAGAGCTCGAGAAGTGTCGTCCGTCAAGTGTTGTTCATGGTGGTAAAGTCAACATCCGTGGCTTATAATATGATCTTCGGACGACCATTGTTAAATGACATGAGAGCGGTGGTGTATCCCTGTTATCTGCTAATGAAGTTCTCGACTCCCCAGGGTGTTGGACAAGTAAGGGGAGACCAAAGGAAGGCTAGGACGTGCAATATCACATCCACCACATGTAAGGGGATTCAGAGGAAGGAAACCCTTACGATTGAAGAACCACCTAAGCCAAAACCTGATGAGGAAATGGAGGCGGTCCGGTTGGTTGAAGGGGATGAAGAAAGAGTAATATATGTGGGAAGCCAGCTGTTTGAAGAAATAAAAGGGAAAATAATCCAATGTTTAAAGGAAAACACTGATGTGTTTGCATGAACCTCATCTGATATGCCTGGGATTGACCCTGAAGTTGCTTGTCATCAGTTGACCATAGTCCCAGGGGCAAGGTCGATAAAGCAGAAGAAGAGAAATTTTGCTCCGAAGAGGCAACAGGCCATAAACGAAGAAATCTCGAAGTTGTTGCAGGCAGGGTTTATTAGAGAAGTTAACTATCCAGAATGGTTGGCTAACATTGTAATGGTGAAGAAAGCCAACGGAAAATGGAGAATGTGTGTGGACTTCATAGATTTGAACAAACCTGCCCTAAGGATTCGTATCCACTACCTCTAATTGATAAGTTAGTATATGAAACTTGTGAGTACGAATTGCTTAGTTTCTTAGATGCCTTCTCAGGGTACCACTAGATCATGATACATCCAGAGGACGAGGAGAAGACCTCGTTCATTACCGATAGTGGAACATATTGCTATCGAGTAATGCCGTTCGGTTTGAAAAATGCAAGGGCAACCTACCAGCGCATGGTGAATAAGGTGTTCAAAGACTTGTTGGGCAACACCATGGAAGCTTATGTTGATGACATGATCATAAAAAGCCGAAGGGAAGAGTCACATACCGAGAAAATGACGAAGGTATTTAATGTGCTGCGGCAGTATGAGATGAAGTTAAACCCCAATAAATGCTCATTCGGGGTGAGGTCTGGAAAGTTTTTGGGATTCATGATCACTAATCGGAGGATATAAGCTAATCCCAAAAAAGTTCAAGCTATTCTGAACATAAGGCCACCCAATACTGTTAGAGAGGTTCAAAGACTAACAGGAAGGATAGCAGCTTTGAATCGCTTCTTGTCCAAATCACCTGAGAGGAGTCTACCATTCTTTAAGGTGATAAAGGCTGGAAAGAACTTCAAATAGATAGAAGAGTGCAATGACACTTTTGAAAAGTTAAAGGACTACCTGAAAGAGTTGCCTCTATTATCTCGACCACAGCCTAGAGATCACCTCCTCATGTATCTTGGTGTAGGAGAGAAGGTTGTAACTGCAGTCCTACTAAGGAAAGAAGGAGACAGGGACTGTCTGATCTATTATGTAAGCAAAGTCCTGCTAGATGCCGAAGCGAGGTACCCACTACTTGAAAGAATAGCCCTATCCTTAATGATGGCAACGCGAAAGTTACGACCTTACTTCCAGGCTCACTCGGTGACTATCTTAACAGACCAGCCTTTAAGGCAAATACTGCCAAAGCCAGAGCACTCCGGACGTCTGACTAAATGGGCTATCGAGTTGAGTGAATATGACGTCCACTTCCAGCCTCGCTAAGCAATAAAAGGGCAGGCACTGGAAAATTTCATTGTAGAATGTACAGGCTGGGAGGTTCTAGAAGAAACAGAGTTAGTCTGGTAGAAATTATTTAAGGATAGGGCTCGTAACATGGATGGTAGTGGAGCTGGAATTGTGCTAACTTCACCTGAAGGGGAAACCTATGAGTATTCCCTGTGTTTCGATTTCCCAAGCTCGAACAATATAGCTGAGTACAAGGCCTTAATAGCTGGGATGAAACTAGCGGAGAAATTAGAAGTTAGCAACTTAATAGCCATAGCGATTCACAATTGATGGTAAATCAATTCTCGGGTGAATATGAAGCATGAGAACCAGTTTTAGTCCCCTATCTGCAGAAAGTGCAATTATTGGCACAATCGTTTAAGAACTTTCAATTGACTCAGATAACCGGTCTGAGAACAGTCATGCGGATGCCCTCTCAAAGTTGGATTCTTCTAAAGGAATCAAAGGCGGTATGGTTAAAGTAGAATCCCTTGCTAAGCCAAGTATCGAAGAAAAAGATGTCTGCGATGTCAAGATCGGAGGTGATTGGAGAAGCTCGATCAAAGACTACATATTGGGGGGCACACTCCCAACTGACAAAGATGAAACCCGAAGGCTAAAGTTGCAAACTGCCAGATTTACTATGGTGAACGGAGAACTCTACAAACATGGATTCACTATGCCCTTGCTAAAGTATCTAGGGCCTCAACAGGCTGAGTACACCCTAGCTGAAGTCCATGAGGGGATATGCGGTGAACACTTAGGAGCTCGAGTTGGCCACAAAAATATTGCATGCGGGATTTTATTGGCCTACATTGAAGAAGGATACCACTAAAAAGGTGTGAAAGTGCGAAAAATGCCAAAAGTTCTCCCCTATAGTCACTGTACCAGTCTCGACCCTTCAGAGCACTCTTCAACCAATGCCATTTGCGCAGTGGGGGCTAGACATCATGGGACCTTTTTTCTTGGCATAGGACAGAGGAAATATTTGCTCACAGCCACAGACTACTTCACAAAGTGGATAAAGGCAGAGCCTTTGGCTACAATTTCTGAAAGAAAGGTGGAAGCAATGGTTTGGAGGGATGTCATTTGCCGTTTTAGGATACCTCGTGTGCTTAATGCCGATCATGAAAAACAGTTCGATTGTGACACATTCCGAACATTCTGTAAAGGCCTAAGCATTCAATTAAGAATCTCCTCTGTATCTTACCCTCAAGCTAGTGGGTAAGCCGAGGTGAGCAACCGAACTATACTGCATGGTTTGATGACCAGACTGGACAAGGCAAAGGGATCATGGGTAGATGAGCTCCCAAGTGTCCTATGTGCCTATAGAACGACAAGTAAGGTGTCGACAGGGGAAACACAGTTCAATTTGGTGTATAGGATTGAGGCCTTCATCCCGGTTGAAATAGGGGCTGAATCACCTAGATTAATCCCTTAATTGAAGAACTTAACTCTCAGAGACTAAGGGAGAATCTGGACCTGATAGATGAGTTGAGGGACACAGCAAAAGTAAAATTGGCTGCCTATCAATAGAGGGTAGCCGCTTATTATAATGCGCGAGTTAAGAACAGAGAATTGCAAGAAGGAGACCTAGTACTGAGAAAGTCGGCAATTACAAACGCCCATAAGGAGGATGGAAAATTCCAGGCTAATTAGGAAGGACCTTACAGAATCAAAAGGATGATCGGACCTAGCACATGCACCTTAGAAACCTTGCAAGGAAAGAAGATCTCGAAGACTTGGAACGCCAACCATCTCAAGCTGTACTGGCAGTGAAACATTGTACTCTTTTATGATTCTTGTCTTTATTTTTCCATCTATTAATCTGTTACTTTACATATATTATTGTTTTGTGATTATCTGATTCATGAATAAAGGCCAACTATTCACTTTCTATATTCTCTAATGCAATGTGTTAGACAAATTATGTGATACAAGAATCAGAATGAGGCAAAAGCTGGCCAATCAAAGGTCCCTAAGCGAAAAATGCACGAGACGGGTGAACAAAAAGTCCTTAAGTGAAAAATGCGCGAGACGGGCAAACAAAAAGTCCCTAAGTGAAAAATGCAAGAGATGGACAAATCAAAAGTCCCTAAGAGAAAATTCACGAGACGGGCAAATCAAAAGTCCTTAGAGATGCAGAACATGAAGCATGTTACGAGGTACGTTACAATATATATATGTGCTGCAATTGGTTCAAAAATATATATATATTCTGTGATTGGCTTATCAAATCTAACAAGTCCTCAAGCAAAAAAGGTGCGAGATAGGTACAAATGCTCGAGAAAAGTTCATCTTTGAACAGGAACAATAACACTGTCTCAAAGCAGAACTTGAGGAGCAATATGGTGTAAAGGTACGCTCTATGCCGCAAAATAGAATTATCCGATATTTCTAACGCTTTAATGTTTTTTTTAGAGCTTTGTGATATAACAGTTATGAATACGAAATATTCATTCAGACAAATGAAGAAAAAGCTACAAAAAGAAATTGTACTTTTCATTGAGAATGAATCTTTACGTTGAGTTTACAAACAAAATGAAATACAAAATATCCTAATCTATGATGAGGACCAAGTCAGCCGGCTGAGAAGACACCGCATCAGCACTAGGGCTTTCAATAACCGAAGGATCGGGAATTTGAGGAGCTTGAGGATCAGTAACTTGAGGAGTAGGAAGATCAAGGTCCTGGGGAGCTGAAGGAGCCATCCCGGAAGAGGGAGCATCACTTGAAGGCCCAGCCACAGCCGTAGAGTCTGGCACAGGATCAACAACAGTAGAATCAAAAAATTGGAGCTCATCGCCATATAACTCTAGCAATGCTTCGATAGACTCGGGTTGATCACTTGCCTCGATAGGTTCTGGCTCATCAAGCACCACTGCAGGCATGGATTGGTCACGTGCCTCAGTAGGCCTGCGTGGCTGTCGAGGAGGCCATGGACCTTCAAGATTGTCCATGTCGTCTGTGGCTCCTTCATATAAATACTCTTCCGAACTTTGCGAGTCGGGTTCATATTTGGTCCAGGAAAGAGCTTCATAATACTGGGCCTCTTCAGTGAAAAGCAACTCAGGGAAGGTCTCGTTAGGTCGATGCTTCTCCAACCAAGCACGAGCCAAGTAGAAGACGTACTTGGTGAATCCTGCCGCAAAATCCTCCTTCTTCTCATGGCAATGTTGAGACAGGCGGTATTCACGGACAGCCTCGGCTCGGACCTCCCTTTGCCGATCCAACACGCTCTGTAGCTCATCGATGGCCTCATCCCTCTGCCTCCTCATGTCGTCCCGATCATTGGTTGCCTTATTATAGGCCTCTTGATATCCATGAAAGGAGGCTACCTTCGCCTGTTCTTCTTTCAACCTCTACTCAAGATCCTTATTCTTCTTCGTCAATTCCTCGACCCTATCAGCATATGGACGAAGCTGAATAACCTCATTCAGAAGCGCCATTTTTGCCTCTCGGAGCTCACGAATTTCTTTATCAACTTGCTCTCTAACAGCCCTATGCCGTGCATTAACTGCCACCGTTTGCTAAGCCGACTGACAAAACAAAGAACAGAAATAACTAAAAAACCCGATGAAAGAGGTTAAAAAAGGGAATATAATTACCAGTTAAGTGTGACACTCCCACCTTTATCGCAAGATAGTCAGAGTTATCCTCAGCTTCTGCAAGGTTCGTGAAAAGCCCCGCCTCATCACGGGGAAGGATTGAGCTCCAAGCCAGACGAGATGCTATCCCGGTCTCCTCAATGCTATCAATTATCGTTCACTTCGGGATATGTCTGGAAGTCTTCTCCATCTACGACGACCCCACTATCAACTACATAGCGCTTCATGGTAGGATTGGCTACCTTAGGCAAGATTGGGCTCGTAGGCATCGAGGCTTCAATGATCAACTTCTTCCTATATTTACGCCTAGGATGGCGATGAGCTGACCTATCCTCGGCAACATGGGAACCACCTTCTTGGCGGGCTGACTCACTCCTCTGCGACCCAGAGCTTTGTTGATCGTCTGAGCTACGATCACGAATAAGGGGCCTGTTTCGCTTGTTTCTCCTGACCTCTTGCGCAAGATGGCTAGGCCCGCCGGTAGTCAGAGGAGGGTGAGTAGGAGCACGAGGATGTCCGGAAGCGGAGGCTCCGACCTGCGATTATAGTTGAGAAGGAGGAGCCGCTCTGGCAGAAGCATTGGCCTGCATTCTACGCATAGCTCTGTGAAAGTCCATATCTACGTAATACAAGGAGAAGGAATTATCAAACCAAAATCCAAAAACGCCACGCATATGGATATATGAAGTAAAGAAAATTAGAAACCTATAATATCACCAAAATCCTCTAAGGTATCTAAGTTTGCAACCAAAGGAAAGTCATGAAAAGGACTCCCAAAGGCATTGTCTTGGTCCCATTCAAGTTCTTCATCAGATGGATCATTGGCATCCGCGACCCTGGATGCCTTGTTTCCTTAGACAGGAAAAGGTTCATCTACGAAACGACCTACGGGAATAGTTGATTCAACTATGGGAACTGAAGATGGGCGACTGGAACTAGAACCAAGAACTGACGAGGTTGTAGGAAGGTTAGACAGAGGAGCAGTAGCAGAAGTCCCGGAAACGACTCGGCTTACTCCTCAACCGGCTACTGTAATATTCTCTGGGGTTAAAAGGGAAAATAAATTACGTTCTCTAATAGAACAAATTTGCCGTATAGGCTCACTAAAGTGGTCTCTTAAGGATTCTACTCTAAATCTTTCTGAGCGTTTCGAGTGGTTGCTGGTATCACGATTCCATGTAGTGCGAATTGGCAAATCACTTGGAATCTCGACAATGACCCACTCGCTCTCAAAACCACGCAGTTTGTTAGGAAGGTCCGAAAAAATTTTGTTATTGGGAAACTCGTCGACCTTTAACCTCTGGAAAGAAAACGTTATCAATCCTTTCAAACCACGGACTCTAAAAAAGGCACTCAAGATGGGAACAGTAGGAACAATACCTAAACTATGACATACCATCGAAAATCCTACTATTTGAGCCCAAGCATGAGGATGAAGTTGACAAGGAACTATATCTTTGTACTTTAGAAATGCTAGACCAAACTCCGGCAACAGAAAATGAAAACCAAAGAGTAAGGACGCTTTATGCACAGCTACGCCGTTTCTAACTAGGTCAGGCATAACCTCCATACTGACTAGAAGTCTATAACGGTAACCGGAAGGAAGGGAAAAACGAGTGTTGAGATCCTTTAAGTCTGCATTTGTCAGTGTACATTCAATACCACCCCTTCTAAGTGATTTACTCGAGCGTTGCGAGGACATGGTTAAAAAACAAATAAAAACCAGAAGGTGGCGACAGACCCACTGGGTAAGAGACCTAGTAGACGACAGACGAACTGGGCGAGAGACCTAGTAGACGACAGACTTACTAGGCGAGAGACCTAGTATGTGGGAGACCTAAACTCTACGCGAGAGACTAAGACACCTGCGGGAGACCTAAAAATAGTTGCGAGAGGTGATAAGCAAGACGACAAGTGTATACTTACTGTCACTGCGATAAGCGAGAGACTCCTGGTGTGAAAACGAAAGACTCTTTTGGCGACAGACTCTTTTAGCGAGAGAGCTAAAAATTCGGGCTACAGACTGCTACTCAGCAGTTTTCATATGCTCTTTTTTCGAACCCCAGCCGTTTATATAACCGCGACAGGGAATGCCAAACGTCGCGCCTGACCACGTCTCCCACAGAGTAGAGCTTTTTCACCTACAAGAAATATTAGAGAAAATTACAATAATCAGAAAACTATTCACATTGGGCTAGGGCCCAAAAACACATATTTATACTCTCTTGATTGGAGAAATCCAACAAGAGAGTGGGAAGCAATTGATATGAAAAAGTTTATCTACATTGGGCCAAGCCCAATATTGTTAGAATTCACCACGTGGCAAGGGATCAGTGGGCCACGTGGCCTTCAGCGACAGAGGGCACAGCCTGCGACAGAATGTCTGTCGCAGGCGATAGACTCCTTCGTCAACCGCCTGTCGCCCTCGATTGACATGTGGCGCTTCTCCGGGCTTCTGCCAGCAATAGACTCCTACCGCCAACCACATGCCACACTTTTGAGTCTCTCGCCGGCGACAGGCTACTGATACTTCCGGGATTTACGAAATCTGTGTTTTATTTGGAAACAAACTCTTAGTAAAAAGACGTGATCACCCTCAGCTAATTACCCTAGAATATTCGCCTATAAATAGGCTCCAGGTACAATCTTATTCTTGAATTTTTGACTACTGGCTTTTACGCTTCCCAATACTGACGAACTTTTTGCTGACTTAAGCATTGGAGTGCCTACGCAGTGAACCACCCCTGCGTCCCTCTGACTTTTCTTGTTTTACAGAAGCTTCTTGGAGACACGTGGAGACACGTGGAGACAGAGTACGAACAGCACGTCAGCACACCTTTATTGTTGTTTTGTGCAACAACAAATTTCAATATATTTAATAACATGATTGTAAACATATGAAGTAGGTGTTTCCCATGGGATTTGGAACAGCAATTTTATTTTTTGGTTCCCTAGCAAATAATTATGCACATAATGTAAATCAAGGACATTGCTTTGAAATTTAGATAGTAGCTTGCAAAAGGGTAGTAGAAGGCAGCAAAAGTGATTTATGTTAATATTATAACATATAGTTTTTTTCTAAATCTTTTATTTTCACATTCATTTATTATGAAATTACTTAATTAAGTATTTGATGTAATAAAAAAATAATGTTAAGCATTTAATGTAATAAAAAAATAATGTTATTAAATTTCATACTTTCATATTTATTTGTCATTATAATGAAAAGTAGTATTATGCACATTTTGTTATATTTTACATACATTTATAAATCACATCTTAGTTTACACTAGACCTGTTCATGGGCCGGGCCGGGTTCGAGCTGGGCCCATGACAGGTATTAACGAAATTTTCCCAAGCCCAAGCCCGGCCCGGCCCGACATTCAGGCCTGATTTTTTTGTCCAAGCCCGTTTTCATTTTTATACTACAAGCCCGAGCCCGATCAGAAAATAATTTTTTTATATTTATTTGTTTTTTATTATTTTATACCCTTTAAAATTTAATATAATTTGTCAAAATTTATATATTAATTTCCATATTAAATATTTATAATCATATTTATTATTCAATAGTATTTTATATACATATAATTATATTATATTTAGTAAATATATATATAAATTTAATTAATATTAAAAAAGATATATAAAAAATAAAAAAAATTCATAATTCGGGCCGGGCCGGGCCGAGCCCGGGGTTTGAAAGGCAAGCCCGAGGCCCGGCCCGTTTTAAGCCTAAAAATTTTGCCCAAGCCCGTTTTTTTATCAAATATTTTTATCCAAACCCGACCAAATTTAGAACGGGCTCTCGGGCTTGGGCAGGTAGCCCAGCCCTTGAGCAGGTCTAGTTTACACGCAATTGTCACTTATTTTTAAATATATTAATGAAAATATACGTTTTGCAATTTCAATTGCTCTCCTTCACTACCTGTTAATTAAGTTCAATATTTTAATTTTTATATAAATCTTAATTAATTTTTATTTTAGTTTAGTTTAAATATATAATTTTATTATTTCACTTGACATTAACCAAATCCATAGAATGAACACCTTAATCAGGTTGAATTTTTTTATATATCGCATAAATTTCAAATTTTAATGTCTTACCTATATGATTCGCTCAAAATCTATGACATTTATAGTTCAATGCATTTTGAAATTTAAATGAAGAATTTTAAATTTTTTATAATTAAATATATTCTAAAATATGTCAAATTCCGTACTATTAAAATAGTATAAATAATTAAAATAGAAAAATGTTATTTTATGTGTTAATACATATTAAAATAATTAAATAATATTATTTTATATGTTTATACATATTAAAATAGATAAAATTAATCCATGTATCGAATAGGATATAAACTAGTTAATAGAGATATTTCAACGCATGTAACCAAAAAACAGAGATATTTCAACACATATTATTTTTGTGTCTTTTATTCGTAGTATTTTTTATATTGTCTTATTATATGATGTCTAAAATTATCAAATCTCATAAAAGCAAGAAATCCCTAAAAATGCGCCAA
The DNA here is from genome assembly GCA_032173925.1 of Heritiera fomes. Classification (NCBI taxonomy): domain Eukaryota; kingdom Viridiplantae; phylum Streptophyta; class Magnoliopsida; order Malvales; family Malvaceae; genus Heritiera; species Heritiera fomes. The sequence continues at coordinate 24,194,540 of JAPDPM010000009.1, forward strand.
AGATAATGACTAAACTAATTTTTTTAATAAGACCGAACAGCCACGAAATTCCTCATGAAAAGCTTTTTTTCTCTGCCCCGATCCCTACTCTCTCAAAGACCAACCGTGGAAACGTGGGAATTTCAATGCGCCTCAGAACTTTGAGAAGTGAGCATTTCATTTCCACAAGGTAGACTTGACTGTTTCCTCGTGGGCCGCAATCCCAATTTCTTCACTTTTCCCCCTCATAGATCCTTTTATTTTTCTCTCTTTCACACCATTTATGTTTTTTTTTTTTAACTTTTCTCTCCATCGACATCAATCATCCAAACGACAAATGAATTCAGGACCATATTTTTCTTTTCTTTCCTGTAGACAAAACGCGTGATCTTGTCACTTGTCTTCCTCACTTAGCTTCTATAAGTGTAATTGTAAGCGAAAGACTTTGAAATCTTTCAGCTAGCTATCATCTTTGATTTACTTTCCTGGACGTTTCATATCGGCAGAGTTTTACACACGGAATTAAACGTTGACCAAGTAGAGAGAATTGCCTATGCAAATCACATCGCATGGTGTATACTTGTCTTTCAACATCATCTTCGTCAAGTCTTTTATCTCCAGTAGGCACTGGTGTTTTTAACGTAATCTAAACCTGCAAGAATCAAGGGATGCAGGTTAGTTTGGTTATCATTTGATCTCAAGAGAGAGAATTTGACTCTGTTTCGGTTATCCATTTGCGGATCTTCGAATGGCTACAAGAAGCTTTTTGCTTTTGGTTGTTCTCTCGCAATTCTTGTTACTTCACTCATTTGAAGGAGAAGACAGAAACCACCACCACCCTGGTTGCAGAGCCTCCTTCCCTTGCGGAATACTTGGTGAAATTGGTTTCCCCTACACTCAGAGGGATCACCCTGAGTGTGGGTGGTTTGTTGTTAACGGTTGTGAGGAAGACAATCAGACGGTCCAGCTAGAAGTGGGAGGACGATTGTATCAAGTTAAAAATATCTCCCAAGCTGACACCATTACCATTTATGACGAAGAGCTTGCGAAGCAGTTAAGATCCAAAGATTGTCAATCCTTGAAGAATTTGAGTTCGAGTTTTCCCGTTCTTCCATATGTCACTTTCCAAACTTCCACCCTAACCTTGTGTAAATGCGATAACACCCTGAATACTAGCTTTCTAAAAGAATTCAGCCACACAGTCTGCAACAATTCGACTATATACTATAACTATAGTGAACCGGATGGAAAGCCAGAGCAACCAGACAACAAAAATGATAGATTGTCAAGCCTCTGTAATTGTCCAATTATTCGTCTTCCCTTTACCCTTCCTTCACCTGAGAGGAGTCCACCGAAAAGAGATTCGCTACATATCAGTCACTGGTCTAAATTATTTAAGTTATTAAGTCTCATTGTACTTGTTAGAGTTCAAATTGACTATCAATGTTGGATGTGTTTTCATAGTAGCGGTCTCTGTCTCCCTAGCAAGCAAAGATTACAGTGTATCAAAGGTATAATATAAACCAAGTTTCTTGCAGCGAATGGTTACGACTTGTGGTAGACATAGTGCACCTGCTCCCTCTTTTTGGGTGAATACTAACTGTTCTTTGTAACTTCAATTGCAGGGAATAATAAATATGGATTGAAGTTGAAGCTGGGACTGGGTAATCTCTCTCTTTCTACCATCTCAATTCTCAAGTAATATGCTCTGTTTATTATTTATTAATATAATGTTAATTAGTGTATATAACTGTTTTAATTCAATGTTTTAAATTTTTAATTAGATATTTGATTAATCCGTGTGTACGAGTACGATTATATTTAATATAATAATATTAATATTATGATTTATGTACAAACCAAAACCAAAATAAATATAAAATTGTGGTAATTAGTTGATCAATTATTAATAATATTAAGTATGTTTTTAATGTATAGTATAGTTTTATTCAACATTGTAATTGAATAATTAGTTAACTAATTATGCGGTTAGATTTAATTTAATTACTAATTATGTTAATATTTAAAAAACAAAATAAATTTAAGAATAATTTGAAAATTTTATAAAAAATATAATATAATTATTAAAAAAGCTAATAAAACAAAGTAAAAAAAAATTATTGAACTAAGAGTGTCCAAATTCCAATGGCTTAATTTTGACCCCAAAAAAATGCAACAACCTAGTAAGTTATTATTAAGAGTATAAAGTCATTTATATAAATGTTTAATTGTTTAGTGTGATTTATTTATAATTTGTTAGTTATTTATATATATAGCTAATACTTTTGGATTTTCACTTTCTTTTAGTTTTACTATATATATTTTTGGCTCACTTAAAAAATAAATTTTTATATAATTATTAATATATAATTATATATTTTATAACAAATGTAAATATTGCAGGAAATTAAAAAAAATCATTGTCAAGTAATAAAAACATTAAAGTGTAAAAATTTATATTTACATGAATATTTATTAAATTTTAACTCTACTATAGCAATTCTAGTATATTTTTATTTAACTATACAAAAAATTAAATTAATTATTACATTCAAAATTATAAAAAAAAATTTATAACTTATAAAATTTCAAAATAATTTGACTAAGCCCACTAAACCCACCCGGTTAGAATCCAAACCAAACCCGAAACTGGACTGAATTAAAAAAAAAACCGAACTCGAAAATCTCCAAAACTGAAAAAAACCTAAAACCAAAAAAAACCGAATCCAAAATGACCCAAACTCGAAATGATCCGAACTCGAAAACAATCTAGATCGAATCCGCCCAAACCGGCCTGTTTGCCACCTCTATGTGTTATTGTAGAAAATTCTCAACTGATATTGTATTGGACGAACAATGGGTTGACAGAACACAAGAACTAAATATTTGGCAATTCAGGAAGTAAAATCCGTTTCCATATCCCGAGCTTGCTGCCACAAACTCCTAATAATAATAATCATAATAATAATAATAACAACTATACTCTGCAATTCAACTGACTAATGCTGATGGCAATTTGTCAAGAATTTGTTTCCTCTAGTGTTTGAACTTTGAATTCGTAGTTAAAAATATTTTAGAGATCCGCTTCTTAGACTATTGTACAAAGAACTTGAGTTGGCATTGGAGTAGGCATTGGAGGAGGACAAGGAGTAAAAGACTAGTTAGAAATATGGTCGCCAAAATAGAAATTTGTTAATTGGCCAGTTTCCTTCGTATTTCAGGGAAGGTGCTTAGATACATCCTTCTCGGACCTTGTCAAATGACTTTGGCACTTGGTTTAGCATTTACCACAAGCCTTTTTAATCAATGATGACTGTTGACTAGTACCCAAAACAATAAAAAGACGACTGTTGACTTGACCCCAAGCTGTTTCTATGAAATTGTCACATACATTTTGAACTCTAAACTTTATTTACGTCTTAATCTAGTTGATCAAACACTAATAATAAAATATAAAGCAATGGGGCAATTAAGAGATTAATATATTCCCCTGAATTGTATCAATGAGCTATGAACAATAAAATTATTTAAGCGAGTTTTATGTATGCGGAGGCTAAACAAAGCATGATCTTTAAAAACCTGGGGAGTAACTTACTCTTGAATGAAATAATTGCGAACATACAGTTATTCTTGTTATGAAGTAAACAACTTTCAGAGATTTAAAAATCCCGGTATGAATGTTGAAAGTACTCAACATTTTTTTATTGTACTCTATTGGAAATTTGAGGATTATAAACAATTAAATATGACATCAGAAACAAGGCAAGGGAGGAGGAGCTATCAACTCTGTACTTTGGACTAAAGACTCAATAAATCAAGTCAAAACACAACCCTCAAAAGAATATAATTCCCCTCACCTACATCAACCCTTCATCTCACTGCCAAAACATCAAGATCCCCAAATGAATCAAATCCATTCGTTTAACCTTGCACCAACTTCTTTTCTAGTGCTAAACTTTGTTAATACCATCGGAATTCCAACGATAATACCATCAGTAACGGAAAAATTTAGCGAGAAAAACAGTGACAAAATTTTTTGTTCTACATCAGAATACTTTTACCGACTTTGAATTTATCGATGAAATCACTAAATTAGGGACAGAAAATCCGTCACTGAAACCTCTTTTTCTTGTAGTTAAACAATCGCAAAACCATTGTTTAGCAATTCTTCAAAAATGTTATTCTTGCGATTCTTCATTCTCTCCCCAATTTACAAACTTCTCAAAATTTTAATTTTAATTGATTTTATTTTGTTTTGTCTCAAAATTCATTTTGGGTATTGGTGCTTATAAATAATATTGTATCCATTATTGTTTAGTAATATTTTGCCTATCAAATGTTCTTATATGAGAAACAAAAAATTTATGAAAGATTTTTGAATGGGTGATCCGATTGTCGTTTGCTTCTTTGTTAAAAGGTAATAGTGTGCTGTTTAATTTTTTTTATGTTAATTAATCATTTTTTAACCAAAGTAAAGGTAATAATAGATTAATTTGATATAGGTGAGTATATGATACTAACTATGTGTCTTTAAAGGTTTATGAGGTGACATAATTTTAATGGAATCTAAAAAAAGTCACTTTTAAAATCATCCTAATATAATTTATGCTCAAGATTAAAATGTGGACATTGAAATTTGGTTTAATGCATTGTCAATTTTTATATAGAGAATCATGATTCATGCCATTAATTTTAGATAAATGAGTAAATGCCTTTTATCTGCATATCTAAATATTCAATTTCTATCATTTAAAAGGAAAAAAAATTATGATAACGCAAAAGTGCTTAAACGTACCCTCTCTTTGAACGCAGCTACTTCAATTGCTGAATTGGTAGTGTTGGTTATTCTCGTCGTTTGCTTAAAAAAAAAACTCTCGTTCAAAGATAGAAGATTTATTTGGCAGATGAAAACGGAAGGAGAAAAAAAAATTGAAGCCTTCTTAAAGGCCCATGAATTCCTAACTCCAAAAAGGTATAGATATTCTGATGTGAAGTATATGACCAACTCATTCCGAGATAAATTAGGTCAAGGTGGCTATGGGGATGTTTACAAAGGGAAGCTACTTGATGGACGACTTGTAGCAGTGAAGATTTTGAATAAATCAAAAAGTAAGGGGGAAGAATTTATGAATGAGGTAGCAAGCATTAGCAGAACTTCTCATGTTAACATAGTCACTCTTTTGGGCTTTTGTTCTGAGGGTCATCGGAGAGCACTCATCTATGAGTTTGTGCCAAATGGGTCACTTGAGAAGTTCATATTTCAAGAGATGGTAGATCGTCAATTAAAGTGGGAAACATTGTACCAAATTGCAATTGGCATAGCTAAAGGGTTAGAATATTTGCATCGTGGTTGCAACACAAGGATTCTACATTTTGACATCAAGCCTCGTAACATTCTCCTAGATCATGAGTTTTGTCCGAAGATATCTGACTTTGGTCTTGCAAAATTGTGTCCGCCAAAAGATAGTGTCATATCCATGACTGGTGCAAGAGGAACTATTGGATATATTGCTCCTGAAGTATATTCAAGGAATTTTGGAAGAGTGTCTCACAAGTCTGATGTTTATAGTTATGGAATGATGATTTTAGAGATGGTTGGGGGAAGAAAAAATATTAATGTTGAAGTTGATCATACAAGTGAAATTTATTTTCCAGATTGGATTTATAGTCGTATAAAGTTTGATGAAGAGCTAGGATTACAGGGTATTATGGATCAAGATGATCAAGAGAGAGTAAAAAAGATGATAATAGTGAGCTTGTGGTGCATACAAACTGACCCATCAAACCGCCCACCGATGAGTAGAGTGGTAGAAATGATGGAAGGGAACATTGATTCCCTCAACATTCCACCCAAGCCTTTCTTCTCATCACCTCCAAGATCTCCAGCTGCAACTTTCTCCAGGATATCAGTATCCTAACATTGTCATTGTTATTCTATTCAAGAATCAAAAAGGGGAGATTCTTGTGTTTTGTATCTTATGCTTTAAATATTGGCAATGTTTATTATTAATATAAACTTTAATAGAGTGCTTGTGGATTATATCTATCATACATTAGCTTTCACAAATATGAGTAGAGTGGTAAAAATGATGGAAAGGAAATTGGTTCTCTCAGAATTAGTATCCTGACATTGTTATTTCATTCAATTAAAGTATTAGAATGAAAGATTCTTATGTTTTATATCGTATACTTCAGAATTTTGGCGATCTTTATTACTAGCATAAGCCTTCATTAGAGTGTCTAGCTATATCTGATGTACATTCACGAATATGATATAGTTTTACTTTGTATGAGGCTCAACATTGTCTCGATGGCTGTTATGAGCTTTAAAATAGTACTTCTTTTTGTATGGAACTACCGTTTGCAGATATAATTCACTTATAATTATTACCTTTCCAATAGAAAGTTCTATATATAGTAACACATTTTATCTAGGCTGGTTAGTTATGTGCTTATTAAAATCTTTAAAGATTTAACACGTTAGGAAAGTAACATATATAACAAGCCTCTAAACTAATATATATATATATATATATATATATATATATATATATATATATATATATATATATATATATAAAAATGATGCAAGGTGGTATTGTAGGATACCACTTAAGAGTTTGTTAACCAAGTTTTATAAAAGACTTGGAAAATGTGTCTTCGTAAATAATCAACAGTTTGATGTGAAAAAGAAACTGAAGTTTGAATAATGGTCCCTTTTGCAACATCATGATGTACAAAATGAAAATCAATTTCAATATGCTTGGTGTACTCATGAAACACATCATTATGAATAATGTAAATGTCACTTTGATTAGCACAATGAGTTCTAGTGGTAGAGGACAGTGGGATAAGCATATCTTCTAGTAGATGTCAATGCAAAATAATTTTGAAGTTGTGTTAGCAATAGCACGATATTCAGATTTAGTGCTAATCAAGTAACTACATTTTGTTTCTTACTTCAAAAAATGTGGGAATGTCTCAAAATGAAACAATAACCCATGCTACAATGATGAAATGTAAGATCTCTTATGAGAATCAGACCATTAGCTGGCAAATTTAGAGGTGATCAGCACTGCTTGCTTTGCTCCTCTTAGGAATTTCTCTTTTGGTCGATCTTCTCTTGATTTTACTCACTACCATGCATATCCTATTTTTTCTTTTAAAACTGCACAAACTCCGTCTCAATTGATTATCCAAAATTAGAATCAAATGTGCCTTAGTGCAATGCATATTTCTAATGTTGCGTTGGTCCATGGGGATGAGGACTTGAATTGGGACACAGCAGCCTGCGAGCGTATAATTGCTTTAATCAAACAGTAACTGTGGACTTTAAGTTGTTGAACGCTGGATTTAAACTACCCTAGGCTGAATACAATTGTGCTAGGTGCATGAGAAGTGGTGGACGTTGTAGATTCAATAAAGGATCTAGTGTCTGTTTCTGCCCTGACGGACCTCATTTCCAAAGGATGATGAAGAAAATTTTGGCAGTATTGATCTTTCTACTAAACCATTGCGTTTCCAGATTTGTCTGTCTATTTTAAGGTATTCATGTGGGCACAAGCACTGCAATGCTGCTTTGTTCCTGCACGAAACATGTTTGATGTCTAGAGTTAACTTTGAGTTTAGAAGAAACTGTCGGTTCCTTCTTGTTTTGAACTGTTTTTCTTAAGATTCAGGGCTGAGAAAGAGCAAACATGGAAAAGCAAAGGTCCTTTGAACTTTGGCTCTTTCCTTCTCATTTGGAAATATGGTGGATCTTTAGATGATCTTATTCCGCTGCATCGGGTCAATAGAGGAACTTCAAGCATGTGGAGAAACATCATCAAACCCCTTTCCCCTAACAATCATTTTTATCCGTTCATGGTTGCAGGTATGGGCTTTGTTCTTGGTGATGGTGGAAGCATTGATTTTTGGAGTGAGGAATGGATTGAGGGAGTTCGGCTAAAGGAGGTGTTCCCAAGAATTTTTGCTCTTGCCATTAATAAAAAGGGGAAAATAAAAGACTATGGTATTTGGAGTGAGACCGGTTGGACTTGGCAGGTTGATTTGAGAAGGAGGTTATTTGATTGGGAATTATTACAATGGCAAGACTTCTGTAGTACTTTGAAAGAGTTCCAAGTTTGTAATAGTATGAAAGATTCCCTAATATGGAAAGGGTCTACAAGTGGGAACTATTTGGTTAAGGATTTTTGTAAAGAGGTGCTAAGCAGTGATAGATTGGAATCAAATTGTTGGAAGTTTGTTTGGTCGGGGTTAGCTCCTCCAAATGTTGAAGTTTTCTGTTGGAAATTACTGAGAGGAAGGGTTGCGATAAGAGAAATTTTGCTGAAAAGGGGGTTAATTCAGAGAAGGTCTGCAGATTGTCCTGTTTGCTCGAAAGTGGTAGAATCTGTGGAACATCTTTTTTTTACATGTGATCTTGCGTGGAGGATATGGACTCACTGCTGTAACCTTTGGGTATTTCCTGGATCTGTCATAGCAAACCTGTTCTTTTTTCTTGGCGTGGCAAGATGCTCTTCCTGAAAGTCATTGTGATAAGGTATGGAAAATGGCTTTTTTTGCCATTATTTGGTCGATTTGGTTGGCTAGGAATGATGCTATTTTCAATGGCAAAGTGTTTAACTTTAACTGGATTTTGGACAATGTAAAATTAATGACCGCTTTTTGGTTTAAAGCTAAGTGGCCCAAGGAGAAAGCTGCAGTGTTGGATTTTATGAATCATACTAATTTGGTTGTTGCTCCAATTAAGCTGAAGGAAATTAAACCATCTTTGGTGTGGATGGCACCTCTTCCAGGTTTCCTTAAGTTCAATGTGGACGGTTCTGCCTTTGGTAAATCTGGTCCGGCAGGTATAGGGGGTGTCCTCAGGAATGAACGTGGTGAAAGGAAAGCTATATTTTCCAAAGCAGTGGGTATCATTGAGTCAAATGAACACTAGTCAGGTGTCACTAATGGTCTTGAGGACCGGACTAGGGTTCCTCACTTAACATACATATTACTGAGGACTTGATCAGAGTCTCTCAGCCATCAGAAATGCATAATCATTACGCAGTCCATAGCCTCAAAACAGTTATAATATTCTTTTCAGAAACACCTTTGTGTTTAATTCAAATAAGCTTTGAAAACATCTTTTCATACATGGCGGTCGACTGGTCTTATAGGGCAGTCGACTGCTACTTCATAACTTTATTTCTCGAAATTATTTTCTTTTCGAAAAATACATGGGGGCAGTCGACTGGTCCATATAGCAGTCGGCTGGTTTCCAAACAGAATGCTTCTTAAGAAATAGCAGTCGACTGGTCCATATAGCAGTCGACTGGTTTTCAAACAGAATGCTTTTTGGAAAATAATAGTCGACTGGCCCATATAGCAGTCGACTGGTTTGAAACAGAATGCTTACTGGGTAAATAGCAGTCGACTGGCTTACATAGCAGTCGACTGGTTTGCATCGGTTTTCGAAAACGACGTTTTGGTTGTCTCTAGGCAGTCGACTTCCCTCTAAGGCAGTCGGCTGCCCCTAGCCTAATTGGTACTAGGAGACAAGTCCGAAAATGCATCTTTTCCTGCACCAATCAACTGATGTTTCATTCCAAACCACATCAAAACATTATAAAACATGCGGACATAGCCGCCTTACGTCCGTTACATAATTTCCTTACCTCAATTCCTTCGGAAACGCGAAATCACTTGATGCGTCACCTTAGCTCTTCACTTCTTTAACCTAAAATCATCATACCACATCAAACCTTAAATTAAACCACATACACATGTTATACCAACTCAGTATAACTTCAAAGCATAAACCAAATTGTAAAAATCATCTTCTTCTCTTACCTTCACTAGAGACCAAAACTTCAAATCTTGAGATCTCCTCCAATACTTGGAATTAATTCACCAAACTCCGGATATCATCTAGTCTAGTGATAAGGATCGTTTTTCATTCAACCAACTAAGTGAATCGATGGATGAACGAGAAGGTTTGTCAAGGTAGCTTGTGTTGGAAACTACGGAAGAATGGAATGGAACGAGAGGGAGAGCTGGAAGAAGGAGCTGGCGTAGGGTGATGATGGTGAGGGTGGTGAGTCATGCAAAGACATTAAATGCATGCTCATCTCATCCTTTATCTCAGCCATTAATCCTCAAATTGACTAATTGACCCATTTAATTTCTCTTTTCCTCCTTCCCATCTCAGCCATTTATTAAATCACCAATCAAAATTTCTGATTTTATTTCTTTTCTCATACCTTAATTAATTTTCTGATATCAACATGCTTCATTTGACTTATTGACTATCAACTTTCTTATTTCTTCTATATTCCATTCATCATGCATACATCATTCATACATTAAACTTCTCATTCATTTAATCATATTAGATTAAAATACTTTACATACATGAGGGAATACATGAAAATTGGGGATCTCACAGTATCATTGAGTCAAATGAAGCTGAATTGCTGGCTGTGAGAGAGGCATGTTTAATTTTTGCAACTTCCAACTGGGTGGACTCTTACTCCTTGGTGATCGAAAGTGATTCTGCTAATGCAGTGAAATGGGTGATCTCTCCCAATTCAACTCTTTGGAGACTGAAGAAAATAGTTTCTCAAATTGAGAACCTTAAGTCGAAGCTACCTAATTGGCAAATTCTCCATATTCCAAGAGAAATAAACGCGGTGGCAGATGATTTAGCTAAGCAAATAGCCCATAGAACTCAAAATCTGTTTCAAGTTTTCAGTTAAAAATAAGACGAGCGTTGGGCAGTGGCTTCATTTCAGCTTTTCAGGGGAATTTATCTATCCCCAAGTGGGTGGCTAGTTGTTTGTCCACGCGTTGGTGGTTTCGCAACAGGTATTCAGCCTATTTTTTCCATTGATTTATTCCATGCGGTCTTTGTTTGATTTTCATTTAGGCTGCAGTTGTGGAGTAACGAGGGAGTCTATGCCTGTGTGGTGTCCATCCTTGTTTGATTTCTATTTCATACCTGTGGTCTTTTGGTTTGCGCATGGTTTGGGGATTACATTGGTGGTTTCTGTCGGCACTTCCACTTACAATTCTGCGTTTGGAAGGTTGACTGTCGACCATTGGCGGTGTTTGGGATGTTGCCAATTTTGTGTTGAAGTGTTGCTTCCTGTTTTCTATTTAGATGTTGTCATTTTGTCTTATTCGTCATGCTGTGTTTTGATGTGTGAAGTTGGGTGTTATCTTTGCTATCTTATGATTAGCACCCTTCTTTCTCAGTATTGGACTACAAGGTGTTTGATTAAATGCCTCTGACTCTTCAGCATGTATGTATCATCACTTGATGCTTTTGGGTGCGACGGTTAACGTAAGCCTGAGCTGATTGTGTTCTGAAATAAAATCTTGCCTTTCAAAAAAAAAAAAAGAGGAAGAGCCTTGTGTGGGATAAGAGAAGCAAGAAGTTTTAAAAAATGCGCCAAAAAAAATGACTAAACTAATTTTTTAATAAGACCAAACTGCCATGAAATTCCTCATGAAAAGCATTTTTCTCTGCCCCGATCCCTACGTCCCTCTCAAAGACCAACCGTGGGAATGGGGGGATTTCAGTGCGCCTCAGAACTTTGAGAAATGAGCTTTTCATTTCCACAAGGTAGACATCACTGTTTCCTTGTGGGCCACAATCCCAATTTTCTCTCTTTTTCCCCTCATAGATTCCTTTACTTTTCTCTCTTAATTTACTTTCGTGGACGTTTCAAACAAGCTGCATTTAACGCTTGGATATTCATATTGGCAGAGTTTTACACACGGCATAGCACGTTGACCAATTAAAGAGAATTGCCAATGCAAATCACATCGCATTGTGTAGCCTTGTCTTTCCACATCATCTCGTCAAGTCTTTTATCTCCAGTAGGCACTGGTGTTTTTAACATAATCTAAACCTGTAAGAATCAAGGGTATAGTTTAGTTTGGTTATTATTTGATCTCAAGTAAGAGAATTTGGCTCTGTTTCGTTTCTCCATTTGCGATCTTCGAATGGCTACCAGAAGCTTTTTGCTTTTGGTTGTTCTCTCGCAATTCTTGCTACTTCACTCATTTGAAGAAGAAGACAGAAACCACCACCACCACCATCTTTGCCCACCCTTCCCTTGCGGAAAATTTGGTGAAGTTGAATTCCCCTACACTAGGAATCGCTCTGATTGTGGGTGGTTTGTAGTTGACGGTTGTGAGGAAGACAATCAGAAGATCCAGCTAGAAAAGGGAGGACGATTTTATCAACTTAAAAATATCTCCCAAGCTGACACCATTAACATTTACGACGAAGAGCTTGCGAAGCAGTTAAAATCCAATGATTGTCAATCCTTGAAGGATTGGAGTTTGCCCAATCTACCATGTCACTTTCGATTTTTCCACCTAACCTTGTGTAAATGCAATAGCACCCAAAGTACTAGCTTTCTAAAAGAATTCAGCCACATAGTCTGCAAAAATTACACTATATACTATAGTGAACCAGAGGGAACGCCAGAGCAACTGCAGAGCAAAAATGATAGATTGTCAAGTCTTTGTAATTGTCCAATTATTCGTCTCCCCTTGACCCTTCCTCAACCTCACAGGAATCCACCGAAGAGGGCGCAACATACCAGTAACTTGTCTAAATTATTTAAGCTGTTAAGTGCCAATGTACTTGTCAGAGTCTCTAAGCAAAAAGTCCCTAAAAATGCGTAAAAAATAATGACTAAACTAATTTTTTTAGTAAGACCAAACCGCCATGAAATTCCTCATGAAAAGCTTTTTTTTCTCTGCCCCGGTCCTTACTCTCTCAAAGGCCAACCGTTGAAACGTGGGAATTTAATGCGCCTCAGAACTTCGAGAAATTCTGGCCAAAAAAAGAAAAAGAACTTTGAGAAATGAGCCCACAGGGTAGACTTGACTGTTTCCTCGTGGGCCATAGTCCCAATTTCTTCTCTTTCACACCATGTTAACTTTTTTTTTTTTGTACTTTTTCTCTCCATCGACAACAATCATCCAAACGACACTATATTTTTCTGTTCTTTCTTGTAGACAAAACGCGTGATCTTGTCACTTGTCTTCCTCACTTTATTAGCTTCTTTAGGTGTAATTGTAAGCGAAAGACTTTGAGATCTTCCAGCTAGCCATCATCTCAAATTTACTTTCCTGGACGTTTCAAACAAGCTGCAAATAATGCTTGGATATTCATATTGGCAGAGTTTTCCACACGGAATAACACGTTGACCAGTTAAAGAGAATTCCCAATGCAAATCACATCGCATTGTGTATCCTCTTCTTTCAACATCGTTTCGTCTAGCCTTTTATCTCCACCAGGAACTGGTTTTTAACGTAATCTAAACCAGCAAGAATCAAGGGATATAGGTTAGTTTGGTTATTATTTGATCTCAAGTGAGAGAATTTGGCTCTGTTTCGGTTCTTCATTTGCGGATCTTCGAATGGCTACTAGAAGCTTTTTGCTTTTGGTTCTATCGCAGTTCTTGCTACTTCACTCGTTTGAAGCAGAAAACAGAATCCACCCCTGCGGAGCCTTCCCTTGCGGAAAACTTGGTGACATTTTTTACCCCTTCACTCTAAGGAATCGCCCTGAGTGTGGATTGTTTGTAGTTGACGGTTGCGAGAAAGACAATCAGACGGTCCAGCTAGAACAGGGAGGAAGATTGTACCAAGTTAAAAATATCTCCCAAGGCGACACCATTACCATTTACGATGAAGAGCTTGCGAAGCACTTAAGTTCCAATGATTGTCAATCCTTGACGAATTGGAGTATTCCCAATCTTCCATATGTCACTTTCGAAACTTCCACCCTAACCTTCTGTAAATGCAATAGCGCCTTGAATACTAGCTTTCCAAAGGAGTTCTGCCAGACAGTATGCAACAATTACACTATATACTATAGTGAACCGGAGGGAACGCCAGAGCAACTGCACAGCAAGAATGATAGATTATCAAGCCTTTGTAGTTGTCCAATTATTCGTCTCCCGTTTACCCATCTTTCACCTGGACAAACCAATCATTCGTTTAAATTATTTGAGTTATTAAGTCCCAATGTGCTTGTTAAAGTTCGTATAACGGCTCAATGTTTGAAGTGTCTTAGTAGAGGCGGTCGATGTCTAGCTAGCAAGGAAAGATTTCAGTGTAGCAAAGGTATAAAAATTAAGTTTCTTGCAGTGAATGGTTACGACTTGTGGTAGACATAGTGCACCTGCTCCCTCTTTTTGGGTAAAAACTGACTGTTCTTCTTTGTAGCTTCAATTGCAGGGAAGAATAAATTGGGATTGATGCTGGGACTTGGTAATCTCTCTCTTTCTACCTTCTCAATTTTCAAGTTATCAACTCTGTTTCCAGTAAAAAAAAAAGGCAAAAAAATATCCTGTGCTTGTTTTTGTTGCCTCTAGGAATGCTCGGTCACTAATAATAATAATAATAATAATAATAATCTTGTCCATCTATGTCTTTTGGCGTCGATACAAAAAATATATATATGCTTCGAGCTTATAAAAGTTGCAGCAGGTATTGTATATAGCCATCAAGCTGATTTTGTATTCTTTCATCGGTGCTGTTTAATTTTTTTATGTTAATCATTTTTTAACCAAAGTAAAGGTATAATAGATTAATTTGATATAAGTGAGTATATGATACTAACTATGTGCCTTTAAAAGTTTATGAGGTGACATAATTTTAATGGAATCCCAAAAAAAGGTCATTTTTTAAAATCATCCTAATATAATTTATTCTCAAGATTAAAATGTGGACATTGAAATTTGGTTTAATGCATTGTCAATTTTTATATAGAGAATCATGATTCATGCCATTAATTTTAGATAAATGAGTAAATGCCTTTTATCTGCATATCTAAATATTCAATTTCTATCATTTAAAAGGAAAAAAAATTATGATAACGCAAAAGTGCTTAAACGTACCCTCTCTTTGAACGCAGCTACTTCAATTGCTGGATTGGTAGTGTTGGTTATTCTCGTCGTTTGCTTAAAAAAAAAATTCTCGTTCAAAGATGGAAGATTTATTTGGCAGACGAAAACGGAAGGAGAAAAAAAAATTGAAGCCTTCTTAAAGGGCCATGAATTCCTAACTCCAAAAAGGTATAGATATTCTGATGTGAAGTATATGACCAACTCATTCAGAGATAAATTAGGTCAAGGTGGCTATGGGGATGTTTACAAAGGGAAGCTACTTGACGGACGACTTGTAGCAGTGAAGATTTTGAATAAATCAAAAAGTAATGGGGAAGAATTTATGAATGAGGTAGCAAGCATTAGCAGAACTTCTCATGTTAATATAGTCACTCTTTTGGGCTTTTGTTTTGAGGGTCATCAGAGAGCACTCATCTATGAGTTTGTGCCAAATGGGTCACTTGAGAAGTTCATATTTCAAGAGATGGCAGATCATCAATTAAAGTGGGAAACATTGTACCAAATTGCAGTTGGCATAGCTAGAGGGTTAGAATATTTGCATCGTGGTTGCAACACAAGGATTCTGCATTTTGACATCAAGCCTCATAACATTCTCCTAGACCATGAGTTTTGTCCAAAGATATCTGACTTTGGTCTTGCAAAATTGTGTTCGCAAAAAGAAAGTGCCATATCCATGACGGGTGCAAGAGGAACTATTGGATATATCGCTCCTGAAGTATATTCAAGGAATTTTGGAAGAGTGTCTCACAAGTCTGATGTCTATAGTTATGGAATGATGATTTTAGAGATGATTGGGGGAAGAAAAAATATTAATGTTGAAGTTGATCGTACGAGTGAAATTTATTTTCCAGATTGGATTTATAGTCGTATAAAGTTTGACGAAGAGCTAGGATTACAGGGTATTATGGATCAAGATGATCAAGAGAGAGTAAAAAAGATGATAATAGTGAGCTTGTGGTGCATACAAACTGACCCATCAAACCGCCCACCGATGAGTAGAGTGGTAGAAATGATGGAAGGGAACATTGATTCCCTCAACATTCCACCCAAGCCTTTCTTCTCATCACCTCCAAGATCTCCAGCTGCAACTTTCTCCAGGATATCAGTATCCTAACATTGTTATTGTTATTCCATTCAAGAATCAAAAAGGGGAGATTCTTGTGTTTTGTATCTTATGCTTTAAATATTGGCAATGTTTATTATTAATATAAACTTTAATAGAGTGCTTGTGGATTATATCTATCGTACATTAGCTTTCACAAATATGAGTAGAGTGGTAAAAATGATGGAAAGTGTCACGACCCAACTTTTTTTCACTGATTTAGTTGCGCCCCGTGATGGCACTAGGCTCTCCGCGCACCTAGTTCAGCCACTCGATCTGTGAGTAAACGATACTCACCCGACAACACAATGGCGTACAACAGTGCGCGCACCACCTCGCAAGCACGCGCACAAGCTCAATAGCAAAGATAAGCACACAAACACAAAGCCAAGCATACACGTTTACAGAAACACCCTTGTTCCCAACCTTTTATTCACACTTAAAAGGATTTACACAAGTCTGCTGTGTGGACTCTCTCTTACAAGGCCTGAGTTCCCCAACTCAGTCTGTTTTCCCTTCCCTGGATTATCTAATAATCTCTGGATCTGCATTAAAGGTCCACTGCTGTACACGACTATATTTATAGGCAATACTGTGGCTGACATCCCCAGCCATTAGGAACTCTAGTCTATCTAAAATTCCTAAGAGACCAAGCTCAACAGAAAACTCTTCACCCGCCAGAGTTCTTGCCGCACAATGACTCTGCCCAGTCTGTCCAGTGCTTGTCGGTCGCCAGCTCATATCTTGAGTGCCAGGTGTGCGCAATCATCCAGGGTCCGTCCTTAGCTATTAGAATCCCTCTTGGACTCAACTAGCTATCCGCGCATCTCAGATCGCACCTGGAAGTGTTTCTTCCGCCAGCTGCCTTCTCTGTCACAGTCCTGGTCGAACTCCACTTCAGAGTCTTGGTCCGCGTCTACCTCTTCTCCAGCATCCGCGCGCGCCCATCAACCAGAGTCCTGGTCGGACTAGACTTCTGGCCCGCGTCTGCTTCCCTCATCAGCATCAGCACGCGCCCATCAACCAGTGTCCTGGTCGGACTACACTTCTGGCCCGCGTCTGCTGCCTCTCCAGCATCCGCGCGCGCCCAGCCGATCAAACTACCCGTGGTCCTGGTTCCGCGCACCATTGCACTCTGCCCAGACATGTGCTGCGCTGCCTCCTACCACAGCGCGTACGTCCTGCACGCCTCGATTGCCATTCGCTCATGCCACCCGCATGCTTCTGCCTCCGCAGCCAACGAAAGCCTGTCCCATGCCCGCTCCCAAGGCATGGCTAGTCTCGGCCCGCACCAGCTTGCGCACGGGCGCGCCCCAACTCAATAGGGCGTAACAAACTCTCCCCCACCGAATGGAGCCGACTTCCTCGTCGGGAGGTTGTCTAAACGAGCCCACTGCTCCTTGCATCTACACAATGTCCCATAGTGCTGCAAGAGTTTCTCACACGAAACATTCCACCAGTTCTAACCACATGTACCCTGAGCATAACGATCGCTGTCAAGCATCTTCACCATATGCTGACTTGATAGCATCACCCTTGCTATCTTGGCAATGCGGGCACGAGGAACAGCCCCCAGCATCGCCCACACATCAAAACGATCAGCCACTACCAAGATAGATCCCCATCTATCATGCGCGTGCAATCCTACCTGAAACAAAGACTCCCCCAATCTGCCTAGAGTCTGTAGTGGTTGAAACAGCCCCGTCTGTCTCACTAGCTCAGTCATCACAATGGCACGGACATAAAACCCCATGTCTCCTAGCCAGAAAATAAAATCAATCATCCTTCCTATGCTTGGAAGGTCTGCTGTCATCTCTGGATCATGCGCTAATACGCGCGTCGGTTCTCCACTCATAGGAACCCACAACCTGCCCTCGCGAGCATACCACAGGCTGTCTATGACCCAACATCGAACCAAGCCCTCCCTGGCTTGTTGCCTCACACGACAGTGGCTAGTGTTTGCCCTGAACACCTGCCTAATTCGATCACAATTGTTAGAGTGGACAAGAAAATCGAAAGCATCATATGAGGGTACCTCAAATCTGTCTACCATCCGCACTTCCTTGCTTGGCCGGTGAAGACAATGTGCAAGGGACTCCGCTGACCTTGCATCAAAGCGAACGGCTGCGCTCATATGTCTCCCACGTGCTGTCTCAAACTCACCAGCAACTAGCTCTCATTCCTTGCTAGTAATCTCAATGTCAATGGGGCGTCCACCCTGGACCATCACCCCTTCACTACCTCTGCCCAATGCACCCGCGTGCACTTCCACGACATCATCAAAAGAGCCATTTATCTGGACAAGGGCCGTCAACCTTACTGTCCCACCCTTTTTCCCTTCTGATTTCGCCGGCATCAAGGACTTTTCTGCCTTTGTTCCCTCAGTCTCCGTTGGAACAAAGCATGGGCACCTCTCGTCACAAATTCATAGGCCGCCCAAATAAGGTATAGGTGCTGCCTTTGCATCATCGAAAAATTTCAACTCGAGGATCAGCTCAAAATCATCAAGCGACAGTGCTGTAAGCTTACACTCCTGTTCCCATCCACCCGCCTTCATTGCAACAGTGGTTACGCCTAGGACAGGCTGTGCCCTCGTGTTTACAGCCTTGACCTGACTCGAGCACTCGGAGACGGTCAATCCAAGTCGCTGCACCATCCGCTGGGAGATGAAATTGTTGGTAGCTCCCGTATCCAACATGGCACGCACACTCTGCCCATTAACCTCTGCTTTCACGTACATCAACCCTTGGTTGGGGCCTCGCTTGCCAACCGTGATAGCATTCAGCAACCGCAAGGGATTGACTCTAAGATTCACCTCTTCCGCCTCACTTTCGGAATCTGTCTGCGCTATTAGAGTAGAAAGCTTTTGCCTATGAGGACAATCCTTCACACGATGAGGGCCATCACAAAGGAAACAACCAGATTTTGGTTTACCTGGGGGTGCATCCGATTCCCCTGAGTCGGATGACTCGCTTTCACTTTGCTTCTTGTCCCGCTTTCTATCTTTGCCACGCTTCCGATTCCTCTTATCCTCCTTGGACTTTTTCTTGTTTGTGTTGGATGGAGAAGATCCAACTCGATAGTCACTCAAACTATCCGCAGCAGCAATAGCCGAAGGTACATCCGTCACCTTCAACCGCCTCAGCTCCGCCTGAGCCCAAGGCTGCAGACCCGACAGGAAGTTAAACACCCGATCTTCCTCGGTCATGTTCGTGATTTCCAGCATCAACGAACTGAACTCCTTGACTTAGTCCCGCACAGAACCCGTGTGCCTTAGTTTCTTTAGTGCTTCTCTAGCCTGCCAAGCCGTGTTCATGGGAAGGAACTGCTCCCTCAATTCCTTCTTCAACGCATCCCAAGTCTGGATCGCTTCTTGTCCAGCACTTGCATCATCATCCAACCTTGTTCGCCACCACAATTTAGCATCACCGGTGAGGTACATGCTAGTAATTGACACCCGATCACTCTCCGCTACGTGAGCAGCCTTGAAATAGTGCTCCATATCCCAGATGAAGTTCTCCAACTCCTTGGCACTTTGACTCCCACCAAACTGCTTAGGCTCCGGGACTTTCAGCTTTGAGGGTCTATCACTAGCACCACTACTCGAGGACCCTACAGTAGTCCTCTTTAGCAAACTAACATCAGTTTCAATGTTAGAAAATATACCTTCAAACCGATCAGACAATGATTGAATCTGCGCGAGCAAGTCATCAAACCGGGCCACCATCTCTTTCTGGTTATCGCCGACCATCCTCTGCAAATCAGCCATGGCCTGTGACTGAAGCTCCGCTTGCTCTGACAGGGATGCAGTATCAGGAGCTGGCGCACCAACCAGCTTCTCAAGAACACCGACTCTTTCATTGAGTGTTCCAGCCATCTACCGCCAACAATCAAACATCGAACGCCGGCTCTGATACCAATTGTCACGACTCAACTTTTTTTCACTGATTTAGTTGCGCCCCGTGATGGCACTAGGCTCTTTGCGCACCTAGTTCAGCCACTCGATCTGTGAGTAAACGATACTCACCCGACAGCACAATGGCGTACAACAGTGCGCGCACCACCTTGCAAGCACGCGCACAAGCTCAATAGCAAAGATAAGCACACAAACACAAAGCCAAGCACACACGTTTACAGAAACACCCTTGTTCCCAACCTTTTATTCACACTTAAAAGGATTTACACAAGTCTGCTGCGTGGACTCTCTCTTACAAGGCCTGAGTTCCCCAACTCAGTCTGTTTTCCCTTCCCTGGATTATCTAATAATCTTTGGATCTGCATTTGAGGTCCACTGCTGTACACGACTATATTTATAGGCAATACTGTGGCTGACATCCCCAGCCATTAGGAACTCTAGTCTATCCAAAATTCCTAGGAGACCAAGCTCAACAGAAACTCTTCACCCGCCAGAGTCCTTGCCGCACAATGACTCTGCCCAGTCTATCCAGTGCTTGTCGGTCGCCAGCTCATATCTTGAGTGCCAGGTGTGCGCACTCATCCAAGGTCCGTCCTTAGCTATTAGAATCCCTCTTGGACTCAACTAGCTATCCGCGCATCTCAGATCGCACCTCGAAGTGTTTCGTCCACCAGCTGCCTTCTCTGTCACAGTCCTGGTCGAACTCCACTTCAGAGTCCTGGTCCGCGTCTGCCTCTTCTCCAGCATCCGCGCGTGCCCATCAACCAAAGTCCTAGTCGGACTAGACTTCTAGCCCGCGTCTGCTTCCCTCATCAGCATCCGCGAGCGCCCATCAACCAGTGTCCTGGTCGGACTACGCTTCTGGCCCGTGTCTGCTGCCTCTCCAGCATCCGCGCGCGCCCAGCCGATCAAACTACCCGTGGTCTTGGTTCCGCGCACCATTGCACTCTGCCCAGACATGTGCTGCACTGCCTCCTACCACAGCGCGTACGTCCTGCACGCCTCGATTGCCATCCGCACATGCCACCCGCATGCTTCTGCCTCCGCAGCCAACGAAAGCCTGTCCCATGCTCGCTCCCAAGGCATGGCTAGTCTCGGCCCGCACCAGCTTGCGCACGGGCGCGCCCCAGCTCACTCGGGCGTAACAGAAAGGAAATTGGTTCTCTCAGAATTAGTATCCTGACATTGTTATTTCATTCAATTCAAGTAATAGAATGAAAGATTCTTATGTTTTACATCGTATACTTTAGAATTTTGGCGATCTTTATTACTAGCATAAACCTTCATTAGAGTGTCTAGCGATATCTGATGTACATTCACGAATATGATATAGTTTTACTTTGTATAAGGCTCAACATTGTATCGATGGCTGTTATGAGCTTTAAATTAGTACTTCTTTTTGGATGGAACTACCGTTTGCAGATATAATTCACTTATAATTTTTACCTTTCCAATAGAAAGTTCTATATATAGTAACACATTTTATCTAGGCTGGTTAGTTGTGTGCTTATTAAAATCTTTAAAGATTTAACACGTTAGGAAAGTAACATATATAACAAGCCTCTAAACTAATATATATATATATATATATATATATATATGATTTATATATGATGCACTGATAGTGTATAATTTCTATACACTGTTAATGCATCAGAAGTTGACACGTGATCAATAAATACTAATGAGCAAATTATTTGTATTTATTTTTAAGGACTTGATTTTTTTTTTAATTTGCTTACCAATGAGATGTCTACTTTTGGTGCATTGACAATGTGTAGAGATTATACATTGTCAGTGCATTTTAAACAAACTCATATATATATATATATATATATATATATATATATATATATAAATAATGCACTTATTAAAATCTTTAAGGACTCAACTGGTTAGAAAAGTAACGTATGTAACAAGTGTCAAAATTAATATATATATATATATATATATATATATATATATATATATATATATATATATATATATATATAACAAATTGTTTTATGCACATTTTATAACTTCATGTATGATTATTTTTTTTTAAAAAAAAAACAACCGTTTGATTTAACAATTTACTCATATATATTATGTATGTAAATTTTGAAACAATCTAATGTTCTTATCATTTTAATAGAGAATAGTGTTTTTTTAATATATATTAACAATTGAAATTTTATTCTTATGGAACAAATATTTAGACATCTTAAATTAACCTAAATTTTGGTGTGTATGATCTATGTGAATAGAATCTAAAATTCAACTGTTAGATTAAAAAAATATAAATTGTATAAAAATATATGAAAGTATGATAACTGCAACTTTTGGGCACTAAGTGAATATCTAAACTATTATGGAAGCTTTTCGATTTATATCAATTCTTAAAGATGATAGAATTAAGACTGATAGGGGACATACTGCAGTGAAATCGAGGATTTATTAGGGGATTATTTACATGAGATTAAGTCATTTAATTTAGGCAAAATAGCCAAATAAGCCCTCGACCTTGGGTCCAAAATGGAATTAAGCCCTCGACCTTTTATTTCGTAAAAATCAGTCCATAAACTTTTATTTCAGTGGAAATAAACCCTCAATCTTCTAAAATTATGCAATTAAGTCCAAATCTGTTAAATGACACTAATTGCCGTTAGTATTGCACATGTGGCATGCCACGTGGCAGCTAAGTAAGCTATCCACGTCAGCTTTCACTAACGGCAGTTAGTGTCATTTAACAGATTTGGACTTAATTGCATAATTTAAGAAGGTTGAGGGTTTATTTCCACTAAAATAAAAGTTTATGGACTGATTGCCATGAAATAAAACGTTGAGGGCTTAATTCCATTTTGGGCTTAAGGTCGAGGGCTTATTTGACTATTATTCCTTTAATTTATTTGTAGAGGAGGGGACTTTTAAGTAGCATCAAGAAATTAAGGATTAATTTTAAGTGCATGATAATATACATGATAAATAAATAATAAAAAAATGTATATAGCATATATATATTATTAAATGAAGAATATATGTATAACAAACAAATACATATATATTATATATTTATATATAAATGAAATAATATATATATATATATATATATACACACACACACGCACACACATACAATTAAAGATATAATATATATTAAATAATAATATAATATAATAAAAAAATAAAATAGAAACCAATTGGCTTCTCCCAATCGGCTTCACCATTTCCCACTATTATGGGATCTGAACTTTAAAGAGAAACAGGGCAAGCTGGCGAGGAGAAAACGGAAAAGAGAGAGAGAGAGGAGGCAAACTAGCGACCACCGAATGGAACGGTGAAGAGAGAGTGGAAGCCATTCTCGACGAACTGGGAGGAAGAGTGAGGGAGAGAAAATCGAAAAAAAACAGGTAGAGAAGTGAAGGGCGAGGCGAAGAAGAAGCGAGACAGAGAGAGAGTAGAGAGAGCGGTAGAGGGAGTGAAACGGTTCTTGTAGCCGAAAACAGGGGCTGTCGGGGCTGTCTCGATCTCCTTTGGGGTGATTGGGAGGTCGACTGGTGGCTGTTGCAGTGCTATCCAGGCGTGATCAGGCTCGGTTTCGAGGCATCCATTAGGTCTCGTGGAGGTGCAAATCGAGTGGGAGAAGGTGCTGAGTAGGAACACTGATCATGGGCTTCGGGTGTCTTTCTTGGTGCGTGGAAACAGGGGCTTTTGACAGAGTCATTTCAGGAGATTAAAGACGCCATTGCTAAGGGTGGTGCCATGCCAAATGAGTGTAGTTTGGGGCTGGTGCAAGGCTGTTTGGTGGCTTAAAAGTGGCACTGGGAACAGGGCTAGAAACGTGATTGTGTAGGATGGTTTTGGTTGCTGTATTGGCTGAATGCTAAATGCAGAATCAAGGTGGTTCTTGGCTGAAACGCAGAGGATATGTGGAGGATTTTCAGAGGCTGTTGTGAAGCTGGGAAACAGGGGTTGCTAGAGGTGTTTAAGGCCTGTTTTAGAGCTGAACACGTGCCTGATAAAAGGCTGTGTTGGCTGAGTTTTAGGTGCTGCCTACGTGGGTTGGAGGCTGAAAAATGATGCTGGTCTTGAAGGTTGAAGGAGGCGTGTAAAGGCTGAATAAAAGGGGCTGTGTTGATGCATTAAGGAGCTGACGGTAGTGAATTTTCAAGGGCTGGGTAGTGGCTCTTGGAGGTTGGTTTTAGGGGCTTTGAGCCGATTTTTCTTAAGTGGGCTTGAGGCGATCTGAGGTTCTAATCGGAACTGATTTAGGACTGAAAAGGTGGCTGTTGGAGCTACAAAAAAATTGAGGCTGGCAGGCTTGTTGTGTGAAATCCCCAAATTCCATATAAATCCTCCATGTTTGTAAAGTATTACAGTCTGACATGATTAAATAAATATGAAGTTTGATGTATAAATGATGTATGAATGATGTATGGAACATGAGAAGAATAAAGGAGAATTGAAAGTCAATTGGTCAAATAATTAATGTTGATATCAGAAAAATAAATTGAGTAGGAGAAAAGAAATAAAATCATAAATTTGATTGGTAATTAAATAGATGAGTCATATGAAGAGAGGAGAAGGAGAATTAAATGGTCAAAGGGTCAAATGAGTTAAAGGGTTAAAGTATGGCTGAGATGAATTAATGGGATAAAACATGCATTAAATGCAAACTAGCATAGTCATCATCCCCATCAGCCATCACCCACGGCTAGAGGTGCTCGCAATCGGATCGGGTCAATCCGGACCAATATCTGAACTGATACTGTATCGGTTTGGAACCGGCCCGGCCCGGTATGGTACCGGGCTGGGCCGGTTTTAATATTTTAGGACCGGGCCCGTTAAGAGCCCGGTCCGTTAAAAATCGGGCCCGTTAAAGGCCCGGTTCATAACCGGACCGGTTCGGTTAAAAAAAATTAAAAAAATACTTTTTGACTGCAGTGCAACTGTCTGCGTAGAGGCAAGTCTTGCCTCTGCGTTTTTGATGGGCAACGGCCATTTGGCTGTTGCCCATCAATCCTCTTTTCTTTTTATTTTTATTTTATTTTTTAATTATAATTAAATTAAAAAAAATTTTGGCTTGGCTGCCACTGCGCACTTGCAGTTGCACTGCAATGCAACTGCAATATGCAGAGGCTTGATGGGCAACGGCCAATCCTTCTTTTTTTAATTTTTTTTATTTTTTTATTCTAATTTTTTCCTATAAATACTTCTATTCTATCTTCTATTTTCATTTACATTTCTTCTATATTTTCTCTCAAATCTACTATCTATATTCATCTACTCTTATTCTCTTCACTCACATACTCTCTCAATATTCACTCAAACTCTCTCAAATTCACTTAAATTCCCTTATTCCAAATTTATAATATCATCATTTCCTTTCTAAATTTCATTTTTCTTTTTATTTTATAATTTTACAAATTTTACTTTTAATTTTCAAATTCTAATATATTATATATATTTCTTATTCCAAATTTATAATATCATCATTTTTTTTATTTTATAATTTTGCAAATTTTACTTTTAATTTTCAAGTTTCAATTTTCAAATTCCAATATATTATATATATCATACATCTATTTTTTTAATTTTTAACATATATTTATTTTCAAAAAAAATATAAAAATGTCAAATTTGTTTCGTCGTTCATGCTCTGTTTCTCGACCTTTTGGTTCCACTGAAATTCCTAATTTGGGTGACGAATCATTTAATGAAATCGAACCTGATATTCATCCGGAGGAGGAGCTTCCTTTGGCTGCGCCATCGGTTGGTCGTGGTCGACGTGGAGGAAGTCATGCTCAAACACAATCATCAGCTGCCACCACTGCTGCTACATCATCAAGGCCGAAGTTTAGTCGAAAAAAAACGAGCAGGGTATGGGAGTATTTCGATATTGTAGCAAAAGAAGGTGAGACGAATAAATATTGTGCTATCTGTAAATTGTGCCAAGGCGTTTACTCTTATAACTCCGGTGGAGGTGGTGGCGGTACAGGTACGTATAAAAGACATTTAATTACTGCACATAAAATTAATCCTGATGCCGAAGAAAATGAAATTTTAGAAGGTAAACAATCTCAAATTAATACACGTGATGGTGGAAAAAATTTTACTTTTGATAATGTTCAAGTTAGACGTGGTTTAGTTAGATTTGTAGTTAGGACTGAACAACCATTCACAATTTGTGAAAAAACAGGATATTTAGAATTTGTTTGTAACTATTTACAACCTGCATATAAATCTATTTCTAGACATACATTAAAAAGAGATTGCATGGATATGTTTAAAGAATATGGACAAGCTTTAATTGATAAACTTAGTAATATTTCATCTAGGGTTAGTTTAACTAGTGATATATGGACTAGTACTAATGGTATAAGTTATCTTGTTATAACTTGTCATTGGATAGATGAAGATTGGTCCATGCAAAAACGAATTTTATCTTTAGATGTAATAGAAGAAGCTCATAATTCATATACTATTCATAAATATATTACTAAAGTTTGTAAATTATATGGACTAGAAAATAATAAAGTTTTTGCTATTACTTTTGATAATGCTTCGAGTAATACTGCAGCTATTCCTCATTTAATTAAAAGTTTAAACCCTGTTATGCAAGGCATATTTTTTCATGCAAGATGTGCATGTCATATTATAAATTTATGTGTTCAAAGTGGTTTTAGTTCTAGTGGTACTGGTACTGGCATAGGTTAAATTGATAAAATTAAAATTTTAGCAAAATGGATTCGCACGCCAAGTAATAAACGTGAATGGAAGCAAATTTGTATAACAAATAATATACCTGTTAAAGCGTTTCCACTTCCTGTGGAAACAAGATGGAATTCACTTCATCGTTTGCTTTCTTCTATTTTACCTTATAAAGAACTTGTTACTTCTTTTTATAACAATTATACAAGTAGCACACATTTAGTACTTTTTGAAGAAGATTTGACTTTTATTGAATATTGTGTTGATTTATTATCTACTTTTAAAGATGCAACCGAAAGATTTTCAACTCAATTTTATCCAACTACACCGTATTTTGTTCCTATTATCTACACAATGTTTGACAAATTTGTAAAATTTAGGAATCATGAAACTTTAAGTTCTTTTGTATATGATATGGAGGAAAAATTTAAAAAATATTGGGAAATAATTCCTCCTATTTATTGTATTGCAACTTTACTAGATCCTAGTCAAGGTGAGGTAAATATAGAAATTTTTTTTGATTGTTATAAAGAATTTCTTGGTCTTGATTCTATTGAGGATCAAAAGTCCTCAATTAATAATCTTTTTCGAGAATTGTTTAATGTTTATGAAACAGAAAGGGAGCAATTCAACTTTAATCGAGAAGAAGAAGATTCATACGAAGAAACCAAAAGTAGCAAAAAAGGAAAAGGAATTTTAAACGCAATTAAGAAAGCAGCAAAGAAGATAATGAAGCTAAAAGGAAAAGCGAGCGGATCTGGATCGGGATCAACAACTCGGCGAAGTTCTAGCTTCAATGAGCTAGGATTTTTCTTAAGTCAAGATTTTTCTGTAGATGATAACTTTGATCTTCTCCAATGGTGGAAAGAAAACCAAAAACAATTTCCAGTTTTAGCTTCCATGGCCCGAGATGTTTTTGCGGTGCAAGTTTCTTTTGTTGCTTCGAAATCCGCATTCTCGACGTGTGGAAGAATTATTGGAGACCATCGAACCACTCTTAATCCGGATTCATTGTGCATGTTAACATGCCTTAAAGATTGGTTTGATGCGGAATCGCGCAATGTCGAACTTCGAATGGCCAATGAATTTGCTGATAATAATTCAGAAGAGGAGGAAGAAATTTCCAAGGCAATCCGTATAAATTATGAAGAGTAGAGAATAATCTTTTTTTTTTGTAAATTGTATGTAAAATTGTAAATAAGTTTAGTCATAGTGAATATTTTTATGGACTACGGTCCTGTGGTTTTTACCCTTTTAACTTTTGAAGGGGTTTTCCACGTAAAAAATCTTTGGTCTCATACTCTCTCCTTTCTCTCCTTTGTTGTTGTTGTTGTTATTATTATTATTATTATTATTATTATTATTATTATTATTCTTACATACCAAATTAATTAATGTTATACTTATCTATGTTTAAAATAAATAAATATTTAAAATACAAAATGAATTAATATTTTAAAAACATATTAAATAAATGAATAAATAAATATTAAGTAAATGATATTTCAAATAAAATAAATTATTTTAAATGCAAAATGAATATAATAAATGAATATAAATAAAGATATGCAAAATGAATATAATAATAATATTCATAATATCATTATTTGTATTTTATTAGATAATTTTATTAGATAATTTTATAATAGTTTATTTTTATATTATTGTTACATTAATTAAATAAATTATAATATAACTTTATAATAAATTATTGTTAAATTAAACTATTAACATTATTTATTATAAAAATAAATTTATTAGATTAAATTATTAAAATATATTAATATATATTAAAATAAATTAATATAAATTTTTAAAAATAAAAATTTTAAAAAGAAAAAAAAATGGACCAAACCGGTTTAAACCGGTTCGGTCCGGTTTTGAGGCGAACCGGTCCAACGAACCGGGCCGGTTCGCCTCTATAATAGATAGAACCGGTCCGAACCGGACCGATTTACTATCGGTTCGGACCGGTTCTCTTTTGGTTAGGGCCGGAACCGGTGAAAACCGGCCCGGTCCGGCCCGTAACCAACTCTACCCACGGCAGCAACACTCTCCCCTTCATTCTCGTTTCTTCTCCAAGTTTCCAAGTTTCCATTCCAAGCTACCTTGACAAACCCGCTCACTCTTCCATCGATTCGTTAAGTTTGTTAAACGAAAATCGATCATTGTCACTAGATTAAGAGATATCCGAAGTTTGGTAGATTGAATCCAAGTATTGGAGGAGATCTTAACATCTGAAATTTTGGTCTCTAGTGAAGGTAAGAGAGGAAGATGATTTAGTCAATTTCGTTCATGGTATAGAGTTGTACTAAGTTGATATGATATGTGTATGGTGATTGTTTAAAGGTTTGAATTGTATGATGTTTACAGATTTGAAGAAGTGAAAAGCTAGGGTTGGATACACCAAGCGATTTTGTGTTCTCGAAGTAATCGAGGTAAGGAATTTATGTAACGGACGTAAGGCGGCTATGTCCGCATGTTTTATGATGTTTTTATGTGGTTTAGAGAGAAGCATCAGCTGATTTTATGCAGGAAAAGATGCATGTTCGGTTTCTACTCCTAGTACCAATTAGGCTAGGAGCAGCCGACTACCTTAACTAGCAACCGACTGCCTAGAGACAACCAACGCGTAGTTCTTCGAAAATCGAAAAAAACTAGTTGACTGCTATATAAGCCAGTCGACTGCTATTTACCCAAAAAACATTCTGTTTCAAACCAATCGACTGCTATATGGAACAGTCGACTGCTATTTGCTAAAAAGCATTCTGTTTCAAAACCAGCCGACTGCCTATAAGGCCAGTCGACTGCTAAATTTTCAGAAACATTTTGTTTCAAAAACAGTCAACTGCTATATGACCAGTCGACTGCTATTTCTTAAGAAGTATTCTATTTGAAAACCAGTCGACTGCTATATTGACCAGTCGACTGCCCTTACATGTTTTCAAAGATGAAAATGTCAGAATTTTAAATGAAAATAATTTCGATAAAGGAAGTTATGAAGCAGCAGTCGACTGCCCTGTGAGGCTAGTCGACTGCCCTGTATGAAAAGAGATTTCAAAACCTAATTGGTTTAAAACACAAAAGTGTTTTCTGAACAAGTATATAATAAATGTTTTGAGACTATAGACTACATTATGATCATGCATCCCTGTATTTAGCTAAGAGACTCTGATCAAGTCCTCAGTATTATTTATGTTGAGCGAGGAATCCTAGTCCGGTCCTCAATACCACAGATGACACCTGAACTGCGGATTATTAAAGGCAGGAGAGAATCCCTGACCTCTACATGGTGCACCACTGTACTAATACAAGATTAAAGTCACATAAATGGGTATAAATGATTTATGTGCTTAGAATCATATAAATGGGTATAAATGATTTATATAATGATGCAATTACTTGAATAAATGTACATAGTCTCCATCTATTTTAAAGTATAAGATGTATATTCTGAAGAAGCATTTGATGTATGTTTTGAAGTAAGCTATGAAGTATGATGTTTGAAAGAAAGAAGATGATGCATGTTTTAAAGAAAGTATGTTTGCTTATACCATTCGAAAGAATTATGCATGGTTGCAAACGATGTATGAAAGATGTTTATGAAGCATGCTTTATAATGATTTACATGACATTATAGAGCCAAGTAGGAAAAATGCATATAGAGGCATAGTACGTTCTTTTACATATTTTTCTTACTGAGCGTAAACTCACCCTTTTACGAACATTTTTCCTACAGATTATCTGAAGTGAACCCCGCTCCGATTAGAGGAGCTTGCTTTTGAAAGATTAGAGTGTACCTTCGAGAGACGCTTCCCAATTAGCATAGAAGGTATACTTATATGCTTATGTAAAGAAATTTGAAATTCAGCTACGGTACAGTACAAGTAGTATTGATGTATATAAGATGTCGGGGATTTAAGTTAAGATGATGTGTAAGATCCTGTGGAATGGGATGATGTTTATATATCATTATTATGTTTAATGAAAGTAAATTATTCATATCGAGCTATTAGATATTAGCTTAAGAAGAAGGAATGAATGACATTGACGAACCAAATCGAATCATGTCGTATAAGGTAATAAGAAAAAGTTATATGGTAAGATGTAGTGGCGGGAACGTCACAGATTGGTATCAGAGCGATTCGATTGATGTTTGACGGTGTCAAGAAGCTAGAAATAGAGAATATCCCCAATTGTATTGTACTTGTCTGAATACAAATGCATAGTATAACTGTTTATAGTTATACTAAAGAGCTCAATGGTGATTATATTTACAGCATGAGTACGAGTAGAGGAAGAGGACGGGGTCGTGAAGAAGAGCCCCCAGTTCCTCCATCTCCACTGCATAGCCTGAATACTAGGCTAGCGAAATGGAGAAGCATATGGAGAATATGGCCACCATGTTCACACAGTTCATGTTGAGCTTTTTGAACGTGGCCACAAGTACCCCAGCAACTACACCTGTTGTTCCTTCTACAGAAGTACCCCCACCAGTCCCAGCTACGGGAAGGCGGGATCTTAAGGCATATGGTAGTGTGCCCTTGATAAAAGAGTTCAAGAACTTGGATCCGCCCAAGTTTAAGGGGGAAAGAGATCTGTTGACCGCAGAGAACTGGATGAAGGCGGTCATGAAATCTTTTGAGTACATGCCCTACTCCGAAAGGGAGAAGGTGGGCTTGGCCGCTTACTTGTTGATTGATGATGCCGAGTATTAGTGGCAGGCCACTCAGACCGTGTTGGAGGCCCGATATGATGAAGTTACGTGGGATCGATTTGTGGAGGCCTTTAATGAGCAATACATCCCACGCACAGATCAGAATAGGCTGAAGATTGAGTTTCTGAGTTTGACTCAAGGTACGATGACAGTAAACCAATATGAATCTAAGTTCATTACCTTGAGTAAATTTGATCCAGAGGTCCGAAGAGATGAAGCGCACAAGATTTACCGGTTCATAGAGGGATTGAAGTCCCCTATTAGATCCAAGTTGTACCCGATGGATATCACCACTTATGGAGAGGCGGTCTGTAAGGCTCAGCTATGTGAGCAGGACTACGACCTTCATCATGCTAACTTCCGAGCTAAAGGTAAAGGCAAGGAACCGATTAAGCGGAAGTCGGATGAGAAGACTCCGAATGATAGGTATCCTTATAGGAGAAGTAGCAATCTGAAGGAGTTTCGATAGGTAAGTAAAGTATAAGAAGATGATTCCTAATTTAATTACAAGTTTCTATGGAATTATATTGAAATTGGAGTTATGATGATGATGATATAGGTACTCCTAGACCTACCGAGATCAAGATAAGTGATGAAAGATCCCGATACCCAGCTGGTAGTACCGCTAGCTCACCGAAGAGTATGATGCAAAGATGTGAGCAATGCGGGAAGTTACATGGATCACAGCCATGTCGCTTGGCAAGTGACGCATGTTTCAGATGTGGTGAGCAGGGACATATGATCAGGGATTGCCCTAAGAGAAACTCGAGGATGCCCGAGAAATCTGATAAGACCCCTCAACCACAACCTAAGGCCACTGCTGCGGAAAAGGGAAAGAAAGCTGTGACCCAAGGACGAGTGTTTGCCATCGACGAAGAGTTTGCCGATGCCTCGTCCAAAGTGATTAAAGGTAAAATTTACCTCTTTGATATAAGTGTCACTGCATTATTTGATCCAGGCTCTACGCATTCATTTATATCCCCCATGATTGCTATGAAAATACCTATTGAGCCTGAGCCTTTAGGACACTTATTACAAATAAGTACACCACTTAAGGAATCTCAAATGACGGAATTAGTGTATAGAAATTGTAAGCTTCGGGTAGGAGAAAGAGAATCAATAGCTGACATAATCCTACTGAATATGTGTGGATTTGATGTTATTTTGGGTATGGATTGGTTAGCTAAGAATCATGTCATCTTAGACTGTTATGCTAAGAGTGTGACCTTCTCTTCACCCGTTAGCTATGTTGTAAATTTTGCAAGTAATCAATACAAAGTATGTTTACTCCTTGATTTGGTTGCAAATGAAAGTAATGAGAAGTATATATGGTTATGTGAAGGATTTATTGCTTATGTGGAGGATGTAGAAATGGAACGTCCCGGACTTCATGAAATTCCTGTAGTCAAGGATTTTCCAGAAGTGTTTCCGGATGATCTTCTAGAACTCCCTTCGAATAGGGAAGTGGAGTTCACGATGGATTTGGTGCCAAGGACTGAGCCCATTTCAAGATCTCCCTACCGAATGGCTTTAGTGGAATTGGAAGAGCTTAAGAAGCAGCTTCAAGAGTTACTAGATAAGGGATTCATACGACCTAGCGTATCCCCTTGGGGTGCTTTTGTACTGTTTGTCTGGAAGAAGGACGGAAGTATGAGGTTGTGCATCAACTACTGATGGCTGAATAAAGTGACGATCAAGAATAAGTATCCTCTTCCCAGGATAGATGACCTCTTTGATCAGCTAAAGGGTGCACAAGTCTTTTCTAAGATAAACTTGAGGTCGAGATATCATCAATTGAAGATTCGAAGCGAAGATATCTCTAAGACTGCATTTAGGACACGGTATGGACACTATGAGTTTTTAGTGATGCCTTTTGGTTTGACCAATGCACCTGCAGCCTTCATGAACCTGATGAATGATGTGTTCAAGCAGTACTTGGACCAGTTTATCATTGTCTTCATCGATGACATCTTGGTGTACTCGAGGTCTCGGGAAGAGCATGAGCAGCATTTGAAAATAGTTTTGGAGACCCTCAGAGATAGAGGATTGTATGCCAAGCTAAGTAAGTGTGATTTTTGGTTGAATCAAATCTCCTTTTTAGGTCATGTTATCAGTAAAGATGGAGTTTCGATCGATCCATCGAAGATTGAAGCGGTGGTTCAATGGGAAAGACTGAAGACTGTGACGGAGATTAGGAGTTTCTTGGGTTTAGCTAGCTACTATCGAAGGTTTATGGAGGGTTTTTCAAAGTTAGCTGCTCTATTGACGCACTTAACACGCAAAGAGGTAAAGTTTGAATGGAATGAGGCCTGTGAGTGTAGCTTCCAAGAGTTGAAGCGCAGGTTGACGACTGCACCTATCCTCACCATCCCTAGTGGTTCAGGTGGATTTGCAGTGTATAGTGATGCCTCAGGGCAAGGTTTGGGATGTGTACTAATGCAACATGGTAAGGTAGTAGCATATGGTTCTCGACAATTAAAGGACCATAAGAAGAACTACCCAACTCATGATTTGGAGTTAGCTGCAGTAGTATTTGCTCTGAAGATATGGAGGCATTACTTGTATGGTGAGAGATTTCAGATTTTTACGGATCACAAAAGTCTGAAATACTTATTCTCTCAAAGAGAGTTGAACATGAGGCAAAGAAGATGGCTCGAGCTCCTGAAGGACTATGATTGTGAGATCTTGTACCACCCAGGGAAAGCTAATGTGGTGGCGGACGCTCTGAGCCAAAAACATGTAAGTATGGTAGCCTATATGATGGTGAAAGAGTATGAACTGATTGAACAGTTTGCAAGCCTCAACCTTAATGTTATGCCTTATGAGCAATTTGGAATGATGGCTAGTTTGAGAATTGAGCCAGAATTGATGAACAGAATTCGAATTGCTCAGAAGGAAGATGGTCAATGCATTGAGGCTATGAGTCAGATTCACTCAGGTATGCCTTCAGAGTTCAATATGGGTAATGATGAGATTTTGAGGTTCCGGAATCGTATATGTGTTCCTAAGGATGAAGAATTAAGAAAGTTGATTTTGACTGAAGCACATGCCATTAAGTACACGTTGCACCCAGGAAATACGAAGATGTATCATAATCTTCGCAACGTGTATTGGTGGAATGGCATGAAGAGAGACATAGCTGAGTTTGTAGCAAAGTGTCTCACATGTCAACAGGTTAAGGTAGAGCACCAAAAGCCAGTAGGATTGTTACATCCTTTACCTATACCCATGTGAAAATGGGAGCACATTACGATGGATTTCATTATGGGATTGCCCAGGACCAAGAGGAGTCATGGCGGTATTTGGGTGATCGTAGATAGATTGACCAAGTCAGCTCACTTCCTACCTATGAAGTCTACGGATACGCTTAGTGCTTTGGCAGATATGTATCTAAGAGATGTCGTAAGACTACATGGAGTTCCAGTGAGCATCACATCTGATAGAGATTCTAGGTTTACCTCTCACTTTTGGGAGCATTTTCAAGAAGCCATGGGATCTAAGTTAAATTTTAGCACAGCTTTTCATCCGCAGACTGATGGACAGTCCGAGCGCACTATTCAGACGCTCAAGGATATGTTGAGAGCTTGTGCTATGGATTTTAAAGGCTCTTGGGATGACCATCTTCCATTGGCTGAGTTTGCATACAATAATAGTTATCATGCAAGTATCGGGATGGCACCATATGAAGCTCTGTATGGTAGAAGGTGTCGATCTCCGATTGGGTGGGAAGAAGTGGGCGAGTGCAAGTTGTTGGCTCCAGATTTAGTCGAGCAAGCCTCTGAGGATGTTAAGATGATTTATAAAAGGCTTAAGATAGCTCAGAGTAGACAAAAGAGTTATGCAGATGCTCGACGGAGACCATTTGAGTTTATGGTGGGAGATTTTGTGTTTTTGAAAGTTTCTCCATCCAAGGGGATCATGAGATTTGGCCGACGAGGTAAGCTGAGTCCTCGCTATATTGGTCCATTTGAGGTCTTAGATCGAGTTGGTGGTGTTGCCTATAGATTGGCATTACCTCCGAAGCTATTGGGAGTGCATAATGTGTTTCATGTATCAATGCTTCAGAAGTACAATCCAGATCCATCTCACGTTATAGAGTATGAGCCCCTAGAGATAAGGGAAGATATGAGTTATGTAGAGAAGCCAATCCGGATTTTGGACAGAAAAGAGAAAGTTTTGAGGTCTAAGACGATCCCTTTAGTGAAAGTTCTCTGGCAATACCATGCGACGGAAGAAGCTACATGGGAGCTAGAGAGCTTGATGAAAGAAAGGTATCCAGAGTTGTTTACTTGATAAGCCAACCCAAATTTGGAGGACCAAATTTTCTAAGGTGGGGAGGATGTGAAATTCCCAAATTCCATGTAAATTCTCCATGTTTGTAAAGTATTACAATCTGACATGATTAAATAAATGTATAAATGATGTATGAATGATGTATGGAACATGAGAAGAATAAAAGAGAATTGAAAGAATAAAAGAGAATTGAAAGTCAATTGGTCAAATAATTAATGTTGATATCAGGAAAATAAATTGAGTAGGAGAAAAGAAATAAAATCAGAAATTTGATTGGTAATTAAATAGATGAGTCATATGAAGATAGGGGAAGGAGAATTTAATGGTCAAAGGGTCAAATGAGTTAAAGGGATAAAGTATGGCTAAGATGAATTAATGGGATAAAGCATGCATTAAATGCAAACTAGCATAGTCATCATGCCCATCAGCCATCACCCACGGCAGCAACACTCTCCCCTTCATTCTCGTTTCTTCTCCAAGTTTCCAAGTTTCCATTCTAAGCTACCTTGACAAACCCCCTCACTCTTCCATCGATTCGTTAAGTTTGTTAAACGAAAATAGATCCTTGTCACTAGATTAAGAGATATCCGAAGTTTGGTAGATTGAATCCAAGTATTAGAGGAGATCTCAACATCTTTGGTCTCTAGTAAAGGTAAGAGAAGAAGATGATTTAGTCAATTTCGTTCATGGTATAGAGTTGTACTAAGTTGATATGATATGTGTATGGTGATTGTTTAAAGGTTTGAATTGTATGATGCTTACAGATTTGAAGAAGTGAAAAGCTAGGGTTGGATACACCAAGTGATTTTGTGTTCTCGAAGTAATCGAGGTAAGGAACTTATGTAACGGACGTAAGGTGGCTATGTCCGCATGTTTTATGATGTTTTTATGTGTTTTGGAGAGTAGCATCAGCTGATTTTATGCAAGAAAAGATGCATATTCGTTTTCTACTCCTAGTACCAATTAGGCTAGGAGCAGCCGACTGCCTAGAGACAACCAACGCGTAGTTCTCCGAAAATCGAAAAAAACCAATCGACTGCTATGTAAGCCAGTCGACTGCTATTTCCTAAAAAGCATTCTGTTTCAAAACCAGTTGACTGCCTATAAGGCTAATCGATTGCTAAATTTCCAGAAACATTCTATTTCAAAAACAGTCGACTGCTATATGACCAGTCGACTGCTATTTCTTAAGAAGTATTCTGTTTGAAAACCAGTCGACTGCTATATTGACCAATCTACTGCCCTTACATGTTTTCAAAGATGAAAATGTCAGAATTTTAAATGAAAATAATTTCGATAAAGGAAGTTATGAAGCAGCAGCCGACTGCCCTGTGAGGCCAGTCGGCTGCCCTCTATGAAAAGAGATTTCAAAACCTAATTGGTTTAAAACACAAAAGTGTTTTCTGAACAAGTTTATAATAAATGTTTTGAGACTATGGACTACATTATGATCATGCATCCCTATATTTAGCTGAAAGACTCTGATCAAGTCCTCAATATTATTTATGTTGAGCGAGGAACCCTAGTCCGGTCCTCAATACCACAAATGACACCTGACTAGTGTTCACTGTGGATTATTAAAGGCAGGAGAGAATCCCTGACCTCTACATGGTGCACCACTGTACTAATATAGGATTAAAGTCACATAAATGGGTATAAATGATTTATGTGCTTAGAATCATATAAATGGGTATAAATGATTTATATGATGATGCAATTACTTGAATAAATGTACATAGTCTCCATCTATTTTAAAGTATACGATGTATATTCTGAAGAAGCATTTGATGTATGTTTTGAAGTAAGCTATGAAGTATGATGTTTGAAAGAAAGAAGATGATACATGTTTTAAAGAAAGTATGTTTGCTTATACCATTCGAAAGAATTATGCATGGTTGCAAACGATGTATGAAAGATGTTTATGAAGCATGCTTTATAATGATCTACATGACATTATAGAGCTAAGCAGGAAAAATGCATATAGAGGCATAGTACGCTCTTTTACATATTTTTCTTACTGAGCGTAAACTCACCCTTTTACGAACATTTCCCCTACAGATTATCTGAAGTGAACCCCGCTCCGATTAGAAGAGCTTGCTTTTGAAAGATTAGAGTGTACCTTTGAGAGACGCTTCCTAGTTAGCATAGAAGGTATACTTATATGCTTATGTAAAGAAATTTGAAATTCAACTACGGTACAGTACAAGTAGTATTGATGTATATAAGATGTCGGGGATTTAAGTTAAGACGATGTGTAAGATCCTGTGGAATGGGATGATGTTTATATATATCATTATTATGTTTAATGAAAGTAAATTATTCATATCGAGCTATTAGATATTAGCTTAAGAAGAAGGAATGAATGACCTTGATGAACCAAATCGAATCATGTCGTATAAGGTAATAAGAAAAAGTTATATGGTAAGATGTAGTGGCGAGAACGTCACATGTTGGTGATTTGATTTCTAGAATGTTGAAAATTGGTAAGTTGTTTCTATAATTTATTGTTGAGATTACATTATAGAGGTGAATAATCGGCAAGTCTGGCTTTTGTTTGAAAATGCGTAATTTGGAAAGATAATCAAATATTAGGTGTAAGTAAGAATTATTATAATTGATAATTGTTAAATGGTATTGGAATACAAATTTCAGTGGTTAGGGAGTAAATTTAAGATGTGAGCTTGAATTATGAAATAAATAGAATGATATTGAAACGATTTTTGGTGTAGGAACAATTGAGAAACCTTGAGGAATATTGTATTGTTTGACCTTAAGGTATATATTTCCTAGGAAATTATTAATCATGATATTAATGTATGATTTTGTAGAAAAATATATTGAGGAAGAACATGGTTACAAGGGTGCTCAGTTCTCTTGGAAGAGCGTTAAAAAGCTGATAAGTTTTTTGTTGATCACGGTTTATAATTTGATTGATGTAGGTTTTTATGAATGTTGATTTTAGTATAGCAAGACTAAAGGTATTGGTTTTAGTGTAGGTTAAGTGAAGAACAATTTTGAGAAAATGCTAAAGTTGTGAGATTTACGAGTGTAGTGTCACCAATCTTGATGTCGTGCAAGTAAGGTAAGGGAATATATGTTAAATGTTAGTTAGTGCTTCTGTGTTCATGTATGTATACATTAATGCTATTTAATAATAATCATAGTTTTAAATGCATTTTGTTCGAATTCTAAAATATGTTTGGATTAAGCTTAAACTGTGTAATGTTGAGATTGGGATTGTGTTGGATTGGTGTATAAACTACACTGTTTGTTGGAGTTTTTATGCAGGTTAATTGGTTGTGATTATGACAGTGGATAGTGTTCTACCTATGTCGTCATAATGCCTGATTTTTGTTAGAAATCAACTTTGCTAGATCCCGTAGGACTAGTTTATATCTCCATGATGCATTTTGAACCTCATGCATTTCAGAAACATTACTTGTCACCAAGACTTGCATGCTTGGTAGAACATGGTTTATAAAAGTGTCAAGTTGATTTAAATAAGCAAAAATGTTGCAGTTTAGACAATTTTGCTAAAATGATTTTATTTGCGGAGATAAAGATTCAAAATATGAATTCGTACATGGATGGTTTCAAATGCATGTGTTTTTTTTTTTAACAATACATATACTTTGGTTACACAACTATGTTTGAAAAGCTATATTTGTACGGATTTTGATAAATGAGATGTCTTTGTGGCATCGTTTATGCCTGAGTGGCATTGTGGTGTGCTTGTGTGGCATTATTTATGCTTGCATGGCATTGTGGGGTGCCTATGTGGCATCTTTTAAGCCTGTGTGGCATCATATATACCTGTGTGACATTGTGGGATGCATGTGTGGCATTTAGGTGCCGTATACATAATTACGTCATAGATTCTGCCTGTGTGGCAAATGGATAGCGGTAATTAAGTATATTGTCCGACAACTAGTCGTGACATGTACTTCAGCTATTAGATGATCATTGGTACTGAGATGATTCATGATCATGAATAAAGCCATAATATGGGATTATGACCACTATTAGCTACAGTGGATGCTTTCGTGGAAAGCTCATTAGTTATATTTCCAAAGATCCCCAGTTATGTTACCGAATCTCGCAAATTGATGTCTGTCTCATGTAATACTTTTGAATATGTATCTCGGTTCTGTTACAAAAAAGAATGAATTTATCATTTCTATTTCTATCGTATTTTGATTTTGTAAATACATCGGTACTAATATGTTTGGAACTGATCAATATAAATGTTTTATATCTTGTAAACAAAAGTATATTGACATTCCATTATTATTAATAAACTGCATTGAGACATGAGTTTTTGTACATTGGTTCATGCATAAACATGCATTAAGCATAGTATGCACCTAGCATCACTTAATATATATTTTCTTACTGGGCTTTAGCTCATCCCCTATCTTTCGCCTTATAGATTATTTTAAATAGGCTCAAATGCGAGTGCGATGTACTGAGAGTTTGATGCGTGGGCTGTTAGGCGTTATTACTTTTGTGTTGAGGTATAAATTCCCTTATTATCTCTGTTTATATTCTAGACTTAAAGATTCTATATGTAAGTAGATTATATAGAGATTGGGATGTAAATAATAGGATTATACTGATGAATACTAGTACAAGTATCTCTTGATGGAATTTAATCTAGAGGCAACACTAAGTGAATATATATTTCTTTGAGCTTCTTATTGAGATAATAATTATGCACTAGGTTGACGAAATATTATGAGGTTATACAAGGATAAAAATGAACATAATATAGTTTGAAATTTTCTACTAGGTAAATGGCATGCATCACGAGGTAATTAAATGGGACTTTAGAGAATTAGTCTTAAACAGTTAAACGAGTAGCAATCTACTTGTGTTGACTACACTGATCGAGTGATAAACATAATAAATAAAGAAAAAAGTTAGCTCAAATTTCCAGTTTTTGAGGGCGATACAGAAAGTGTGTAAAGCTAAATTAGTTTTACACTAATATAAGTGAA
This sequence comes from Heritiera fomes, assembly GCA_032173925.1. NCBI lineage: Eukaryota > Viridiplantae > Streptophyta > Magnoliopsida > Malvales > Malvaceae > Heritiera > Heritiera fomes. Next base: position 24,235,155 of record JAPDPM010000009.1, read on the forward strand.
TCATTTCTTTCTCTCTACATATTTAGAGAGAGAAAAAGGAAGATAAAAAGAGATCATGCAAAATTTATATATTACTAAATTTTTTTAAATAAATTTTAATTGATGATAGTTAAAAATATATTCATGGAAAAAATTCACGATTAATTTTTTTAGAAATAACTCAAAGTTGTCTTAAATGTATTTGTTGTTGCACGAAACAACAATGATTTGTTGTTGATGTCGATATTGTCTTCTTTCTCCACGTGTCTCCATAAAAGTTCTGCAAAATAGGAAAAGTTAGAGGGCGCAAGGGCTTTCCCCTGCACACGCACTCCGATGCTTAAGTCAGACAGGGTTTTGGCAGAGTTTCAGTAGGCAAATAGAGCTTAGGGTTTAAGAATGATACCTGTGACCTATTTATAGGAGTTGTTTTGCACATAATTACCTTTAAGACCCACAGCTTAAATAATAATCCAGTGGATCATTTATGAGCCTTTTAAGTCCTCTTTCCTCTTGGGCTTAAATTATCATTCGGCCTAATTGTCTTCAGCTTGACTTATAGAAAAGCCCAGTAATCTTTAACCTGACCCACATCAATTGCTCCCCACTCTTTCGTAGGGTTTATCCTGTGAAAGAGTATATAAAGAATGGGCTTTTCAAATTCTTTTGCTACCCTTTTTTTGGGATTATCACAAGAGTTTTTTCATCTTCATTTGAGGGCTCAACTAGTGGACTTCATCATTATTTGTAACAGAAACGACATCACGTCATCATTTCTTTTATCAAATGCCTTTTTCAGGACACTACCGAGATATGTTTTTCTCCTCTGAGCTAAATGCTTCTCAAGTGGAATATGTCACCCTTCTTTTTGAATTTTAAGGTCTTAGTGGACCGAAACCAAAAGCTATAAGGAGAAGTTGTAAGATTGCAAAGCCACCAAAGCCTTCTATTAGCCATGAGGAAGAAAACCAAATCTGAGTTAAAGTCATGAGGGCGCATCGTCAAGAAGTGCCTCAAGAGGATGCATATGTTCTTATCTGGTTTCATTAGATGCGATTTGTACTTGGCATGCTCCTGATTGGTTGAAGCTTGATCCATATGCTGAGGATTTGGAACCTTTTCTGAGGATAGATACTTATAAAGATCTATCTGATCTTACCAGCCCTTAGGAGCCTTTTCTTCGACTCAAGATGGTCGAGGTTCTCACAGGCTTGGACGAAGATTATTTAGATAATCCAGAGACTAATTTTCCTTAGGATCAAGCTCTTGATATTATAGCGCCTCAGGACGCATATGCCTGGGTGCCTGATAATTTCGATGCTCCTTTTGATGCAAAAGTTAATCTAGAGTGCTCCCCAGTTTTTTGTGAAAGAGCTTAGTCTTTTACAAACTCATCAACACATTTTTAAACACATTTACAGAGGCAACTACACATTTACCTTGCACTAATCTATAATAATCAGACTTTCTTCGCGCACTTTTCGCTTCAAGCCCATGTGTTGCTCATCTCGTGCATTTTTTGCTTAGAGACTTTTATTTGATTCATGGTTTACCTCGCGCATTTTTCGCTTCAAGCCCATGTGTTGCCCATCTTGCGCATTTTTCGCGTAGGGACTTTATAGAATTGATAAGACTATAACATCATTTTTATATCCGGAATGCCAATATAAAACGTTAAATGCACTTTGTCAATCAATTGTAGCACATATCCAATGATAAAATTGTAACGTACCTCGTACCATACCTCACAGCCTGCATACTGTGTGCTCCCCAAGTTTTTCTTTGCGACTTTTTGTGTCCGAAGAAGAACTTTTACTAGAGTATTAGTCCTGTCTTACGTACTATCCGCTTAAGGACTTGTTAGAATATAATATCGTTTATATCCGAGATGCCAACATAATACGTTAAATGTAATCTGATAAAATTGTAACGTACCTCGTTTAGAGACTTATTTTTGCCAGTCTCGCACCTCCTGTGCTTAGGGACTTTTGATTTGCCCGTCTCACGCATTTTTCGCTTAGGGACTTTTGATTTTCTCGAGTAAGGACTTATTTTTACCCGTCTCGCGCATTTTTCGCTTATGGACTTATTTGTGCCCGTCTCGCGTCTTCTTCTCGCTTAGGGTCTTATTTTTGCCCGTCTCTCGCATTTTTCGCTTAGGGACTTATTTGTACCCGTCTCGCGTCTTTTTCTCGCTTAGGGTCTTATTTTTTCTCGTCTCGCGCATTTTTCGCTTAGGGACTTATTTGTGCCAGTCTCGCGTCTTCTTCTCGCTTAGGGTCTTATTTTTGCCCGTCTCGCGCATTTTTCGCTTATGGTCTTATTTTTGCCCGTCTTGCACATTTTTCGCTTAGGGACTTATTTATACCCGTCTCGCACCCTTTTGTGCTTAAGGACTTATTTGTGCCCGTTTCTTTGGCCAGCTTCCGTTTTTTCTTCTTCTATTCCTGCAACATGTCTATTAAACATGGAGGATTATCATAGTACAGATAAAAATAACTGGCCTTTCTTTCGTAATGTAGTATTTTCAATTAAATGGAGTAAGTAACAATATAATTGCAGCAAATGTTAAAAAAATAATAGCAAATGTTTACCACCAGTACCATTCCAAGTCTTTGTCTTTGAAAAATCTGTAAAGTACGAGTGCTGGGATGTTCTGCTGTCAACCATGGATTGTGCACTAAGTCGTGCCTTAGTACCAGCAATCTACCTTCACTAGTTTACCACAAGTTTTCGATCGAACCAAGCTCTCCCTGGCTTGCTGCCTTACACGACAGTGGCTAGTGCCTGCCTCGGACACCTATATGTCCATGCTTGAGTGTGTTTACAATTTCCGTTGTGCCAAGCACTCACTTGTATTGATACTCAAGAATGCTATTTATAGGGGCTTACAAGGGAGACACATCCTTGATCTCGACACCCTAAGCTGGCACATCCTTGTCTTACTTAAAGGACTCACGAAGTTGACACACCCTTTATATAGACAAACCCTCTTTCACATGTGTGGTTGTCAATATGCCAAGTGTGTGGCTCTTAAGCCACTTCTAGATGGTTGCTAGAGCAATTTTTGAAAGCTTCTGTGTCAAACGATCGACAGATGGGCCGAAGGAAGCTTTTGGACATTCTGTCGGATTAGTGCGCGCACCAAGTCTAGAAGATTCTAGATCATTCCTCTCAGATCCCGCACTTGGGCGTGCGCTTGGATCGTCAAATTTAAATGTGCTCGCCAAATTTTTTTATAATGGGCGAACCAGTAGTTTGGATTCCGTGCTCGCTAGCGTTGCTAGCCATTGTTGAAAGGCATGACTTGGGTGCTCTTTGCCCGCCTGTATTGTGCTTTTTGCGCGAGCCACTTTATTGTCAAGATGGCTTGCTACGTACTGAAACTCTAATTTGAAGGGTTGCGCGTAACGTTTGCTCGTTTTATGCAGTAAACTATTCTGCTGCCATCAGCATCTGTGCTCCCCCACATTATTCTATTGGGCGATCCCCTCTGATGCCAAAAAGGCCTCCCTCGTGGACCTATGCTCACCCATACTGTTGAACTGTCGCGTGAGCGAGGCACCCTATCGTCAAAGTGACCTGTGTTTGGGACCTGTGCTTTTTCGTCAAGGAGGCCTGCCGAGAGTGGTAGATGGGGCTGTCGCCTGTCTTGTGAAACTGTTCTCGCAGTATAGGTTCTTGCCAAAGTGATTGTCGAGTGGACGAGACAATCTATCACAAAGACAGTACCGCATGGTTCTCCGCTCGCTTGCATTGGCTGATGCATGGGCGAGCCACTCTATCGCCAAAGTTTTTGTCGTGTGGGCAAGCGAATCTATCACCAAAGATGCTTGCCGCAAGACGCCCTGTGCTCACCAACTTTGGTCTATTAGGCGAGCCACTCTCTCATCGAGGGAGCCTGCCACGTGTGATCTGTGTTCACCTATTGCTCTACCTCGCCAAAGGCCCTATCGTGTGAGTATTGTGCTCGCCCATCACTATACTAGGTGAGCTCGGGTGTGGTAGACAAGCCCATCACATGCGGGAACCCCTCTCCCGCAAAAGGTTTGTCGTGTGCGGGAGACCCTATCTCGCCCAAGGCCTGTTGGGCGTGAGAGCTCCTCTCTCGCCACTACGTGTGACAGAACATGGCACTCTCTCGCCACTTACGCGCGGCACTCTCTTGCCATTATGCGCGACAGAACATGCACTCTCTCGCCACTTACATGCGACAGAACATGGCCTCCTCTCACCCCTGTATGCATAATATAATATATATATTTGTAATATGTAATCAGCTTTGTAATAATGTTCTGTCCATGGATTGATTGCTTCCATCATGCAGCGTCGATGAACAATTATATACCCTATTAGATATTTATGATGGATTGAGATTTTTTTTTTATATATATACAGCAATTGTGGATGGCAATGACAGACATGATGAAAGTTAACTGGATCATGAAGCACAGGGTGAGAAGTCAAGTTCAAAGACCTTTAGCAATAGCAGGAATTCATATGGCAAAAGATTAAGGCGGAGGTCACTGTCTCTTGAAAATTTTAACATGAAGGATACTGACCACGAAATTTATTATGAAAACCCGTACAAGAGTTCTTCGTATCACAAGCATCACTTTAGAAAGCTTTAGAAGAAGACAACAGTAGTAGAAAGTAAAGAATCAACTTATGTACCAAAGAGACTGAAGCAACCTTGTTGCATTCAGCCTAGTAATTTCAAATACAATACTACAAGATCACGCTGCAACTGCCACTTTAGCAGTGAAGTAGAAATCTGCAAATTCGAAAATCTATGTTATATTTTTACTGGTGATGACAGGGAAGAACAGTTTCCTCCAAGCAATCAAAAGAGAGGGCTCAGAAACACAGGACAGTTTCCAATTTGTGATGCAGAAGAAAATTTGGATGACCAGTTTTGCCAATGCCAGTATTCTTCTATTGCAGCATCTATTAACGAACCTAGATGTACTAAGACTACCCTTTCTCAAAATCTAAGGAGAATAAGCTTTGACAATGGTGCAAGTACGCTAGACTTTCGGCTGAACCGATGGCTATGCTCATTCTACGCGGCATTCCTACTTTATTTCCTTCTCTACACATCTTTTCCTTCTTTTAGTTTCACCAAACAGCGACGTAGCAGGGAAATTTTGGAATGGCAGCAACTTGCAATGGGCTTTGATCTTGTGGTGGTTTGCCGTGGTGGGGCAGCAGTCAGTTTAGCATAACAGGGGCTTCAGTTTTTGGTCCAAGATAGTGTGATGGATAAGGCTCGGTCAAGCAGAAGCGTGATAAAAAGTGATGAAGAAATCGGTGCAGAACAGCAGCAGCACTGCGATATGCAGGAGACGAGCACCTTCAACAGCAAGGATCGGGTAGTGCAGCACCAACAGAACAGGAATTGGTGTCGACAGCAGCGGTAGATAAAGAATAATTACGGAAACAATGGCAACAGTGCAAACAGTGGATCTCGAGTAAGCAGGTGCGTCAATGAAGAAGATAAACAATGAGGATGCAAGGTGGATGGTACGGTGAATGGCAAGGTGCGGGTTCTTTAAGATAGCAAGGTGCAGGTTCTATGGCCCCACGTACTTCAATGATTCCCAGCATCAAGCCACGAAAGATGCAGGTGTCATTTTTGGCCTGGTGTTGTGCCCAACTTTCTCGCCTATTTTCCACGTGTGCTCCTTCGGCGAGAGGTGGCTTCCGCACGAGACGGCATAGAGAGAGAGACTGGCTCTCGACGACAAATAGAGGCGAGAGCACCTCTTTGCGTGCCAGGCTTAGGCGAGAACACCTCCCGTGCGCGACATGCACCTCCCGTGCTCGACAGGCACCTCCCATGCACGACAGGCTTAGGCGAGAGCACCTCCCGATACGTGGAAAATAGGCTATGATCCAAGGCAGCAATCACGATAGTGGACGCTGTGATTGCGTCCGAAGGAAGTTTTTTACAATTTTCACAACAGTGGAAAGTGCAACCCTCTGCACACTAATTGAAAAGAAATTAATAAATTTTTAGAATAGCCATTATTGCATCAGCTTGTAAACAAGCAAGCGGTTGATCACGAGATATTCTCTCCAATGCTTGTAAATACTGCTCGGCTATATCCACATATTCAGTAGCAAATAATCTTTGACAAAGAGCCGGAATCGCATCATGCCTAACAAGGAAACTTTCGGGCGACAAGAAGGCTGTCGCCACTAGCATGTACTCTATGCCAATAATCTTTCGTGCGGCAGGGCTATTGCCAATACTCTCTGTCGCGTGCACCTTGCAGGCGACAGACTGTTCTGTCGCGTGAAACTGTGACAGATTGTTCTGTCGCATATATATTTATTTTATTTTATTTTCTTATTTTTTAACTTGTCTTCCGCAGGTAATAGGTCTCTGGCAGGTGTTAGGTCTCTCGCGCCCTATCGCAAACTTCTATACTTAGCTTTTTGTTTGTTTCCCACAGACGGCGCCAATTGTTGTTGCACGAAACAACAATGATTTGTTGTTGACGTCGATATTGTCTTCTTTCTCCACGTGTCTCCAGAAAAGTTCTGCAAAATAGGAAAAGTTAGAGGGCGCCGGGGCTTTCCCCTGCGCGTGCACTCCGATGCTTAAGTCAGACAGGGTTTTGGCAGAGTTTCAGTAGGCAAATAGAGCTTAGGGTTTAAGAATGATACCTGTGACCTATTTATAGGAGTAGTTTTGCACGTAATTACCTTTAAGACCCACAGCTTAAATAATAACCCAGTGGATCATTTATGGGCCTTCTGAGTCCTCTTTTCTCTTGGGCTTAAATTATCATTCGGCCTAATTGTCTTCAACTTGACTTATAGAAAGCCCAGTAATCTTTAACCTGACCTACATCAGTATTGTTATCTAATGTAAGACGAAATAGCAAGCTAATTAAAATTGATTTAAAAATAGACTAGTTTATTATCCTGTGCAATGGACAAATTAATTTTAAGTATCTAAATATGCATTAATACATATAAATTAACATTCTTTCAATACATATAGAGAGACAAAAAAAAAAGAAATAGTACATATGTGCCCAAGAAATTTATAATTTTATTAAAGTTGATGAAGCTTAGGGGCACGATATCGAGATGTTGTACATATTACCAAACATATTATTTTAAGTTGATTTAAAAATAGACTAGTTTATTATCCTATGCAATGGACAAATTAATTTTAAGTATCTAAATATGCATTAATACATATAAATTAACATTCTTTCAATACATATAGAGAGAAAAAAAAAGAAATAGTACATATGTGCCCAAGAAATTTATAATTTTATTAAAGTTGATGAAGCTTAGGGGCACGATATCGAGATGTTGTACATATTACCAAACATATTATTTTAAGTGTAAAGAAGTTTTTAAATCATTTAAAATGCAATCTATTAAGAAAATGAGGTTTTTGAAGTATGTACCTGAATGCCCAAATAGGCAGCTGGAAAAATTGTCTTGGACAGTTGACTGTCAAAAGTGTAGTTAATTGCCCTTAACATAAAAAAAAAGTGTTGTTTTAAATTATGTTTAAGGTAGCCGGCTGCCTAAGCCTAGAAAAATTTTTGTTTATAAAAAATACAAGGGGAATCGACTTTTTTTCGGATATTGCCCATTCTAGTCTAGAAATTAAAAAAAAAAATTTATTGGTCATGTTTTTTCATTTTAAATGCAATGATTCTTCATCTAATAGGTGACCAATCATAAAAGAGTGTTTCTAACACCGATTGAGTCTCATAAATACTTTTATAAAAGTTTATTTTTACACAATCTTATATAATTTTTCTCTCAAATTTTATAATTTTGTACACTCTTTCTTGTACTCTTTTCTTGGTTTTTGGTTAAAGTGAGTTCATAAAAGAAATTCAAAGTGTAATTGAATTTTTCTATGAATAGGCATTGTATCTTGAAAATATTGTTTCCTAAACCATTTCCACCAATGTGAGGAATCTATTATTCTTAAAATAGCTTTTTGGAAGTGTCTTGCTTATCAAAATTCTTCTTCTTCAAAGTTTTTATTATTCAACTTGATTGGATTAGTCTACCTACACTCCCAACATACAACAGTTTAAGAACAATAATTCTTCAAGCTGGTGACTCTTGCAATCAAGCCTATTGTTGATTAAGTGAAAATAAAAATTCTAAAGATGGCAAGACAATATGTTGTTAATGATTGAACCAAAATAGAGAAGTTATCACATGAATAAACGTCTTAATGAAGAGGGGATTATATTCTTGTTCTTGGTTTGAATAAGATTATTTCCTTGAAGTTCATGCTTCTACAAATTTTGAATTGCAACAAAAGTAAGATTCAAGTACGAAGGTCGTAAACGCTATTAAGAGTATAATCTTCTTTAAAAAAAATCGAGGTTCACAATTAATATTCATCGCACAATTTTATATGATAATAGTACAATAAACTACATCTATACTTTTGACTGTTTAATTGCATGTTAGTGATTTTAATATTTTTTTAAAAAAAAATCATATATTGGAATTTCTTTAAAAAAATGGATATATTTTTTCCGGTGTCATTGATTTAGTTTTCATTTTGTTTTTGCTAAACATGATCAAGGAATCATGTTCAAGTAAAATGATAATGAAATGTTGAAAAACAACTGAGAAATGTTGTGAGAAACACAACAAAAATGATGAATTGGTGTTTGAATGGACACTAAAGTTTTATAAAATTCAATGACAATGGATATCCAGTTTTCTTTGGTTAAAATTTATTTTAATATGTTGCTAAACATATTTAGTGGCATTAGAGATTATTTGATTTCATAGGTGTTTGAATTAGTACTCATAACATTTCATTTTTTGTTTCATTCAATTTATGTTTTCAGATTTTTCATTGCTATTAGGCGTCCATTATAGAATTTTGTAGGGTCTGTTTTTTGCATACTTTAAGTGCATTTTCAGTAGTTTAATGTCATGTTTACATCACATAATTTTTATGAACTTTTTAGAAGTCAAATTGGATTAGTTTCTTTAGCCATTTCAATACTTGTTCATGCTGCATTGCCTCTTGATTTCCGGATCACTTTTGTAGGTACTGTTTTATCATTTCATGGTTGTTTGATATTTAATTTAGGTGCATTTCATTAGTTTTAAGACATGTTAGTATTAAGTGTTGGATTATGCCCTTAGAACCATTCATTAGATGATTGACTTTGGCATTTTTTTATGTATCATGACATTTTATTTATCATAGTTCATTATTATATTTGTCTTATAACTGCGTAATATAATCTTATATGATAATGTCCTTAGAATAGTAATAACACACTATTCTTAAAATATCCCTAGTCAAGTATTATTGTGAATAAGGATAACAATGATACGATAAGACTAGTATGTGGTTGACTGATGACCATTGTCATGGATATAAGATATCAAGTCATCACATAGGTACATGTTAGAGAACTATGTACTGGATCGACCCTCCATGAGAACGCTACATGGATTGTTATATGAGTGTCATAAGCGATTCTCATAGTGATGATGGTGTATGTGATCCTTTGACTTGAGATCATCAGAGATCCCAACATAGAGAATTGCATATTTTAATGCTGCTAGATGTCATTCGTAACAGGATGGACTATAAAGGTAGTAATTGGGTATGCCTTGATCTATGTAGAGGGATGTTGAGTGATCAAGATAGGATTTATCCCTCTTATATAACAAGAGTGATGTCTTGGGCCCTTTGATAGAGTGAGACTAAAAATGCATGGCCGTGCTCGAATAAGTCAATATGAGATATTGATTTTATTTGTTTAATTAGTCTACTCAGGAATCAAGAAACGTTGATTAGACTATACAAGTGTGACACATTCCATGACTTGTGTCTAATCGAGACATCAAAGGATAAAGGGATTAGACTACACGGTAACATCTATCACGAGTAAGGTTATGTCGAGTCATTGACATTCTCGTTACATGGGTAGCAATGATGTGTTGCTAGATACCGCTCATTGCCTGTGACAATTTTGTCATTGCCATTGTTTTGAGAACCTATTGGGTCGCACACTTAGAACGGATCAATGAGGAGCTTAATTAATCCTATTCTGAATTGGATTAAGGATATATCTAATCCTATTCTAAGTAGGATTAGAGTTCTGTTTGGCAGTAAATTTTAGGGTAAAATTTACTGCCTATAAAAAGGAAGTTTTTCTAAAACAGAGCCGCACTTTTTAAAAACAGAAAACAAAACATTCTTTTTAATCGAAGCTAGCAGTTCGGTTATAAGGAATAAAAAACGCTCTTCAAGGCTTCTGATCGTGAGACGTTCAAGAGTCGTGAGATCCGTTCGTGTGAATACCATAGAGGCAGGAGCGAAAAGTTGCTGCTTGTGACTTGACCAACGACAGAAAATTCAGAGAAAACGTTAGGTAAAATCTCGAAACCCTAATCAGGCAACCCTCCGAATCGATCTTGGTGGAGGCCGAATGATTTAAATTCCGCTGCGTGTTGTTTCGGTTTCCTTCACTAAGTACTCATCTTTGGATTTTTATGGAGCTTTAGGGAATTTTTAGGTAGCATTGACATCAAAAATTTTGCATTTCCATTTGCATCAGGGGTCCTTGTCACCATTCTATCCCGTTTTTGTTAGCTGCTGTTCTAGGTGTCTTCTATGGTTAATTTCATTAAATTTAATTCATGTTAGGCTCATATATTTAGTGATATAGGTGTAGGTTAAGTTAGAATAATTTTTAGTGATCATTTAGTTAATTACGTTTTTAGCTTAGCTTTACATTAAATTTGCATGCTGTCCAGGTTAGATTAGTTTACTGTTTTAAGCTTATTTAGTTAGGAGTCGTTTGTGATCGTTTTCTGTTTTCTGTTTTCTATTTTTAAAAATTTTGTTTTTGTTTTGTTTTATTTTGTCTTTAAATTCTTAAAACAGAAAATATATTTGGTTAGTATTGTTATGTATTGAAAATAAATATTTAAACTAATTCAGATATAATAATTCAATTCACAAAATACAATTTTAAAAAATAAATAAAATAATATATTTATTAAATAATATTATTTACATAATATTAAATAAAATTACTTTATACTATTTAATACTAATATTAAATATTTTCATTTAATCTTATAAAAATTTAATATAATTTAAATAATATTATAATTAAATAAAATAGTTAAATAAAAATAATATTAAATAATTTTTTAATATTAATTTTTATTAGATAATAATTTAGATAATCAAAATTCTAAATTTATATATTAAATAATAATATGAATTAATAATTATAAGTTTTATTAATAATATTATTTTATATAATATTTATTTAATTCTAACAATATTAAATAATATATTTAACTAATTAATTTATAATAAATTATATAGTTGTGAAAATATATTTTATTTAATATAAATAATATCATTTAAGGTTAAGCATTCACTTATTTAATAATACTAAATTATTTAATAGTAGTACTGATATATTTTAAATTTAGTTTAAAGAATATAATATTAAATAATAACATTATTTAGTAAAATAATAACTAATTATATTAGATAATAGTACTTAGCAATAATATTAATTATTAACATATTAATATATTCAATAAATTATTATACAAATTTAAATTAAATAACATTATAATATTATAGTTTAATATAATTTATTTTTTGAAAAGTATAGTTTAATATAGTTTAATATAATTTATATTTAATTGCTTTTTACATTTTCAACTTTTTTATATTAAACAAATATATTAATTTTAAAATATTTATATTTTAATTAAATAATATTTTATATTAAGTTTTCATATTATTTTATTTAAAAAATTTAATTTTACTTTATATTTTTTATTATGAAAAATATTAATATTATATTAATATATAAATACTGTTCATTTACTTATGAACAATACCATAAATGAAAACATGTTTTCGAAAAAAATGAAAATAACAAATTCTTGTTTCCAACAATTTTGAAAATTTTTGTTTTCGTTATCATTTTTTTGAAAACAAAAACATGTTGGTAAACATGTTTTATGCTGCTGTTTGAAAAAAAACTGAAAACAAAAACAAAAAATAGGAAACGAAAGCGATACCAAACGGCCTCTTAGTGTTCCAAGTTAATTTCATTAGAATTAGATTAGTATAAGCTTAGGGATTAAGTTAAGATATGTTGGATTAAGTTTCATGGCATTTACTTAGCATTTTCATGCATTAAAATAGGTTAGTTAGCATTTCCATTTGCTGATTTTTTTGGAGTGTGCAAAGACTGCAAATTCTCAATCCCAAACTCGTAAAGAGACGTATGATTGTAAATATACTAACGGTGAAGATGTAACTTTTGAATTTGAACATATAAATATTATATGATTTGATAAGGGAAATTAGGAATGAATTTAAAATATACATGAGATACACACACACAAGGATGTATTAACTCAAATTGAGGATAAGTACCATATATACACACACCGAACTAAATGCATGCAACGTACATGCATATATGCATGTAGACGTAAATTCAAATGCATGCAATATACCTGCATGCATGAGTACGTATAAATATATGTGAATAAGTAAAATAAATGAAGATGTATGCGAATAAATATATGGGTACGTATAAATGTACGCAAATACATATTATATATATAAAAGTATGTATGAGAATATATACATATATAAGTATAGATATTTGTATGTACAAATAAATATATATTTGTACATATATGTATATGAGGATGAATACTTAGATAGAGAGATATGTGTGTAAATATCAAATTATAATTAAAGGATATTTATGAATATATTTTAAAAGTATATAAAAATAGATAAATAATAAAATATATTTATTAATTGAATTGAGTGGGTTTGGTGGGAAGTGTCCCACTAAACCTGATGGGAATGGTCTGCCATGCAGCAGACCATCCCATCTCATACTTAAAAAAAAAAAAATAGGAGAAAGAAAGAATTAAAAAGTGAAGGAAAACCGAATGAGAGATGATTGAGCTAAAAAGAAAACAAAAATAGAAAGGAGAGGAGAGAAGCTGCTGCCGAACCAGGCAGCAGCAGCTAAAGGAAATGAAGCAGAGGGGAGACGGTGGTTGAAGCTGGAACAGGAGAAGGAAGAAAGTGAAGTGAAACGGTGAAGAGAGAGACCCAAAGCGAGAAAGGAAGACTGAGCTGGAGAAGGTGAAAATTGAGGGAAAATAAACGGAAACTGGGAGTTCGGTGCTGGGGTTTTGGCTGCCATTTTGAGTTGACCTTAAATGCTAGAAGTTGTCTTTTTAGTTACTGAATAGGGCATTGAACAGGGCTGGTAGCTGAGCTTTTGAGTGCTGAAAACAGGTGCGGTTCAGAGCTGATGGTTGAGGCTAAAGTGGGAAAGCTTCTTGCTGGTGCATAGGGGCTGGGTTTAATTCGAAAAACAAGGGAAGAAGGCTGGCGTTAGAGGTTAGTTTTGGGGCTGATCAATTAGCTTTGAGGTGCTGGAAATGGCGTTTTAAACAAGGTTATAGGTAGCTATTTTGGGCATTCTTTAAGGCTGGAAACAGCAGCAAGAAGAAGGGTGTACAGGGGTCAGAACAGGATACTGAAACCTGGCGGTTGGGGGCTGCTTGTGAGGAGTTGAAACGTGCTGAAAAGGAGCTGGACTTGTGTGGTTTCTAAAGGCTGTTCTAAGGCTAACTTGGAGCTGATTAAGCTGGTCGGTTATGGGCTAAATGGGAGACTTTCATGGGCTTGTTTAAGCTAGCTTGTAGACTGTGAACAGAGGCACGAACAGGGGCGGTATAAATAAAGCCGTGTGAGGTGGTTCAAGGCCGTGTGCAGTGGTGAGAGGCAGGGGAGTTCGACTGGAGTTTGGGCTGAGTTAATGCAGATTGTCATGGCAGTGTAGGGCTGTTAAAGGCTGTTGGGTGGCCAACTACAGTGCTGGCTGGGAAATAGGGAAAGAGAAGGAAGAAAGAATAAGAAAAGAAGGGAAAGAGAGAAAAGAAATACATGTGGATATAAAATATATAGTTCCGGGCTCACTTTAATTTGTAAGTTATTACCGTTCAAATTTAAATATATATATCCATATATGTAGAATTTTACTGAATTCATACTAAATTAATTAACTATATTTAAAAGTGTATGCGCATCAAGCTAAACAGAAGCACGAAACTTGATGCACTCATGCACAAAGCTCCTATTAAGCACTAGCTAGGCTTTAAATAAGTAAGATGTTTATATAATTTAAATTTAGATTTATATTGTATAGGTATAGTTAGGTTGAGTGATGATGGGGATACTTAATGGTTGAGAATCAATGATACATGAGGAATGATATATTTGTGGTATAATGATAATTGATGGAATAATTAAATGTCTTTAGTTTTGCGATCGAATGATCCATAGAGTAGATTGTGATGAGTGCATTTATAATTAGACTATTTTTTTTGGTACAATCCTATTGAAATTGAAAGTAAGGAATTGAAAATTTTAATGTAAAATGTGTAACAATCTTGGGTTGGATACAGGTGCTACATTGGTATGCTGTGAGAGTAAGGACACTAGTAGGATGTGGCATTTTGCTTAGCTCTATACTAAATGATATTGCATTGACACGTTACATGGGCACTGCGTTTTACCATTTTAAACTCTTGTTTTGAATTTCATCACCTTGCTTGCTTCGTTTATAACATGAGATTTGGAAATGATACATTCATCTAATGCTTATATGAATACTTTGGATGCTTAATTTGATTTGAAAGAGAAAGTATATGATGTACATGTATGTATTTTTATATAAATGATCTTAAATAAATCTATTACACTTGCACTATTTTAATAAGAAAAGTAAAGGTTTAAATGTTTTATGAGACGATAAGCACTCTAAGATAGTCAAACTCAATAAAGCATAGTGAAAGCCACCTAATTAAAAATTACTCATTAACCAAAGATGCTTGTCTGACAATAGTCGTGGATAGGGCTCAATCACACTGATCAGTGTGGCTGAGAGACATGAGGTTTATAGCTATAGATAGCGCCTTAGTTGATTTCCAAGGGACGATGACATGATTTTTCATTGTTAGCTACAATGAACTAAGTCTTTATTTATAGAGTATTAGGGATTTAGCCTAGTCTTAAACTTGATATAATATGTTGTTTAGAGTATAGTTTTATTTGATATGAACTCTAGTCTTGACATAATTTCACAGTATATGAGAAATGTTTTGAAACTGCATATGTTTTAGACATGCTATAAAAGTGAGTATGAGATATTTTGAGACATTACATGTTTTTAACATGCTTTAAAAGTATATGTAATATGACTTCGACACTGTACGTGCTTCATATACATTATATGCCAAACATGATATGATTTGAAATGATATTCGTTTTATACATTAAAACTTACATAAGTTTACATATTGAACATGACATAACTGTATGTTATTTACATGAACGATGTCTTGACTTTATACTGTACATAAACATGAGATGTATATGAAGAAGTGTTATAACTTTATATTACATGTGATCATATTTCTTCACATTAAAAGTGATATGATTCGATACAATTCATAGTATAATTTCTAGATAAAAAGTGACATGATTTGGTATTGTGTCTGAACATGGTTTTCATATAAGATGTGGTATGTCATGAGATTAATATAAGAATAGTTTAATATAATATGATGTCGGAATTACATATGATGCACTATTGCATGATATATAGTGGTATAAGGACAAGAGGATTGAAAAACGATTGAATTGATATAATTAGAGGTTTATGTGATGGACAGGTTCCGGGATAGGAATAATGAGGTACTTCAAAATACATATCCCATCGATACTTTAAACCCTTGCCCACTTAAAATCATTTAGGACATGATCTGAAATGTTTCGATAAACGATTATAGAGTGAATAGGACATGAGAATTTTTATATAAAGGTTTCATGCATTTGTTTTAGAACAGTATAAGTCTAATATAGCACTTATATAAATGACTTACTGAGTCATCGTTCATTAAATTTGTTTAACCCTTTTTTAGATTGAGCATGGAGTTGGAGGCATATTTCGGAGTTATTCGGAATAGTCACATGCCTGAAATATCACCCCAACTCTTGAAGCAACTCTAGATGGTTGTTATGAGTATATATACATATTCTTTTACACGTATTTAATATTTCAAGCCAATTTTGTACAGTACTATAGGATGAGATGTAGACTAGGAAAACGATTGATGGATATAATATCTTGATACTGCATGATATGTATCTGATTAGTTGTTGTGGATATTAGGACTGTTGTAATGATACCTACTTGATGAGTATAATTTAGACTTTGGGAGAGATTGATATGTTGCGCTTTGATAATTGATTTGTAGGTAGTTAATTGGAAAAAATCTAAAAATATAAGAGGGATCTTTTCAATTTGTTTCCAAGTAAAAATAAGTTATGGGTTAAAAAAGATCATTGATTGCTTTGTGAATGATTTAATTCACATTTGAATTAAAGAATAAATGAAATTTGTTTAGCGACTACACTGGCACCTAATATAAACTGTAAAACGAAAAGCAAAAATTTAGTTTGTAAATTTGTTAACTAAAATAGGTGTAAGTGTCAAGTGCACGTCATAGCATTCTAAAGATGATAGAGTGTCATTATAGATCATTTTGGGGCTATTTTAAGGGTTCATATAGTGTAGTTTAGGGTTTTAAATCATGCATGAGGGTTAATTAGGGTTAGGATTAAGATAGCATTTCATAAGTTGCATTTAAATTCACTATTTTAAAACTAAAAAAATATTTTTATTATGCATTCTTTAGGTTATATTTTAGTATTTTTCATGCATTTAGTTAAGCTAGATGTTAATTAGGGTTTGCATTAGAATATGGTTACATTTTGTGTCATAATTAGGGTTAGAGTTTTTAGGGTTTCATGAGGGTTAAGTAATTCATGCATTATTTTCTTTTTTTTAATTAGCTCTAAATTGATTTTTAATAAGTTCTTGCATTATTAGTTTCATATTAGAAGTTTCATGCATATCAGTGTTTGCATTTTTTACCCCATAATTTTAATAAAATTACATTTTTATAGTTTATTAATTTACATTTTTGTTTTTTTTCTTTTGTCATTATTTTATTTTAATCTTTTTCACTGTAAGTATTTCTTAATTTCTTTTTAATTTCATTTATTATATTTTTATTGTTTACATTTGCTTTTTTTCTTAGCTTTTGTAGATTTCCCATATAAACAAACTTTTATAATTTGTTAGGGCATAATTAGGATAACAATACCCATTGCTTAGCTAAGCTTTGCAAGACTAACCTATGTGAGACGATAACTTTCAGACTCACCTTCGTAATACGTGAAGAACACATCCACTTGCATGCAGGCACCATCTAAGGTCAACAATAGTTTTCTTTTAAAATTAAGTTATGAATGTAATTTTGGTTTGTAATAACTTAACTAATTATTATTTTAGCATATTTAATTTTAAATTTGGATAGTTTTAGATATTATCCATGTTTAAGTTTAGTTTTAAAATTAAGTTATGCATGTAATTTCGGTTTGTAATAACTTAACTAATTATTATTTTAGCATATTTAATTTTAAATTTGGATAGTTTTAGATATTATCCATGTTTAAGTATTAATAAGTAGGTTCTTTAATAATAATTAGTTTAGATTTAAAATAAATGAATAAATATTGATTAATTTAAATTAAGTTAGGATGCCAAAATTTTAGTACTTTGTAAAGCATTATACACCGTCAACCTATGTGGCATTGACACTCATGCTATTATTATTTGTTACGGCCTGCACACGGTCATCAAATTGGTAACAAGTGTAGCGACTCTGGCTTTATTACTAGTGTTTTCCCCACCGCCGCTGCCACTATCGTTGGCACTACAATAGGGTGTGCTCTTAAACTCCTTAAATCTAGCATAGTGGTCTCTGATCTCACCAACACACTCGGTGTCATGAGCCAACCTTGTATAGGGCCATGACCGGGTAGGATGTCATGAGCCAACCTTGTATAGGGCCATGACCGGGTAGAGAGACATCGGGGAAAATGAAATCCATGGACTTAGGAAAATAGAATCCATGGAATTAGGAAAAGTGTCCCCATTTCAAACACTTTTATGGTTACTGGTAGCATAGCTCTAAAAGCTCTTTAGCTCTTTAGGGGGGGTGACCAGTCGGCGGAATGTTGGGCTGGCTCACTGGTTAAGGTATGTGCAAGCACACCCATCTAGGGCTGCCCTCCTTGGCCCCGACGATGGTGTGGAAGATCCAACTCATTTTGTAATCTTTTGTAAACTCTCTATTATTAATAAAACAACTTTTTCCTACGGGAACACCTGTGGTTTTGATGTGAGAATTCTTTATGCCCCGCTATACTGTGGCGTGCCCCATAACTAACTTGTTGCTCGATTGTTGATTGTTCAGATAGTGATATCTTGGCTGACTTGTGTGGACGAGACCATTCAAGTGCCGCGCGGCCAATCGCTTAGTGAGAAAAAGCCTTGTCCGTGACACGTGGTATCCGAGCTTGGTTAATCGCACGAGCAAAAGAAGGGAAAATGGTGACGACTCAAGGAGGGTCGGACGAGAGAATGAGAATTGAGGAGCTCGAGGCCGCAGTGGCCGCCTTGAAAGCTCACATGGCTACTAATGACCGATTGGATGAGATTGAGGCAGCCCAGCGGGAGCTGTCTGACTCTCTAGCCAACTTGGGCGAGGAGACTAGAGATGCATTAAGAGTCATTCAAAAGGAGTTCGAGGAACTCAAGGCCCAACTAAGTGTGCTTCAACTAGCAGTGGGCAGGGCCGGCTCTAGCTCAACAGATAGAGGGAAAAGAGCTAAGGTGCCGGAACCACGCCGTTATGAAGGTGCAAGAGATGCGAAAGAGCTTGAAAACTTCTTGTTTGACATCGAGCAGTACTTTCGGGCAGTACGCACAGAATCGGAGGAGGAAAAGGTTGCAATGGCCTCGATGTATCTTGCTGGGGATGCTAAGTTATGGTGGCGTTCAAAGTTTGTTGGCGATGAGTGCCCTATCAAAACCTGGAGTAATCTAAAACAAGAGCTGAAGAACCAATTCTTCCCCGAAAATGTGGAGTATTTGGCTCGAAGAAGACTACGAGAACTGGTGCAAACAGGAACAGTGCGTGAGTTTGTCAGGAGCTTCTCTACCCTGATGTTGGATATTAGGGACATGTCTGAAAAAGACAAAATGTTCTATTTCCTCGAAGGACTTAAGCCTTGGGCTAGGACGGAACTCCAAAGGCAGAAGGTACAAGATGTAGCCATAGCTATGGCTGCCGCCGAACGCCTAAACGACTACAATGATAGCTCAAGCAAACGTAAGTACCCTCCATCAGTTGGCAGTAACTCTAATTATGGGAATGGGGGAAAAGTGGCCAGAACGGATAAGTCATCAAGTGGGGGAACAGACAGGAGGCCATCCGATAAGAATACTCCTCCGCCCAGGACAAACCATACCACAACATTCAAGCCTAAGCAACCGTTGGCCTGTTTCTTATGCCAAGGTCCACACCGAGTTGCTGAATGTCCACATAGAGGTGCCCTTAATGCATTAAGAACTTCTGCCCAAGTAACGCCCCAAGAGCCACAGACTGTCGAAGAAGTTGTCGAAGAGCCAGCGAGGATGGGTTCTATCCGATTCCTCAACGCCCTACATTTGCAGTTGAGTCAAATGAATAAAGAGCCTGAGAGAGGCCTAATGTATGTGGAGGTGATACTCAACGGGAAACCTACAAGAGCAATGGTCGACACAGGGGCAACCGATACTTTTATCACACCCGAGGAGGCCAAGAGGTGTGGTCTAAAGATTAGTAAGGATTGTGGGCAGATGAAAGCGGTAAATTCACCAGCCTTTGCCATCTATGGGAACTCTAAGAATGTGATGATCAAACTGGGACCATGGGAAGGAGGCATCAACTTCACCGTTTCCCCCATGGACGATTTTGATGTTGTCATAGGATTAGATTTCATGATGTTGGCTCAGGCGATCTCGATTCCAGCTGCCAGTTGCCTATTGTTCTTGGGGGAACGCCCATGTGTAGTGCCAGCCACGATTCTCCCTAAAAGCGGGAAGATAATTTCAGCTTTGCAGTTCAAGAAAGGGGTAAAAAGAGGAGAACCCTCATATGTCGCCCTGCCGATTTGCAAAGAGGGGGCTGGGTCAGAGTTTGTGCCTGAGGGAATAAGACAGGTGCTAAAAGAGTTCAAGGGTGTAATGCCAGACCAATTACCCAAGGTCCTACCACCGCGAAGATCGGTAGATCATGAAATTGAACTCCTCCCAGGGGTAAAGCCTCCTGCAAAAGGACCTTATCGCATGGCTCCTCCAGAGTTGGCTGAGTTAAGAAAACAGTTGGATGAACTCTTGCAAGCTGGGTTCATCAGACCATCCAAAGCACCATTTGGGGCACCAGTGTTGTTTCAAAAGAAGCATGATGGGAGCTTACGATTATGTGTAGATTATAGAGCCCTGAACAAGGTGACAGTGAGGAACAAGTATCCAATTCCCCTTATAGCAGACCTGTTTGATCAGTTAAGTCAGGCCAGGTACTTCTCCAAACTTGACCTAAGGTCCGGGTATCATCAAGTGCGAATCGCTGAAGGAGACGAGCCAAAGACTACTTGTGTAACTTGGTATGGTGCTTTTGAATTTTTAGTCATGCCTTTTGGACTAACCAATGCCCCTGCCACTTTTTCTACTCTGATGAATCAGGTCTTTCACGAGTATCTTGATAAATTTGTTGTCATATACTTAGACGACATCTTAGTATTTAGCTCTACCTTGGAGGAGCATCAAGAGCATTTCAGACTGGTTTTCAAAAGGCTTCAAGAACACCAGTTGTTTGTAAAAAGGGAAAAGTGTTGTTTTGCTCAAACCCGAGTCCATTTCCTAGGCCATGTTGTGGAACAAGGGCAGATCCGGATGGATATGGAGAAAGTCAAGGCCATTAAGGAGTGGCATGCCCCGAAAAATGTTAAAGAACTGCGCTCATTTCTGGGACTGGCCAACTATTTTCGGAGATTTGTGGAGGGATACTCCCGTAGAATAACGGCCCTTACGGAGTTGTTGAAGAAAGACAAGAAGTGGGAATGGTCGGGTGAATGCGACGGGGCATTTGAGGAATTGAAGCAAACTCTGATTGAAGACCCTGTGTTGGTCCTCCCAGACCTTGGAAAGCCCTTTGAGGTACAAACGGATGCTTCAGATTTTGCCATTGGGGGAGTGCTCTTACAAGAAAGACATCCGGTTGCTTTCGAAAGCCGCAAGTTGAATGAAGCGGAAAGGAGATACACGGCCCAAGAGAAGGAACTATTAGCAGTGATCCATTGTCTAAGGGCTTGGCGGCATTATCTACTGGGAACAAAATTTGTCGTCAAGACTGATAATACAGCTGTGAGCCATTTCCTCACTCAACCAAAACTCACAGCAAAACAGGCCAGGTGGCAAGAGTTTCTCGCGGAGTTTGACTTCCATTTTGAATACAAAGCGGGGAGTGCTAATCAAGTAGCCGATGCATTGAGTCGACGGGCGGAATTATCAGCTCTTAGGAGAATTGCCCCAATGTCAGCTACCAAAGTGACCACAGATATCCGGAAATTGATTGAAGAAAATCTTGATAAAGATCCCCAAGCCAAGTCTCTAATGAAACTAGTACAAGAAGGGAAGTCGAAGTATTTTTGGTTAGAGAATGGGGCTCTATTGACAAAGGGCCCAAGATTATTTGTCCCGAGAGCAGGAAATTTGAGACAGAAGCTGATGCGTGAATGTCATGACACCACTTGGGCAGGCCATCCCGGTTGGCAACGTACTCTTGCTCTACTAAAACAGGGCTACTATTGGCCGCATATGAGACAGGACGTGATGGATTACACCAAGACCTGCCTCATCTGCCAACAAGACAAAGTCGAGAGAAATAAGCAAGCAGGCTTGCTTGAACCATTGCCGGTGCCGACACGACCTTGGGAGAGTATTTCTCTAGACTTCATAAGCGGACTCCCTAAAGTTGGTGATCTGGGCTCAATCCTGGTAGTTATTGATCGTTTTTCAAAGTATGCGACTTTCATCCCCGCTCCAAAGTACTGCACAGCAGAAGACATGGCCCGGCTAATCTTCAAACATGTGGTCAAATATTGGGGTATTCCGGAGAACATTGTTAGCGATAGAGATCCAAGATTCACTGGGTCATTTTGGCGGGAACTCTTCAACATATTGGGATCGCAACTTAACATCTCCTCAAGTTACCACCCGCAAACGGATGGGCAGACAGAACGTTTTAACGGATTGTTAGAGGAATACTTGAGGCATTTCGTTCAAGCCAACCAGAAAAATTGGCCTCTGCTACTAGATGTGGCACAACTATGTTTCAATTCTAGAAAGAGCTCCGCCACCAACAAGAGCCCTTTTGAAGTAGTCACGGGACAGCAACCCAGATTGCCCCACACCTCCCTTGAGCCATATAAAGGGAAGAGCCCTCGAGCATTCAACTTCACCAAAGAGTGGAGACAAAACACAGAGATTGCCCGGGCTTACTTAGAAAAAGCATCCAAGCACATGAAGAAGTGGGCAGACAAGGGTCGAAGAGCTCGACAGTTTGAAGTGGATGACTTGGTCTTGGTCAGACTAGTGCCTGAGCAGCTTAGATTCCTACGAAAGCGGGACCGTAGATTAGTGCACAAGTATGAGGGCCCAGTAAAAATTCTGAGCAAGGTGGGACAGGCCTCCTATAAAATCGATCCCCCAAAGTGGATGAAAGTGCACCCGGTTTTCCATGTAAGCAATTTGAAGCCATATCACGCTGACCCAACAGATGCAAGCCGAAGTAAGGCAACCAGGACTACTATCAGCATGAAGCCACCTTCAGAGCGACAAGTAGAAGAAATCTTAGCTGATAGACAAACCGTAGTGTCAAGAAGGCTGATCCGAGAGTACCTAGTAAAGTGGGAAGGACTGGGACCAGAAGAAGTTAGTTGGGAGAGAGAGCGCGACCTCAAAGCTTTCAAACAGAAGATTGAAGAGTTCCAAGCAGCTAAGTCAACGAGGACGTCGACAGATTAAGTGGGGGAGAATGTCATGAGCCAACCTTGTATAGGGCCATGACCGGGTAGGATGTCATGAGCCAACCTTGTATAGGGCCATGACCGGGTAGAGAGACATCGGGGAAAATGAAATCCATGGACTTAGGAAAATAGAATCCATGGAATTAGGAAAAGTGTCCCCATTTCAAACACTTTTATGGTTACTGGTAGCATAGCTCTAAAAGCTCTTTAGCTCTTTAGGGGGGTGACCAGTCGGCGGAATGTTGGGCTGGCTCACTGGTTAAGGTATGTGCAAGCACACCCATCTAGGGCTGCCCTCCTTGGCCCCGACGATGGTGTGGAAGATCCAACTCATTTTGTAATCTTTTGTAAACTCTCTATTATTAATAAAACAACTTTTTTCTACAGGAACACCTGTGGTTTTGATGTGAGAATTCTTTATGCCCCGCTATACTGTGGCGTGCCCCATAACTAACTTGTTGCTCGATTGTTAATTGTTCAGATAGTGATATCTTGGCTGACTTGTGTGGACGAGACCATTCAAGTGCCACGCGGCTAATCGCTTAGTGAGAAAAAGCCTTGTCCGTGACACTCGGCATCCCCACAACTGCTGCCAACCACTACGACTTCCAGCGCTGCAGGTGTCGTAACTAGAGCCTCACCTTCCCCACTTGAAAAATCCCTATGGTTTAGTTCTTTAGCAATAGCCCTCCTTATCTCTCCGAAAACATAACAGAGTCAAAAAGAACAAAAACACTGCGAAAAACACTCACCAATCAAGTAACCGAAGAAAAAAAATATCAAAGAGCAAGAAGGCCTGTGCAAAAGCCACTCATAGTTGGAGTAGGAAAAATCTCCGAGTGTCCTATTTATCCTCAAAAAGCACGAAGGATAGAAAAGTAAACCTACTCAACTGCCTTGAGATAGGTCACCACGTAGCAAAGGCATCAAGCCAAAACATCAGATTTATGGAGTGCCCAATCCTACTCGCCTTCGAAGGCACATTACTGGACACCCAAATGTTCAAACATTCACAACTTGCTCAGTCCCTCACCGGCTACTTTATAACCGCGTTCGGCCCAAGACATCCACTCTGGACTTAAGGCAAGGCCCATGTGGCTCTCAGCTCAATCTCCCACTAAGATCCCAAAGTCGTATGGCTAGCAGTCAATCCGCTAGTTGGAAACACTTTCCCAACCATCTGACTACCTACAACACACTCTCCTAGACTACTGACATTGCTTGCAAGGTTGATTTTGGGCACTTGACAAGCTAAGCATAAGCTGAAAAGGACTTGCCACTAGATAGGTTCAGGTGCCATTTCACCGGATCACAAATTACCTCGATAAAAACATTTAGAAAAACAAATAGAAATAAAATAAAATAAAGAAAAAACTAAACTAGCTATTTTTTACGAATGACTCATTTTAGTAATGTATTAATCAAAAGTGCAAACGGTTTTATACGACAATTTTTTATCAAATTGGTATTTGAAGTTCAAAATCTATGATTAAAAACAATATAAGAACTGTAATTTGATTGATATTTACAGGGCAATTTGCAAATTTCACCCAAAATGGATTGAAAAAAACAAAGAATGGTAACTTTTTTGTATGAATAATATATATTGTATATTATTCATAGAATTGCATGAGCTTTGGTGCAAACTTTAACAACCTGGACAAAAGAAAAGGGTTGGCGATAGGTTTGAACAACCAGCTAATTAAAAGCCGTCCAATTTCAATAAAATAAACCAATATGAGAACTTTATTAGGACGTTCCCTACACAGTGACGTGTTACATTGGAGCCCGGTATAATGAAAATATGCCATGAATCCTATAAAATTGATTTAAAAAATGACTTATTATGCCAAGGCCATGAAATTGCACAAGTTACTCTCAAGTTAAGAACAACCGAGATATGTCCTCTAAATTCACTTGGGATGATGGATTCTCTCTTAACCATTCATCTATCTTTATATGCTTCAAGTTACACCCTAAAACACCTTGTTTAGGCATTGAGACATCCAAACTCGTTGGGGTGAAATCAAAGTGTAACGTTCTACATATAAGATGGCCAGGTGTCTCAAGTTAAATGATCACTTACACAACTATTACATGAGAAGATTTCCATAGACACTTGAGCAAAACTATCTAATGGAATTCTCATGTTAGGTCATGTACAATGAACTTATTCTTTAACAAGCACCTATATGTTATCCTCAGGTATTTCGCATACTTCAATTTATGAGATCAATTGTTTACTTTACAAGTAAGAGGCTTAACATGTGCTAATATCTTGTGCATTGCCAATGCCCATTATTGGCAATATATTTACTAAGAACATTTTTTGGGAGCAAGGGTTTAATACGTAAGGATCACATAATTAGAACTCTCTATAATTCCTTTACAATGCCTATCATATCTCATGCGTTTCCCCATATTTAGAAACGAATAATCATTATTATTGATGTTCTAAACAATGAAGGAAAACTTTTATGTCACTTACCATAAGTGATCATGTGTTGTTATGATACCATGCAACATGCCAAGTAAGTTGCCTCTAGGGCATATACTGACATATCAGTCCAATCTCCCCTTCAAGAGCCATATCACCAAACCACAAATTACCTCAACAAAAACATTTAGAAAAACAAATAGAAATAAGAAAAGAAAAGGATTAAACTAGCTATTTTTTCACGAACGACTCATTTTAGTAATGGATTAATCAAAAGTGCAAACGGTTTTATACGGCAAGTTTTTATCAAATTGGTATTTGAAGTCCTAAATCTAGGATTAAAAAATATGAGAACTGTAATTTGATTGATATTTATAGGGCCATTTGAAAATTTCATCCAAAATGAATACAAAAAAAAAATAAAGAATGGTAACTTTTTTGTATGAATAATATATATTGTATATTATTTATGGAACTGCATGAGCTTTGGTGCAAACTTTAACAACCTATACAAAGCATCGGGCGAGAACTTTCTGGCAAACAAGTGACATATATTTGTGGCATTTCCGTTGTACAGACATTGGCTTCCGCTCCTCAATCTCTCCAAAAATTCAATCGTCACCTCAGTCCTCAAGAACTTAGCAGGGTGGGGCCCGCCTTTGGACCAATCAACCCATGTCAAAGTTCTATTGGAATTCTTCAGCCCAAACTTCATGGCCACCAATGTTGGCAAGTAATGCTCATCTGCATAGCAGGCGCCCTTGCAATACTTTTGGAACACCGGAAAATATATTTGGTCTGAAACAACTTCGATGGCGAGCTCTCGGTCCATCTCGAACCATTGGGCTCCCTTTCTCCATTGCTCAATCCTGACTTGAGGTCTCATTCTCTTGTTGTATCGCCCACGGCCGACGGGGCCATCTAAATCATAGGACTCCACGAAACTCTCGGAAGAGTTGATGAGGTAAGAGTAGACGGTGGAGAAGTTAAAGAGTGGAATGCATGATTCGGAGAGAAGAACAAATCTTTGGTTCGAGAAATCCAGCAGTGCATTGGCTAGAAGCCGGCGCTCGGCTTCAATCATGTTTACTTTTCCCCATTGAACTTCCTGCATGATTAGGTAGGAGAATTTAATAAACAAAATCATTAGCTTAGTAAAAATTCCCATAACAGCAGGAAATAGACACGAGGCAGATGTGAAAAAAATCGTGTTGTTGGAATGTATGCATGCCAAAAGTGGAAGCCAATTGGCTGTCGTGTTTTTAACAGGGCATCTTCCAGCTGTTCATTGAAGTACAAATGGAAATGGGTTCCACAACCGGAAAGTATAACAAAGTACAAAGTAATTGATCGATGCCAACGGTGATTCAAGCCAAAGACAATTTAAAGCTTTTGGGGATTATTTCCCTTATATTATCAGGAACTGAACACGAACTTCAGTGAAAATTAGACTTCATCAAATATAAAAAGAAATGAAAAAATATAGCGGAATATAGTGGTACGAAAATTTATTTAATCTGTTGGTGAAGAAAAATTTGTATAAGAAAATGATCAGAGAAATACAACTCCTCCATGCGGCTTTGTCGGCATGGCAGCTTCATTAGTAAAGCCATGAATTCCTTTGAATCCGTTACCGGGCGAAAGGAAATTTGCTATTTGTTTATTTATGCAAAATCTAATTTGTTACTATTATATTATATTATATTATATTATATTATATTATATTAATGAAAGAATGAAGGGATGGTTAAAAAAGGCATTGAAATTCCACGTCAAATCTACCTAGGACGAGTTTGGAACTCACTGCACGTGCGTTGGGTTCCAATCAGAAGAAGACAAAAATATGAGAAGTAGAAATATTATTTTAACCCTATTTTAAATTTTTTTTTTTATTATTTTATAAAAAAAGATATATTTCCTGTTGATTATTCTTTTTTTTTAATTTTTTTAATCAATCTCGCCTATCCAAACTAAGCCTAAATTAGAGGCATTGGAATTTTTAACAAATGAAGGGAAACATGAAAAATTAACAGCTAACCTTGCTTGGGATTCTTCTGCCATAAAACACCGAACCTTTAGGCGCTGATAGATTGAAGGATGGATTGGAGTGCACATAGATTGAATACATCCCTTCATGCCCTTTGAAGAACTTCTCCCACAATGGACCCAATAAAACAGGCCCCTTTGTCAGGAACAAGAAAGCGACTTTAGGAACCCGATCGAATGGATATTCAAGAATTCGGGGAGCCATTGAAGCCCTCCACAGAAGCTCTCTATCATCCATGTCATGCATTACATTTGGTGGCTTGAGAAATTCTGTTAATCCAATTCTACCAACACCAACATGAGACGGCGGCAGCGGCTGCGGCGAAGGACGTGCCAATGGTGACACTGATCTTGTATTCATAGATAGTTGTGTAATATGCAGATCAAGTGAAAAGTTTTTGGGATTAAAACTGAGTACGGCTCCAAGAGTTAGCCCGCAGCCAAAGAGAAAGAAATAGGAGAGGACCTTGAAGAAGTGCAACTGCGTATTAAAGAGCTTGGAAAAGGAGGTGAGTGGATTGCTGTTTTCATCTTTCATTTTTGGAAACACAGAGACTCTGTTTGAGAGAGTTTCAGATACCTCTTTAAATTTCAAGAAACTCAAAGTCTAGTGCTCAAGAAATCTGATTCTTCTGTCACTCCCAAAACAGTTCTTTTCTTTGAGGACAAGGAAAGAAAAATTTCAGGAGGAATCAAAATTTTTTTGACAGAACAGACTGGAAGAAACCAAAAACTACTGTGTCAATGGAAACTATTGTAATATCGAAAAGCTAGCGGATCAAAAACTATAGTAATAAAACAAAACACATTCGGTAATTCTTATAAAACAGATGGCGAAATGAAGCAAGTTTGGAATACAAACCATTAATCTTTGATCAATTTAACATGGAAATGATTGCGTGACAAACTGATGAAAAAACGGCAGAGGTGAAGGAGAATTAATGAGATGAGGCACAAGGAAATTCAATAGAAGAGAAAGAAAACAGAGAAAGAAGAAGAAAGGGAAAGAAATACATAGAGAGATGAATGGAAAGACCGAAAGAGGTAAGACTCAGCTGGCTTGAATTTTTGTCCGGATTGGGAGGCTACAACTGCAGGCCAGTTGCTGCCTTTCTAGACCACAGAGAAAAGCGTTAGGAAGCTTACATGCATCAATAATACAAGTCAAACTGACATTTTTCTCTCCAACATTTGCTGGTCACAACTTTTCTTTTAATTAATTAATTCAAGTTTGTAAGGACAACTTTTCTAACTATTTCAAGTAATTAATTTTTAACCCATTAATGCGTGGATAAGTGGTAAGGATTGTTCCAGCTTAATCAAGATTTTCGATTCGAGACTTAAGAATGCAGTAGTATTTGTTGAGAGAATTTTACCGTCCAATGAGATCCGATCCGGTTCGGAGTGATTACACATTTTACTACCATTTTTATCATAAAAAAAAAGTAATTAAATTTTAATACGTTGTTCTTTTAATTTATACTGAAGAAACAATATTCTACGTGCCAGAACATGCACTTTAATCATGCGGGTGCCTAAAAGGCCCAAGTATTTTGAACGTGGACTTCGGAAAAGTAGGCAGGGAAAGCAAAGGGAAGTCACCCTCAATGTTAGCCGCGAATCAATCATTTTTCCGAGCAAGGAAAGTGGTTTGCGTGTTGGGCAGGGCTTGTTCAACAAGGGCATACGGCAACTGGACTGTTAAGTCATGGGAGAAGCCAGTAAAACGCAAACACTTGTAGCGTTTAGGATGTCTGAGCCTGTAGCTGTAAATGTAAATTGTAATACAATGCAGGAAATTCTCCGTTAAGATCATAAATAACTTAACACATGATTCAAATATTTAGACACAAAATATATTAAAAGTATTATAAATACTTGATAATTAACTTAAGGTAAATGTAAGCAATATATGATTAAATATAAATCTCAAGTTATTAGGTATAAAATATATTAGAATTATGTAAACACATGATAATTAACATAAACATATATTATAATAAAATTATCATGTGTTTAAATCTGTTAATACTAATATTTACATTGACAATCATATTTTTACGATACTTCTAATATATTTTATTTATAATAACTCTAAATTTATATTTAATTCTGTATTATTTCATTGATCAATAAAATCAAAATTTATGATATTACTGTTAAAATTTTAAACGCATGGATTTTTTTATTGCTTTTAACATATTTTAATAGTAAAATCAATAAAGTCAAAATCATAAACGCAAGGAGCACATTTATAATTGGCTTAATAGCCAAATACATCCCTAACGTTTACCACAATATGCAATTAAGTCCTCAACGTATAATTGCATGGAAATAAGAACATTACGTTTAATTTTCAGCATATTAAACCTAAACGTTATAAAATAATAGAATTAAGGATATAGCCGTTAAAAACTGTGATTTTCGTTTGTTTTGCTGACGTGGCATGCCACGTGTCATGCTGACGTGAATTATAATGCCATGTGTCATGCTAACGTGGCATAAGATTGCCACGTGTCAGGCTGACGTGGATATAAGTTAAATTTTCTTTTTTTTTCAAGGTTTAATACCCAGTACATCCCCAACGTTTATCAAAATATGCAATTAAGCCCTCAACCTATAATTGCATAGAAATAAGGATACTAAGTTTCATTTTCAGTATGTTAAACCTAAAAGTTATAAAATAATAGAATTAATGATATAGTCGTTAAATAGCTGTGATGTCCATTTTTCTTGTCCAGGTGGCATGCCACCTCAACGTTGGCATGGATTATAATGCCAGGTGGACCAGTGACGTGGCATAATATTGCCATGTGTCATGCTGACGTGGATATAAGTTAATTTTTTTTTTCAAAATAAACATTTTTTAAAAGTTCATTTCTTTTCAGACTTACATTTTTCATAGTTTCATTTTTTTAATTACATATTTTTTAAAAATTACATTTTTTTCATCATTTCATTTTTTAAGAATTACATTTTTTTCTTCTGTACAATACCAAAATTAGTACAAAAATGCATGTGGTATGGTTCTTTTCTTTATTTTTTTCTACCATACTAATTCTTTCTTTCTCATCGTTTCAGTATTTTTGGTTGAATACCACATACATTTTTGCACTAATATTGGTATTGTACAACAAAAAAAAGAAATGATGAAAAAAATGTAATTATTAAAAAATGAAATGATAAAAAAATTTAATTTAAAAAAATGAAATTATGAAAAAATGTAATTTTAAAAAATGAAGTTATGAAAAAAATGTAATTTTTAAAAAATATGTAATTAAAAAAATGAAATTATGAAAAATGTAAATTTGAAAAGAAATGAACTTTTAACAAATGTTTATTTTGAAAAAAAATGAAATTTTGAAAAAAAAAGAGAAAATTTAACTTATATCCATGTCTTCTTAAAAAATGAAATAATGAAAAAAATGTAATTTAAAAAAATGAAATTATGAAAAATATGTAATTTTTAAAAAATATGTAATTAAAAAATGAAACTATGAAAAATGTAAGTTTGAAAAGAAATGAACTTTTAAAAAATGTTTATTTTGAAAAAAAAGAGAAAATTTAACTTATATCCACGTCAGCATGACACGTGGCAATATTATGCCACGTCACTGGTCCACTTGGCATTATAATCCATGCCAACGTTGAGGTGGCATGCCACCTAGGCAAGAAAAACGGACATCACAGCTATTTAACAGCTATATCCTTAATTATATTATTTTATAACTTTTAGGTTTAATATACTGAAAATGAAACTTAGTGTCCTTATTTCTATGCAATTATAGGTTGAGAGCTTAATTGCATATTTTGATAAACGTTGGGGATGTATTTGGGTATTAAACCTTGAAAAAAAAGAAAATTTAACTTATATCCACGTCAGCATGACACATGGCATGCCACGTCAGCAAAACAAACGGAAATCACAGTTTTTAATGGCTATATCCTTAATTCTATTATTTTATAACGTTTAGGTTTAATATGCTGAAAATTAAACGTAATGTCCTTATTTCCATGCAATTATACGTTGAGGACTTAATTGCATATTGTGGTAAACGTTAGGGATGTATTTGGCTATTAAGCCTTTATAATTAAACTGATTTTTTTCGGTGCAATCTTGTTGAAATTGAAAGTAAGGAACTTAAGAATTTAAAGTGAAATGTGTAACAATCTTGGGTTGGATATAGGTGCCACACTGGTGTGCTATGAGAGTAAGGACTCTAGTAGGACTTGGCATTTTGGTTAGCTCTATACTAAAAGATATTTCATGAACACATTACATGGGCACTGCGTTATACCATTTTAAACTCATGTTTTGAATTTCATCCCCTTTAAGCATGCCTCATTTATAACATAAGATTTGAAAATGATACATTCATCTAATGCTTACATGAATACTTTGGATGTTTGATTTGATTTTGAAAGAGAAACTATATGGCGTACATGTATGTATTTATATATAAACGATCTTAAAGAAATTTATTACATACTTGCACTATTTTCATAAGAAAAGTAAAGGTTTAAATGTTTTATAAGACTATAGGCACTTAAGAGAGTCAAACTCAATAAAGCATAGTGACAGCCGCCAATTAGAGGTTACTCATTAAATAGAGATGCTTGTCTGATAATAGTCATGATAGAGGCTCAGTCACAGCTGATCAGTGGGATTGAGAGATATGAAATCTATGGGCCATAGATAGTGCCCTAATTGGTTCCTAGGGGGCGATGACATGATTTTTTACTGCTAGCTACAGTGAACTAAGTCTTTATTGATAGAGTATTAGAGATTTAGTGTACTCTCAAATATGATATGATATGTTGTCTAAAATATAGTGTGAGAATCACATATTCTGGTACTGTTATACATGTAAGGCTTCTCACCATTGTTCAATCCCTGTGTATTTTATAGGTATAAAAGGAAACAGTGTGGTGGATCCCACAAACCCTACAGTGCTCAGATGAATATGAGACTAGATAGATATTGTACAGAGACTCCAATGAACTTATGGTAAGAATATAGAATCCAAAATCCTTTATTTAAATTATTTTTGGGAAGTGTGCCAACAAATTAGAAAATGACGATTAAATACATAGCTTAGTTGAAATTTCGCGAATAACGGTCAAACTAAATTGACTTTTGACTAGTTATCTAAAATATGATAATCTACATGTAAATAAGTTCTTGGTCATGTCAATAGATAGACTGAATTTGGGGAAAAATAATAAATTTAAGCGATTGACCCGGTAGGGGTATCTTGGTAATTTCACCCTTACGATCAGTCAAACCTTAATAAAACCTCATCTATTCATTAAAATATGTTTAATAATAGTATTTAGTGATGGAATAAAATATTTTGAGGGTAAATTGAATAGTTAACAATATTATAGAAGTTTAAGGGTAAAGTTGTCCAAAATCATTATAAGTGAGGACATTTTGGTCATTTAGCAACCAAGATAATTTTAAAAGAAAATTGTACAATTATCTACATGGCTGGCCACACTTCATCTTCAACCTCTCACCATTCACCATTAACAACCTAGAAGAAAAAGAGAAAAGTTTTCAAACCACCATTAAAACACCTTAAAACCAAAAACTTCCTTCTACAAACCTGTCCCAAATTCAGTGCTTTACAAACCCATACCAATATTTAAGTGTAAAGTGGACAAAATCAAGGTGAAGGATCTCCCATAGGTTTTGGCCACCATAAGGTATTTTTATGCTTTCATTTTCTTTATGTTTTAATGATGGAAAATGATGAAATTAAAGTAGTTAAGCATGAATTGGGCCTTGATTGAATCAAAACTCACTCAATCACTTCCCTAGGGTTTTAGCCATGATGAGATGTTCATGATATATTGTCACATCCCGTGACCACCTTATTTCACGTTTTTCTACACATCTTATATGGTTGGGTTGTTTGTGATACTTTACTTTTCATGTTCATTAAACTATTACATTTAAAAACATATTATCGTTTACATCCTCTATCTTAATTCACAAGAAAGTATTACTATAGATAAGTCTAAATACAGAAAATAAATGATCGTACCTCATATAATGAATCAAGCTGTCGCAATGTCTCCAAATGTGCAGCCAAAATTCTCAGATGTCAGATCTCACAGTTACCGTAAATCTGAAATGTTAATATTAAGGGGTGAGCAAACCATGGCTCAGTAAAGAAATTATATGCAACACTTGATATTTAGCATTCTATATGCTAAAAACTTTTTCACTTTCTTTAAATTTTTCCTAAAAGGGCTCTAGGCTCACATGTAGGAAGGATACTACAGTCGGCTAGGGATCCGGATGGAGTAAGGCATGTATTTTGAAATACCTGTCTTGTTTTGAAACCTAGAAGCAACTGTAGAGAGTAATAAATTTCGTTTGAAATTTAAATCCCTTTTTCCTATTATTTCATGTCATTTTCAATTTTCTGCTTTTATGATTTAAAGCATTTTGATAGAATAACTAATATTATCTATTCTTCTAGAATAATATTAGTTTAACTCGTCATCATCCAAATCATATTACATATAAACAGTAGATAGCAACAATACAATAAAATCATTTCATTTAAAATCATTATGTACTGTCATTCACTGTAAACCTTTTCTTTCTTTTCACTTCAGTCAAATCGATATTTAAACAATTCAATAATCACTCGGTGGGGACAGTAATCATTTAATAGAATCATGCACTATCACTATCCCCGAAAGGACAATCACTATCATTATCCCTGAAGGGACGATCACTATAATGAATGGCCATCGTCAACACTCACAGTTTGCACTGATCAGGTGCTTACTGGGTAAACCTTTGAGTTTTGACCATAATTCCCACAGTCATATACAATATAATAAACCTGTAGATTTATAAGGTCTCGCAGTCATATAACACTATGCATGATCACTAACGAACAACTGTCTCAAAACATTTTCATAATTCATTCATTTAACAGTAGAAATCAATTTCAAATAGCAATTAATAGTAGAAATCATTTTCAATTAAATCATTTCATGTAATTCCTTTCATGTAATTCTTTTCATTTAATTTAATTCATATAAATCTTTTCTTGAATTTCATTTCATGTAAATCAATGCAGATAAACCACTTCATGTAAATTAAGTCATATAATTCATCTCATGTAAATCGTTTCATGAAATTCAATTAATGTAAAATATTCATGTAATTTATATATCATGAGAATTTTCAATGATTTCATTATCACCGATATTGAAAACATGAATATTTTAAAAATGGAATACCATATATTCATGTTTTATAAAAATAATCAATTTCTTGGTTTTCGTGATTGAAAATCGTTTCTCGTGAAATACAATTATTTATTATGATTTTATGTAATTTTCTAAAAATTTTCGGTAGCATAATGGTTGTCGATTGACTAGCCTTCCTGCACAAAAACAACAGTTTAAATATTGCAGCCAGCCAATATCCACAATTTTTCAGCCGATGAATCATCACAACATTTTCATAAAATAATTCATAATTAAAAGCATGCAAACTGAATATCCTTAAAGTGTTGCACATGCATCCCTTACCTGTCTCAGGTCGGCAACCGCCTTGTTTGTCACGCTCGTGTTCACCTCACCCGATTCCATCGACTTGGTCATCGAGGGAATTTTCTGGAAATTAAATTCTAAAATTTAGAATTTTTTCATAATTACTTAAATTAAATACTTGGAAATAATTTCCATAATTCTTACCGAATTTCTCGAATTTTTTCAGGTTTTCGAATTTCCCGGGATTCCCTGAATTCTCGAAAATTCCTTTTCTCTCTCTTTTCTTCTTTTCTTTCTATTTCTTTTTCTTTTTTCTTTTTTCTTTTTTTTTCTTTTTTCTTTTTTCTTTTTCTTTTCTTTTTTTCCTTTCTTCTTTCCTGGTCTGAACTGGTTCAGGCCGGTTTAGACCAATTCAGCCCCCTTCACCACCGGTTCTCCTCAGGTGGCCGGTTCTCCGACAGTTTAACATCTCCACAGCTGGCGGACATCATGGCGAAGCTGTGGCTGGTCTCCGTTCAGCCCAGATCGGCGGCACGGTGACGGATCTGGCGACGTGGGTCTCGACTTCTTCCTCCCCATTCTCTTCCTTCCTCCGTCGTTTTCCTTCTTGTCGGTGGCCTCCTTCTCCTTCCCCTTACCTCCGCCGACAATGTGGTTGCAGTGGCGGTGGCCGAATCGGCCGGCACCGCCACTTTCTTATTTTTTCTTTTTCTTCCGATTCGCTTCCGCCTTTCTCTTCTCTCGCTTCGTTTCTTCTCTTTTCTCGTCGCCGGTCACCTTCTCTTCCTCTCCTCGGCTCGCTGGCGACGTTGCCCTCCTCTCTTGGTCGACCAACCGACGGTGGTCGGCTGCCTCTTTTGTTTCGACAGAAACGGGATCCCATTTCCCATTTCTGTTTCCATTTTTTTTCATCTATATTATATTTATAAATCTCATTTTATAAATATAATATTAATCAATTTAACAAATAATTATACTATTACTAATATATATTTATATTTGTATATATTTTTGTATTTACAATATATGTATACATATAGATGTGTAGATATATATATATATATATATATATATATATATACATTTTATAATTTTAAGGTACATATATATTTTATATGTATATGTATATGTATACATTCTTATATATGTACATACATGTATTTATACTATTAGTATACATATATATATTTATTTATTTAATGATTTGTAATAGTATATATATTAATATTTAATATATGTATACCACATTTCATATATATATATATATATATGTACTTATTTAAAAAAATACACAAAATATATTTATATAATATAATTATATAAATATATATATGTATACATATTTTTATTTCTTTGATATTTGGATTTCTTAATATCCAAAATACTTATGCTCATTTTCATATCTTATTTAATTTGGATTTCCATTTATCCAAATTAAATTTCCTCTTATTTCATCATTTCATAAATTTCTGAAAATTCCAATTATTTCTATCTCTTAAATAAATTTCATTTATTTTCTTTAACTTATTTATTTGTTTTAATATTAAATTTACAAATATTTAATATTAATTTTTTGAAAATTAGCGGTTATCATATACTTAGTGCTTTAATGCATGAAAATGGTGTAAGAGAAGTGAAAATTAATGATAAAGCATGAATTAAGGATTAAATTGTTGAAAAACATAGTGAATCTCACCATATAAGTTTCGGCCAAGGGAAGGGGACCAAGTAATGGTGCTCAATTTGATATGCTCTAGGTCCCATGACACTATATAAATTAAGAGAAGACTGCTGGTGCGATC
Organism: Heritiera fomes; assembly: GCA_032173925.1. Lineage (NCBI taxonomy): Eukaryota > Viridiplantae > Streptophyta > Magnoliopsida > Malvales > Malvaceae > Heritiera > Heritiera fomes. The sequence continues at coordinate 24,272,020 of JAPDPM010000009.1, forward strand.
GAAATTGAAAACGGCGTTGATTTAGGCATAGTTGCATTTTAGCACCGGTGTAAATTAGATTGGTTTAGTGACTATTGTAGACAGTGTAGTAGATTTTAATGAGGAAGAATTTATTATAAGTAAAGTGTAGTAAAAAAATGGTGTTGGTATAATATGTTTGCAGCCCGAGAGTGAGAATTGTCGCATGGTGCCATCGATTGTTCAGTAGAATTTAATAGGTAAGGGATGAGTATGGAAGACATAGGGATACTGTGAATGCATATTGTGTTTGAAAATAAATTTATGAAATTGTTTTGAAGTCAATTGCTTTGGAATTGTTGAAATTGTGGACTCTGGCTGGTTTTATAAACTATGTTTTTACTGCAAGAGGGCTAGGTTAGAAACAACCGTTATACTGTCGAAATTTCCAAGAATTTTATGGAATTATTGTTGAGTATCATTGAGGATTAGAAATGAAAGAAATATTAAGCTAAACTCATCTCATTAATTGAAATCTCATATTTTCACCGAATAACGAAAAACAATATTTAAAAATTCATGTTATCGAATTTTACTTACATGAGAGTATTGGCATGTTCTTATAACTTGTTTACAGAGAAATAGAACATTTTTAGAAATAAATACTGAACTATGAATATTTTATGGAATTTTATTACTGAACTGCTTATGTTTTCTGACATATACATTTATGGACTGACTGAAGATTTTATTACTAGAATTGATCTCTTTAATGGTATTTATACTGCTTATAAACTGTTTTGAGACTGTTAGGCCCCATATCATGCTGACCTACTGCTACTGTTACTATTACTGCACTGTTGCTGATAGATTTGCCAAGTCTTTAACTTCCATAGTGTCACATGGCAAGTGTAAACTATGAACCCACTGACTATGGTCATATGTCTTACTGTTACTGTTTCTCCCTTTTTGGGATACTGTTATGGCATGATATCTATTGGGTGTTGCCTGGTCTCCACTGTACTGTACTATTTTACTAAATTGAATTTCCTACTGATACTGAACCAAATTATTTATATATTGACTGCGCTAAGAATTTTAAAGTGTTTAATGTACTATTTACTGGATTTCTATACTGAACAATTTACTAAAGTGATTCAATTAAATTGTTTATATACCTTTTATATACTGAAATATTGCATGGTATGATTTTAAAGTGATTTATATTGTTTATTCATATCATCACCAACTGTTATTCCTAGTAGTCGCAACTAGGGGCGAGACACGACAAGTACTTTAAAGTACCTCCCATACTCTATCCGGTTACCTAGCTGACTATAGTATCCTTCCTAAAATGTCTTTTAGTGTACTGTTAGAAATCAAATGAATTTCTGCATATAGATTTTATCGTATCAGTTCTTGCATACGAATTTCTTTTTGGGCATTTAACTCACCCCCCTCTTTTCCCACCTTACAAATTATCTGTAATGATATACCATTCTATGGATAGGCTCCGTTTTCGGTACCTTTAGGCAGTAGTTATCTGAACGTGGAGGTATATTTTATTTTCTTTTATATGTTCAGACGTATATATACAGTACTACTTTTATATAATATATGTACAAGGGATGTAAAATTAGTGAAATGTACTAGAAATGATACTTTTGATGTAAATATTAATATCAGCTATAGATAAACTTTTATGTAAAATTAGACTTTTATTAATACTAGCCCCAAACATGTTCTCCCTCCGTAGCCCGAAAGTACAAATACTAGAATTTCAAGGGTGGAATGGATTCTCGCTGATTTTATATAATGCCGATAGAGCTAGAGCGACACCACAAAAAGTAGCAGCACCCCCACCTAATCCTACACAGGCAGCTCCCGAGCCACAGCCAGCTCCACAGCCTGAGCCCTAGCCATAGCCAGCACCGCAACCACTAGTTCAGCCGCAGCCTGCAGATATTGAGTCATATTGTGATGTTAATCTAGTGCGGCAATTTAAGAAATTGGATCCTCTGAAATTTAAGGTAGATAAGGATCTGATGGTGGCAGAGCACTAGGTTATTACGATAGAGAAGCTATTTAAGTACATGCGGTGTTTTGAGACTGAGAAGGTAGGCTTGGTTGTATTTTAGTTGACAAATGATACGAAGCACTGGTAGAAGTCCACCTAGACAATACTGTTAGCTCAGCATCCAGTGGTGACATAGACTATATTTTTGGAGGCTTTTCATAGACAGTATATTCCCCGTACGGCACAGAAAAAATTACAGTAGGAGTTTCTGGAGCTGACACAGGGGATTATGACTATAGATCAGTACGAGTCCAGATTCACCACACTGAGTCGTTTCGATCATCAGACTCAGATGAGTAAAGAGCATATGATAGACAAATTTATGGTAGGTTTGAGACCTTCTATTTGATTGGTTAGTTCCATTCGATACCCGGACATATGATGAGGCAATACGATGAGCTCAGCTTTGTGAGCGAGACTACGAGCAGTTCCATGTTGACATTGGGTCTAAGAGTTTAAGGAATGGAAAAGAGAAGGCTAAATGGAGTTTTGAGGATCGATCAAGGAGATGGTAGCCTAAAAAGGCTAAGACGTCGAGCATTAGGATTTCAGATGATAAGCCAGTTAAATCTACCTCTACTGCTCCTACTACTAGCCCCACCACTACCCAGAGGAGTACAATGACCAGGTGTGTACATTGTGGGAGGTTGCACGGTACCCGACCCTGTTATCTGCTTACTAGGGCTTGTTTCGATATGGATAGACGAGGCATATGGTTAGAGATTGCCTGATGTTAAGAGAGGTACTTGTATCTACCATTCCTGCTACAGTTCCATCCATACTAGCAATAACAGCTCCGAGTGAATCAGAGAAGGCGACACCATCATAGCCTGGGAGAGCGACAGCAGTAAAGAAGGGTAAAAAGGCTGTGACATAGGGTAGAGTGTACGCACTTGATAAAGAGGCTACTAACAGTTCTACAGATATTATGAAGGGTAAGATCCATATTTTGATATTCTTGTACTTGCATTATTTGATCCTAGTTCTACACACTCTTTTATGTCACTTGCATGTGCTAGTAAAATACCAGTAGAACCTGAACCCTTAGGGTACACTTTACAGATAAATACACCCTTTAAAGAATCACAAATGACTAATATTGTATATAGAAACTGTAAAGTGACAGTAAAAGAAAAGGAAACGAAAGCTGACCTAATTTTGTTAAACATGTATGATTTTAATGTAATCTTGGAATGGATTGGTTAGTTGCAAACTATGTTAGTTTAAACTGTTACACTAAGTTTATTACCTTCTCTTATCCTGAACGTTACATTGTAAAGTTGTTAGATAAGTAATGAAAGTAAATATTGATTACTAAATTGTTTGAATGTTGTGTTGATATGATTGAAAGATTTATTGCTTACGTTGAGGACATAGAAAAGAGACGTACGGAGTTGCACACGATTTTTGTGGTTAGGGATTTCCCCGATGTGTTTTCAGAGGAATTACTAGGATTACCACCAAATCGGGGGATCAAATTTACCATTGACTTGGTACCCAATACAGAGCCTATTTGTAAACCACCGCATAGAATGGCTCTAGTAGAGTTGGATGAACTAAAGAAGCAACTCTAAGAGTTATTGGATAAAGGTTTCATTTGCCCTAATGTATCCCCTTGGAGAGCACCAGTTTTGTTCGTCCAAAGGAAGGATGGTAGCTTATGACTCTACATAGATTACCAGTTGCTTAATAAAGCTACCATTGAGAATAAATATCCCTTGCCCAGGATTGATAATCTTTTCAATTAGCTCAGGCGTGCATAGGTGTTTTTCAAAATAAATCTCTGATCAGGGTATCATCAGTTGAAGATCCGAGAAGTGGATGTTCCTAAGACGGCATTCAGGACTCGGTATGGTCATTATAAGTTCTTGGTAATGCCTTTCAGATTGACTAATGCCCTTGCAACTTTTATGAACTTAATGAATATGGTGTTTAAATCATACCTGGATAAGTTAGTCATTACGTTTATCGATGACATCCTAGTGTATTCCAAGTCACCGGAGGAACATAAGCAGCATCTCTACTTTGTCTTACAAGCCCTCAGGGACCGAAAGCTTTATGTTAAGTTTAGTAAGTGTGAGTTCTGGCTAGATCATATTACATTTCTAGGACATGGTGTCTAAAGACAAGGTGTCTGTAGATCCATATAAGATTGAAACCATTATGCAGTGGGAGAGACCAAAAATGGTGACAGAGATATAGAGTTTCTTAGGTCTAGCTAGATACTACCGTCGGTTTGTTGAGGGATTTTTGAGATTGGCTGCTCCACTAACGTGTCTCACATGCAAAGATGTTAAGTTCAAGTGGACAGATGCATGTAAGTGAAGTTTTCAAGAGTTGAAATGGAGGTTGACCACTGCTCCCATTTTCACTATTCCCAACGGATCAAGAGGTTTCTCGGTCTATAGTGATGCTTCCGCAATGGGTTTGGGTTGTGTTCTCAAGCAGAATAGGAAAGTCATTGCTTATAGTTCCAGACAGTTGAAAGAGCATGAGAAGAATTATCCCACACATGACTTAAAATTGGCTAACGTGGTGTTTGCACTGAAGATATGGTGGCATTATCTCTACGGAGAGAAATTCTAGGTATATACCGATCATAATAGTCTCAAGTATCTATTCTCCCAGAGGGAATTAAATATGAGACAGCATAGATGGAAGGAGCTATTAAAGGATTACAACTGCCAGATATTATACCACTCGGGGAAAGCAAATGTGGTGGCAGATGCTTTGATCAAGAAGCATATAGGTATGGTGTCATATATGATGATTCGAGAGTATGATCTACTATAGCAGTTCTCGAGACTCAGTCTGAATGTTATTTCCTCTGAGAGATATGGTTTCACTGCTAGCCTTCGAGTAAAACCGGATTTGATAGATAGAATCAGAAATGCTTAGAAGGATGTACATTGTATAGAGATTGCCAATCAAGCGCAGATGGGCGTTCAATTGGATTATGGGATTGGCACTAATGGTATACTGAGGTTTAGACTCAGAATTTGTATTCTTGATGATCAGCAGTTACGGGATGTGATTCTGACAGATGCTCAAACATCCACGTACACTCTGCATCCAGGTAGTAATAAAATGTACCATAATTTGCGTAGAGTATATTGAAGGCCTAAGATGAAACAGGACATTGCGGAGTTGTTGCTAGATGTCTCACATGTCAGCCGGTACAAATAAAGCATCAGAAGCTTACAGGGTTATTACAGCCTCTACCGATTTTAATGTGGAAATAGGAGCATATAACCATGGACTCCATTATGGGTTTACCGAGGACCCGGAGGAATCATGATGCCATTTGGGTGATTATTGACAGATTGACGAAGTCTGCTCACTTTCTTGCCATCAGATCTATTGATTCCCTCAGTGCCTTAGCCGATATATATATTAGGGAAATTGTACAACTACATGGAGTTCCAGTGAGCATTGCTTCTAATAGGGATTCCAGATTTACTTCACACTTTTGGGAGAGATTCTAGGAAGCCATAGGATCCCGACTGAATTTTAACACCACTTTCCATCTACAGACTGATGGTCAGTCCGAGTGTACCATCCAGACACTCGAGGATATGTTGAGAGCGTGTGCACTGGATTTTAAGGGCTCTTGGGACGATCACTTGCCATTGGCTAAGTTTGCATATAATAACTGCTATCATTCTAGTATCGGCATGGCACCATACGAGGATCTTTATGGTAGACGATGTAGATCCCATATTGCTTGGGAAGAAGTGGGTCATCGAAAATTATTAGCTCTCGATTTAGTAGAGCAAGCTTCCAGATATGTACAGATTATTTGTGAGAGACTAAAGACAGCTCAGAGGCGGCAGACGACTTATGTTGATAACAGGTGCCAAATCCATTGGAGACTCAGTTTTCTCGAAAGTCTCACCCTCAAAAGGCATCATGCTATTTGGAAAGAAAGGGAAATTGAGTCCTCGACATATCAGGCCACTTGAGATCTTAGACAGTGTGGGAGATGTTGCTTATCGGTTAGCACTACCTCCAAAACTATTCGGAGTGCATAATGTCTTTCATGTATGGATGTTAAGAAAGTACCATCTAAATCCATCTCACGTAATTCAATACGAACCATTAGAGATCAGGGAAGATATGGTTACGTAGAAAAGCCGATTCGGGTCTTGGATCAAAAAGACAAGGTGCTACAGTCTAAGACCATTCCCTTGGTGAAAGCGCTCTGGCAGTACCATTCAAAGGAAGAGGCAACTTAGGAATTGGAAAGTCTGATGAAAGAGAAGTATCCAGAGCTATTCCAGTGATTGGTCTGATCAAATTTGGAGGACCAAATTTTATAAGGTAGGGAGGATGTGAGAACCACATATTCTGGTACTGTTATACAAGTAAGGCTTCTCACCACTATTCAATCCATGTGTGTTTTACAGGTATAAAAGGAAATAGTGTGGTGGATCCCACAGACCCTACAATTCCCAGACGAATATGAGACTAGATAGATACTGTACGGAGAGTCCAATGAACTTATGGTAAGAATCTAGAATCCAAAATCCCTTATTTAAGTTATTTTTGGGAAGCGTGCCAACAAATTAGAAAATGATAATTAAAGACATAGCCCAGTTGAACTTTGGTGAATAACGGTCAAACTAAATTGACTTTTGACCAGTTGTCTAAAATATGATAATCTACGTGTAAATAAGTTCTTGGCCATGTCAATAGATAGACTGAATTTGGGGAAAAATAATAAATTTAAGCGATTGACCCGGTAGGGGTATCTTGGTAATTTCACACTTACGATCAATCAAACCTTAATAAAACCCCATCCATTCATTAAAATATGTTCAATAATAATATTTAGTGATGGAATAAAATATTTTGAAGGTAAATTGGATAGTTAAAAATATTATGGAATTTTAAGAGCAAAATTATCCAAAATCATTATAAGTGAGGGCATTTTGGTTATTTAGCAACCAAGATAATTTTAAAAAAAATATTCTACAATTATCTACATGGAGAGCAACATTTCATTATCAACCTCTCACCATTCCACCATTAACAACCTTGAAGAAAAAGAGAAAAGCTTTCAAACCACCCACTAAAACACCTTAAAACCGAAAACATCCTTCTACAAACTTGTCCCAAATTCAGTGCTCTACAAACCCATACCAATATTTAAGTGTAAAGTGGACAAAATCCAGGTGAAGGAGCTCCCCTAGGTTTCGGCCACCATAAGGTATTTTTATGCTTTCATTTTCTTTATATTTTAATAATGGAAAATGATGAAATTAAGGTAGTTAAGCATGAATTTAGCCTTGATTGAATCAAAACTCACTCAATCACTTCCCTAGGGTTTCGACCATGATTAGATGTTCATGATACATAGTGTTTTGATGCATGAAAATGGTGTAAGAGAAGCGAAAATTAATGATAAAGCATGAATTAAGGATTAAATTGTTGAAAAACATAGTGAATCTCACCATGTAAGTTTCGGCCAAGGGAAGGGGACCAAGTAATGGTGCTCAATATGATGTGCTCTAGGTCCCATGATACTGTATAAATTAAGAAAAGACTGTCGGTGCGATCGAAATTGAAAATGGGGTTGATTTAGGCATAGTTGCATTTTAGCATCGGTGTAAATTAGACTGGTTTAGTAACTGCTATAGACAATGTGGTAGATTTTAATGAAGAAGAATTTATTATAATTGAAGTGAAGTAAAATAATGGTGTTGGTATAATATGTTTGCAGCCCAGGAATGAGAATTGTCGCGTGCTACCATTAATTGTTCGGTAAAATTTGAAAAATAAGGGATGAGTATGGAAGACATAGGAATACTGTGAATGCATATTGTGTTTGAAAATAAATTTATGAAATTGTTTTGAAGTCAATTGCTTTGGAATTGTTGAAATTGTGGACTCTGGTTGGTTTTATATACTATGTTTTTACTACAAGAAGGCTAGGTTAGAAACAGACGTTATACTGTCGAAATTTCCAAGAATTTTATGAAATTATTGTTGAATATCTTTGAGTATTAGAAATGAAAGAAATATTAAGCTAATCTCATCTCATTCATTGAAATCTCATATTTTCGCCAAATACCGAAGAACAATATTTAAAAATTCATGTTATCGAATTTTACTTACGTGAGAATACTGGCATGTTCTTATAACTTGTTTACAGATAAATAGAATATTTTTAGAAATAAATACTGAACTGTGAATATTTTATGAATTTTTATTATTGAACTGCTTATGTTTTCTAACATATATATATTTATGGAATGATTGAAGATTTTATTACTGGAATTGATCTCTTTAATGGTATTTATATTGCTTATAACCTATTTTGAGACTGTTAGGCCCCGTATCATGCTGACCTACTGTTACTGTTACTATACTATTGCTGATAGACCTGCCAAGTTTTCAGCTTTCGCAGTTGTCACCTGGCAAGTGTACACTGTGGAACCACTGACTATGGTCATATGTCTTACTGTTACTGTTTCTCACTTCTTGGAATATTGTTATGGCATAATATCTATTGGGTGTTATCTGGTCTCCACTGTATTGTATTATTTTACATAATTGAATTTCCTACTAATACTGAATTGAATTTCCTATTGATACTGAACTGAATTATTTATATATCGACTACACTAAGAATTTTAAAGTGTTCATTGTACTATTTACTGTATTTCTATACTGAACTGTTTACTGAAGTGATTCAGTTAAATTGTTTATATATCGTTTATATACTGAAATATTGCATGGTATGATTTTAAAGTGATTTATACCGTTTATTCATATCATCACCAATTGTTATTCCTTATAGTCGCAACTAAGGGCTGGGACACGACAAGTACTCTAAAGTACCTCCCACACTCTATTCGATTACCTAACCGACTATAATATCCTTCTTAAAATATCCTTTAGTGTACTGTTAGAAATCAAATGATTTTCTGCATATAGATTTCATCGTATCAATTCTTACATACGAATTTCTTATTGGGCATTTAGCTCACCTTCTCTTTTCCCACCTCACAGATTATCTGCAGTGATATATCGTTCCACGGATAGGCTGCGTATCTGGTACCCTCAAGCAACAGTTATCTGAACGTGGAGGTATATTTTATTTTCTTTTATATGTTCAGACGTATATATATAGTACTACTTTTGTATAATTTATGTACAGGGGATGTTAAATTAGTGAAATGTACTGGAAATGATACTTTTGATGTAAATATTAATATCAGCTATGGATAGACTTTTATTTACAATTTGATTGCTGTGATAAGTGAGTGTTATAGAGGCATATCAGATAGCCCAACCAACTGACTGTATATGTGATTATTGATATTTACTGTGTATATCGGATCGTTACAGTTTAATTGGTATCAAAACAAGGTTAGTTTGATTTCTGTCGGTATCTTTATGTCTAAATAGGATGACATCCCTTGGAGTACTGTATAGTCTGAATTTATAAATGATTCAAGTGACTGAAAATTTGATTTGAATGTCTGTGCTATGCAGAATAAGTGGACAAAAGGTTACTCGTCGAGGTAAAGGACGACGTAGGGCGGAGCTGACTCCAAAGCCAACACCGGAACCCGCCTCAAACCTGCTCTCCCTCCGCCCCAAACTCTGGAGCCGACTCCGATCTCACCAACACACTCGGCATCCCTACAATTGCTGCCAACCACGACGATTTCCACAGCTACAAGCGTCGTAACTAGAGCCTCACCTTCCCCACTTGAAAGATCCCTATGGTTTAATTCTTGAGCAATAGCCCTCCTTGTCTCCCCAAAAACATAACATAGTCAAAAAGAACAAAAACACTGGAAAAACACTCACCAATCAAGTAACCGAAGAAGAAAATACACCAAAATTTTGTAAAAATTCAAGCAATCAAAGAGCAAGAAAGCATGTGCAAAAGCCACTTATAGTTGAAGTATGAAAAACTAGAAAAATCTCCCAGTGTCCTATTTATACTCAAAAAGCAAGAAGGATAGAAAAGTAAACCTACTCAATTGCCTTGAGATAGGTCACCACATAGCTAAGGCACCAAGCCAGAACATCAGATTTATGGAGTGCCCGATCATACTCGCCTCTGAAGGCACATTACTGGACACCCAAATGTTCATACATTCACAACTTGTTCAGTCCTCCAGCGACTACTTTATAACCGCCCTCACACTGGAAGGGGCAATTGTTCGGCCCAAGACACCCACACTGGACTTGAGGTGAGTCCCATGCGGCTTTCAGCTCAATCTCCCACTAAGGACCCAAAGTCGTATGGCTAGCAGCAAATTCGCTAGTTGGAAACACTTGCCCAACCATCTGACTACCTACAACTCCCTCCTAGACTACTGACACAGCTTGCAAGGTTGATTTTGGGCACTTGACAAGCTAAGCATAACCTGAAAAGGACTTGCCACTAGATAGGTTCAAGTGCCATTTCACCTGATCACAAATTACCTCGACAAAAACATTTAGAAAAACAAATAGAAATAAAAATAAAAATAAAAAAGAAAAGACTAAACTAGCTATTTTTTACTAATGACACATTTCAGTAATGTATTAATCAAAAGTGCAAGCGGTTTTATACGGTAATATTTTATCAAATTGGTATTTGAAGTTCAAAATCTAGGATTAAAAAATATGAGAACTGTAATTTCATTGATATTTATAGGGCAATTTTCAAATTTCACCCAAAATGGGTACAAAAAAAAATAAAGAATGGTAACATTTTTGTATGAATAATATGTATTGTATGTTATTCATGGAATTGCATGACCTTTGGTGCAAACTTTAGCAACCTATACAAAGCATCGGGCGAGAACTTTCTGGCAAACAAGTGACATATATTTGTGGTATTTCCGTTGTACAGACATTGGCTTCCACTCCTCAATCTCTCCAAAAATTCAATTGTAACCCCTGTCCTCGAGAAATTGGCAGGGTGGCGCCCGCCTTTTGACCAATCAACCCATGTCAAAGTTCTATTGGAATTCTTCAGCCCAAACTTCATGGCCACCAATGTTGGTAAGTAATGCTCATCCGCATAGCAGGCGCCCTTGCAATGCTTTTGGAACACCGGAAAATATATTTGGTCTGAGACAACTTCGATGGCGAGCTCTCGGTCCATCTCGAACCATTGGGCTCCCTTTCTCCATTGCTCAATCCTGACTTGAGGTCTCATTCTCTTCTTGTATCGCCCACGGCCGAAGGGGCCATTTAAATCATAGGACTCCACGAAACTCTCGGAAGAGTTGATGAGGTAAGAGTAGACGGTGGAGAAGTTAAAGAGTGGAATGCATGATTCGGAGAGAAGAACAAATCTTTGGTTCGAGAAATCCAGCAGTGCATTGGCTAGAAGCCGGCGCTCGCCTTCAATCATGTTTACTTTTCCCCATTGAACTTCCTGCATGATCAGGTAGGGAAAATTAATAAACAAAAACATTAGCTTAGTAAAAATTCCCATGACAGCAGGAAATAGACATGAGGCAGATGTGAAAATAGAAAATGAGTTAAAAAAGGAATGGGGATAAGGAAAGCTTGGTATGTTGTTGCAATGTATGCATGCCAAAAGTAGAAGCCAAATGGTTGTCATGCTTTTAACAGGGCATCTTCCAGATATTCATTTGAAGTACAAATGGAAATTGATCGATGCCAATGTTGATTCAAGCCCAAGACAATATAAAGCCTTTTGGGGATATTATATCCCTTCTATTATCAGTGATTGAACATGAACGATAAAGTGAAAATTGTTACTTCATCAAAAATAAAAAGAAAGGAAAAAATATAGTAGAATATAATGGTCAGAATATTTATTTAATCTGTTTATGCCAACAAAAATTTGTATTAGAAAATGATCAGAGAAAAACAACTCCTCCATGTGGCTTTGTCAGCATGGCAGCTTCATTGATATAGCCACGAATTCCTTTCAATCCGTTACCGGGGGAAAGGAATTTTACTATTTGTTTATTTGCGCTACAATCTAATTTATTATATTATATTATATTATATTATATTATATTATATTAACGAAAGAATGAAGCGATGGTTAAATCTACCAAGTAGGAGGCGTTGGAATTTTTGACAAATGAAGGGAAACATGGAAAATTAAAAGCTAACCTTGCTTGGAATTCTTCTACCATGAAACACCGAACCTTTAGGCTCTGATAGATTGAAGGATGGATTGGAGTGCACATAGATTGAATACATCCCTTCATGCCCTTTGAAGAACTTCTCCCACAATGGACCCAATAAAACAGGCCCCTTTGTCAGGAACAAGAAAGCGACTTTAGGAACCCGATCGAATGGATATTCAAGAATTCGGGGAGCCATTGAAGCCCTCCACAGAAGCTCTCTATCATCCATGTCATGCATTACATTTGGTGGCTTGAGAAATTCTGTCAATCCAATCCGACCAACATCAACATAAGAGAGCGGTGGCGGCGGTGGCGGCGGAGGCAGCGAAGGCCGTTCCAAGGGTGATGCTGTTCTTGTATTCAGAGATAGTTGTGTGATACGTAGATCAAGTGAAAAGTTTTTGAGATTAAAACTGAGTACGGCTCCAAGAGTTAATCCGCAGCCAAAGATGAGGAAATAGGAGAGGACCTTGAAGAAGTGCAGTTGTGTATTAAAGAGTTTGGAAAATGAGGTGAGTGGATTGTTGTTTTCACTCTTCATTTTCGGAAACACAGAGACTTAGATTGAGAGTGCTGCAGATACGTCTTTAAATTTCAAGAACCTCAAAGTGTTGTGCTCAAGAAATCTGATTCTTCTGTCACTTCCAAAACAGTTCTTTTCTTTGAGGCCAAGGAAAGAAGAATGTTAGGAGGAATCAAAAAATTGTTGACAGAACAGACCGGAAGAAACCAAAAACTTCTATGTCAATGGAAAATCTAGCGGATCAAAAACTATAGTAATAAAACAAAACACATTCGGTAGTTCTTATAAAACAGATGGTGAAATGAAGCAAGTTTGGAATACAAACCATTAATCTTTGATCATATTAACATGGAAATGAATGCGTGACAAACTGATGAAAAACGGCAGAGGTGAAGGAGAATTAATGAGATGAGGCTCAAGAAAATTCAATAGAAGAGAAAGAAGAAAAAAGGGAAAGAAATACATAGAGAGATGAATGGAAAAAGGTAAGACTCAGCTGGCTTGAATTTATGTCTGAATTGGGAGGCTGCAGCTGCAAGCCACTTGCTGCCTTTCTAGACCATAGAGAAAAAAAGCACTAGGAAGCTGACATGCATCGATAATGCAAGTCAAACTGACATTTTCAGTCTAACATTGGCTACTCACAACTTTTCTTTTCATTAATTAATTCAGGTTTGTAAGGAGAACTTTTATAACTAGTTCAAGTAATTAATTTCTAATACGTTTATCTTTTAATTTCTAATACGTTGATCTACGTGCCAGTAACTTGCACTTTAATCTTGCGGGTGCCTAAAAGGCCCAAGTGTTTTGAACGTGGACTTTGGTAATGGCAGGGAAAGCAAAGGGAAGTCACCTCAATGAAAGCCGCCAATCAATCATTTTTCCAAGCGAGGAAAGTGGTTTGCGTATTGGGCAGGGCTTGCTCAACCGGGGCACACGGCAATTGGACAGTTAAGTCATGGGAGAAGCCAGTCAAACGCAAGCACGTGTTGCGTTTAGGATGTCTCAGCCTGTTGCTGTAAATGTAAATTGCAATATAACGCTGGGAATTCTACGTCAAGATTATAACTAAGTTTTCTTCTGGAAGTGTACAATTAAAATTTTTAAACATAAAATATATTAAAAGTATTATAAATATTTAATAATTAATTTAAAATTAATATAAATAATATATGATTAAGTATAAATCTAAAATTATTATGTACAAAATATGTTAGAATTATGTAAACACATGATAATTAACATAAACATATATGATAGTAAAGTTACCATGTGTTTAAATCTATTGAAACTAATATTTACATTGATAATCATATTTTTACAATACTTCTAATATATTTTATTTCAAATAACCCTAAATTTATATTTAATTATGTATTATTTACATTGATAAAAAAATCAACATTTGTAATTTTACTGTTAAAATTTTAAACACAAGGTTTTTTTTTTCATTAGGATTTTGGGAATCCCTCTTAATATGTTAAAAGCAGTAGTTGGAATATTCTTTTCAACCGTTGATCTTACTTAGATCAGGGCTGATTTTTGAGAGAATCACAGAACCTGTGGCATAACACAGAGAAGATCATATTCATGATGTTTCAATTCAATAAATTATTATTTGACCAACAATTTTTTGATTTAGTAAATAAAAATGAGTTAAAATATATTATAAATTTTGAATTCGAATTTAAATATTCTCATCTTTAATTATTTAATATTTTTTTGCAACAAAAAAATTAAATTATTATTTGACAATTAATTTCACTAATAATTACTCCACTGCGAAGTGACATCATCACATGAATATGATATCCAACGCTTGCGTTTCAGTAATGATCAGTGATTTAATTAATTTAGCTTTTAAGAAAGTGACGTGACTTGGAAGTTGAAATTGATCTCATGTTCATGCTAGCAACCTAGCTAATAACTTGTTATGAGTTGTAATTCAAACTCTTCCTGGAGCAAAATGGATCTGGTTTAGATGTGAAATTTAATATTATAATAAAACTTTTCTTTAAAGAGACAGAAAAGGAAAATTGAGAATGAAGAAAAAGGAAAGGAAATTATGATTAATGTTCCTTCTTAAAAAATGTGATTAAGGTATGACACACACGATAATTTGACTTCAACTCATTTGGGAAATTTTTAAATGACTTTGAGAAGAGAATAAACTACAAATATTTGTATGATAATGGATTTACCATACGAGATTAACAACTGCAAGCTAAATAAATTGATTAGTGGCAAAAGAGGTTTTCACATAGTTAAAGAAGAGATCAAATAAAATTATGAAGTTTAGGCTCAAATTTTATCATATATGAGTTTGATTTAATTTATATATATATATATATATATATATATATATATATATATATCTCAATTTATTAATTAAGTTAGTTTCATTTAAATTTTTTTCATGTGATGATGAAATATAATACGGATAATTATCTAATATACTAACAGTGCAATTTTTTAGAAGACCACAAGCCAAATATGGATGATGACATTTATCCTCTAAAAAAATAAAAAATAAATAAAATAAATAAAGTGGAATATGTGTAATTTGTTTGTGTAGTCTAAAAATTGCACTGGCAATTCAATTGATTGTGATTGTGATTTTATTGGTATATGTACCTATCAAGTAATTAGAGGTTCATGTTGTAGATGTGTAAAGTTTTATAAATATAACAAATCTAATCTTAATTATGTCTTCTTGAGCCAATTTTAACTTTAGACTAGTAAATTTCTTCTGGCTTTTGCATAAGTGGATCTAGCAATCCTAGATACGATATAGTCACACAAAAAAAAAGACACAAATGTTTAGATATTTTTATGCTTTTGCATAAGTGGCTTTTGCACAAGTGGCTTTTGCACAAGTGGATCAAACAAAATTTTCAATTTTGTGATTTTATCTATACATGTTGATCTATATGTTAGAAAAGCATGTTAGGTGAAATGGTAAATCAACAAATCCCTCCAAATAAATATTATGTTAAAAATAACAAATTAAAATACCTTCCAATATAATGCATGTGAAAGCGACTATACTCGATATTACGCTACTTCAACTCAATCAAGGCCTTAACTACCTTAGCATTCACATTGTAGAAGATAAGAGTTATCTCCAAGTATATTGGGTCAGACTTAACTAAATCTTTACGGCATTGGCTTAGTCAAACCTAATAAAATTTAGAGGCATAGGTTGGGATTTAAACCATATGATGAGTAGAATAAGAGTTGTTCACTCAACTATCCCAAAGTTGCATGAGATGCAATTGATAAGAATTGTCCGCCTCAAGAATCTCATTGGATGCATTCACTCAGCTAAAATTATATGGGGCCAAATATGAATCCTGGCCCACTAAGAAGTCTAACGTAAAAAGGCTTCCCAAATTGATAGTGAGGGTTATTAGTTTGAGGAAAATAGTAGGAGTAATTCATTTAATTAAAAGATCATAATTAAATGATATTAATCGCAATGTTACTTGCATATTTATCTTTTATGATTGTAGAACTGTTGTGGCAAACAAGAATTTATACCTACGTTCTATCCTTAAGAACGATAACAAGTTATTTAGGCTTAGACTGGTGCAAAAATTTGAGGATAACCCTCACTCAAGAAAAGAAGTTATATGTTTTAGAGCATATGATCCTTGCTCAACTGACAGAATGCTTTCACGATTAATAAGAAAGCTTATTAGAAGCATTTGGATGATGCCACTGACGTACAGTGCCTTTTGTTAGCTTCCATGAGTTCAGAACTCTAGAAGCAACATGAGATTATGAAATCATTTGATATGATCAAACATCTCAAGGAAATGTTCCAAGAGTGAGGACAATTTGAACATAATGAGGCATTTAAGGGGCTCTTCTAGAGCAGGATGGTTGAGGGAACTCCGATACACACTCATGTACTTAATATGATTAGATAAATTGAGAGGCTGAAAGCACTTAGCTTCACCATGCATAAAGAGCTGTCAGTTGATCTTGTCCTCCTATCCCTACGAAACAGTTACAATTAGAGGTGGCAAATGGGCGAGTCGGATCGGGTTTGGATTGGGTCATTTTGGATCGGGTCATTTCGGGTTAAGAAAAAATCGGATCATTTCGGATTCGGATCATTTCGGGTTCGGATAAGGTCGGGTTTGGGTCAAGGAAAAATCGGTCTATTTCGGGTTTGGATCATTTCGGGTTCGGATAAGGTCGAGTTTGGATCAATTTGATTTAGGATCAATCTGGGTTCGGATTAATTCGGGTTCGGATTATATCGGGTTTGGATCAATTTGATTTCGGATCAATATGGGTTCGGATTAATTCGGGTTCGGATTATATCGGGTTTGGGTCGTTGACTTTTTTTAGTCAATTCGGGTTAGTCGGATTTAGATTCGGGTCGATTGGACATATTCATTGGGTTAAGCCTTGGTCATCTTAATGTGATTTATCTAGTATAAAAATCAACTGAAACCATATTTCAAAGAATTACAAAACTCATGAAAATAAAATTTTCTTCTTACATGACTTATAGCACAATTGGGATTGAAATAATCAAAAGATTTAATAATCTGTATGATAGTTTTCTTTATAATATATTTACCAATATTCATAAATTAATTACATTTTTTCATTTTATTTTTATTATCTATAATAATTAATAATTTTATAAATCAAAGTGATTTAATAATTCCTACTAAATATCATAAAACAGTACTATATATCTCTTTAATTTATTTTGAGTTTTTATAAAATAATTGGAAACATTAAGTGTAGATGATATAGCTTTTGTACTCTATTATAGATTAGTCATTAAATAATTATACATTAGGTTCAAATGAATGCAATATAAAAGTGAATATTTAAATTTAACTAGATTAAAAAAATACATAACACTCATATTATTGAAAAAAATTATATTTTTTACTATATTAAAATACTTTGATAATTAATTTTAACACTTAAATATTTGTTAATAATATTAAATTTAAGTTTGAATCTTTTTAGGTTTAGATAAATTTGGATTCAGATGAATTTGGATTCGGGTCAATTTGGGTTTGAATCAATTCGGGTTCGGATCCGATCAGGTTTGGATCAATGTAAATTCGGATAAATTTGGTTTCGGATTAATTCGGGTTCAGATCCGGTCAGGTTTGGATCAATGTAAATTTGGATAAATTTGGTTTCGGATCAATTTGGATTCGGATCGGGTTGGATTTGGGTTGTTGACTTTTTTAGTCAAATCGGATCGGTCGGGTTTGGATTCGAATTAATTGGGCGGATTTTTCGAATCGGGTCAACTTTTGCCACCTCTAGTTACAATGCATTTGTGTTGCAATGCAATATGAACAATATAGATGAGACGCTAGTAGAATTACTCAACAAGTGAGAATTACTGACTCGGGCTTAAAGAAGTCAAAGCCTACTTTTGTTATGATGGTCAACAAGGTTAAATCCAAAGGCAAAGGCAAAGGCAAAGGCAAAGGCAAGCCTAAAGGTAAACTCAAGCCTAATGGTAACAAGTAGGGAAAGGTTAAGAATGTCAATCCATCTGGTGGAGTTGCTAAGATAGAAAAGTGCTTCCACTCCAGTAAGACTAGTCGTTGGAAGAGGAATTGCATTGTGTACCTTTGAGGAGCTGATAAAAAAGAAAGGAAGTAAGACTTTTACCTCAAGTATCTATATGATTGTGATAAACTTATCTACTTCATCTTGGATATTAGATACTGGATGTGATTCTCATATTTGCATGAATGTGCAAGGCCTAATATGAAGTAGGAGACTTGCCAAAGGCAAGGTGGACCTACGAGTTAGAAATGGAGAAAGAGTTGATGCATTATCTGTAAGAACTTTTAATTTATCGTTCTTTAGAGCCTAATTCTAAAACTTGATAATTGTTATTATGTTCCAACAATTGCCAAGACCATTATTTCTATTTCTTGTTTGGACAAGAAGGGCTTTTCTTTTAAAATAGTGAAAAATTGTTCAAATTACTTTAGTAACATTTTCTATGACAATGCTTCTATTAAATATTGATTATACATTCTACATTTAGATAATCACATATACAGTGTTGATCCCAAGAAGTTAAAGGATGATGGATTATATGCTTCTATTATGAATGGATTATATGTTTGAAAAGTTTCTTTGGTAAGTTTATTTTATTTTCAATGGAATTCTTATTTTTCAACTGTATAATTTTAACGATATCAAAATTTTTATAAAAAAAAATTGTCGAAAACTTCTCTTGTTAAAGAAATTTTATGACTAAGTTCAGGCTTTCTTCGAAGCAATGCATTGACAATTATGCACATCAAAATTATGATGGCAAAAGGGAAGCTCAATCTTGGTTTCGCCCCTTTAGCCTTTTAAGGCTTTGGGAGTTTGCCATTGTTTATCTTTATTCTCTATTAATGATTGAAGAAAGAAAAGAAAAAAAAAGGATCTATAGCATCTTATATTCTCTAAGAATTTTCTTTTCATAAATTTATAAAATATAACATCATGATCACCGGTCCAAATTTCACATCTTGCCAATAATTATTTTGTAAACTTTGGAAGAGTTTAAAAAATTAAAAATATTAAATTCGTTAATGAGACTTTGATAAAATTTTGGAAACTGTATAAAAATAGAGTTGGTCCTTGACTCCAACATCCAAAGCTCAAACCTTGCCTAACCCAACCCACATAATAATATCTATTTTTTATGTTTATATAAATTACATAATTTATAATATATATATAGAGATAAATATGTAATTTTTTTAGTATAAGCATTAAAAATATGTTAAATTACTCATGGTTTAACTTAATTAAAAATGAATTATTATCTAATATAGTGTCAGTGAAGTTTTTAGATTTCACAAGTAGAATTAAGAGAGATTAAAAGGGTGGCACGTACCCCTAAAAATTAAAAGAAAATTATGAAAATAAAGGTATGTGCCAATATCTTACCTCAATGTATTGGATAGTAATCTATAAATATTAAAGATTAAATAAAAAATATTTGCTTTTATTTTTTCAGAAAATCAAATATTTGGGCATACTGGAATTGTACATATATATATATATATATATATATATATATATATTGCTACAAAGGAAATATTATATAACTGAGAATGAGGGCGTTTAGATTCGAATTTAAGACTTATAATATATCACAATTTATCCTTAACCACTTAAATATTAAATAAAGAAAGGTATGCGCCAATACCTTATCTCAGTATATTAGATAGTAATCTATAAATATTAAAGATTAAATAAAAATACTTTCTTTTATTTTTTCAGAAAATCAAAATTTGGGGCATACTGGAATTGTACATATATATTGTTACAAGAGAAATATTAAATAACTGAAAATGAGAGTATTTAAATTTAAATTTCAGACTTATAATATATCACAATTCATCCTTACCCATTTAATCAAAAAGTTGTTAACGGTGTAACCAAAAAAAAAAAAGTTGTTAACGGAATTATCATTTTTATGTGAACGAATATGGACAAAATTTGGAAACTCAAAAGAATCAAAGAAAACTTGAGCTAGCGTGTACCGGGACAATGATAGCATCTAGACTAGACCCGGACTAAATCTGATCGAACAAAGTCCACGGACCCCTTCGGCCCTATTAGATTAATAATTTTTTTAAAAAAATGATTTTTGTAATTGTTTCCCATTCTTCTTGAACTAGGAAATTTTTAGTTTTTTCTGCCTTGACTGGGACAGACCGACTCCGACACTGGCATTGGAACCACCACCTTTCTCTCCCTTCCCCTGATTTCCCTCTTTTACGTCTTCTCTCCTGCATTCACTTTCTTATCCGATTTTAATTTTTTAATCATTTTTTTTATTTTGGAAAAAAAAAGGTCATTTTTTTAATAAAAGATCCATCAATCATGAGTTGCCATGTGGCTTCCATATGAAAATTTGACAAATTATTTAATTTGTTAATAAGTTTGATTTGTTAAATGCTACATGAGCAAGTCGAGTTAATTGTGTTAAAGTTTGGATTAATATGGTACACATTTCAAAAGTTAAAATTTGTAATTTGTACATTTAGCTAACATTTGCATACTAAATGTGTCCATTTAACTAAAAGAGGAAGGCCAGGTGAGCAACGAATTTGCATGTTGTCGCTTGCAAAATGGAGCCAAAAGCTTAAGATTTGGTGACAAAAGTGCAAACTTGGTATGTTTGCAAGTAACTTCAAAATCTAGAAGCCTTTAACATCACAACAAATTGTAGTTGAATTAGGTCTTGACTGGGCAAATTGATAACTGATGGGGTATGCATTTCACAGAGGGTCAAATCCAAGCAATGCTAGAGCCATCCTAAGCAATGGCTCCAGCGTGCTCGGTTGAAACTTCCTGGCAAAAGGGGAGCAAATTGAGCTTGTGTGACCGTTGGAAGTACAATTAAATCCTTGCCTAGCCTGATTCAACAATGTTATTGATTCATCTTTTCTCATCAACCCATGTAATGTTCCTGTTTGAGTTGAGCTCGGAGAAATTATGTCGACAAGAGTAGGCAGGTAATGTTCATCCACGTAACATGGTGGGTTGCAACGGTCTCTAAAGAAAGGATATTAATTTTCCTCAGAGACTAGCTCAATGGCAAGCTCTTGATTAAACTCAAACACTTGCGAGCCTTCTTCGCCAATCTGCCAATGGCACAATCGGCCACATTTTCTTGTTGTAACGGCCACAGCCAGTGCACCTTGGATCATCAAATGATCCAAGGAAGCTGTGCCTGGAGTTGCTAAACTATTTGTAAACTGTGGGGAAGTTGAATGGAGGAATGTATGCTCCCGAGAGCAGCACAAATCTTTCATTGGAGCAGTCAAGCAACTCATTGGCTAACACACGTCTCTCAGCATCGATCATTGTTGCGCTTCTCTAATGGACAGGCTGCAAAATAGAATTGAATTTGCAATTGAAATATTCAGATTAATTCATCACCTCTTTATGGTTCTAACCTTGCTTGGTATGCTGCTTTTGTAAAAGACCAAGGTTCCTGGTGGCTCATCAATGAATTCTGGCGATGCGTTAAGTAGAAAGCGATTTCTTAAAACATGGATAAAGTGAAGACATCACTGTTTCAGGCAGTGGGGCGTTACCAGGCCAAAATGGTAGATGCGCATGAAATGACCTAGTCGTTCGTATTTGCTCAAACTTCACTGAAAACCACGAATATCATGTGTTGGATGACATGATAGAAATGCAGAGATTATAAGAACAAAAGTGGTCAAATTGTTCTGGTTTTACTTTTGATCACTTTTGTTCTACAACAAATTCTAGCTCCAACAACCCATTTCCAAATTCCTATCCATATATACTTGGAAGTATAAAAATAGTTGATTCTTAAATTATCATTAGATGTATGCCATATGCAATGCCAGAGCCAGCCACAAGCTGCAAATCATACACCTTTAACTCTCTTGTACTCCTTTAACTCTCTTGTACAAATCTAACCATGCTTCACTTTTCACCGAGTAAAGTTACAGCAATGCCAACTATCGTCCCAGCAATAAGCAAACTAGAAATCTAGAGCTTCAGACACTTAAAAGAAAACCTGCTACTAAGATATGCATATGTCCACCTCAAAAAGAAAGGCACCCAAGTTTTATGGAATTTCTGAACAGAAAATTCCCACAAGAATCATTTGAGGACACATGGATTATAATGAATCTTTTTATCCCAGCCAATTTAAAATAAATACAAGCATGAATCAGCCCCAACAGAAAATTAATTGAATATATCAAAAAGTGAATTTCTATTATCAGACATCGAAACTGGTTCGGATATGACATGAGGATTGCATTTAAAATATAAATTTTAGGATCTGTTCAGTAATATAAATCAAAGAAGCTGCATGTATAAATAAAGCAGTCAAACAGAGAAGATAGGTAGGTGATCCACAGTTATAGCTTTCCTGATTTTGGCTCTGAAGCACCCACCTCGCTCTCAAATGTATCCAGACTGTCAATGAAATTTTCCACAGAGAAGCCCTGCATATTTTCAAAAGTTGCAGTTTGTCTCAACAAGGCAATGACACTAAAATGCTTATCCTAGCAATTTTGAATCTAAAAGAAACATACAGTTACGACTACCATAGCATAGAGCATGAGCTGTTTCAAAATTGTAGAAGATATAAATTACAGCTATAATTACAAGGATATTTTTTCTACACATAATAATCATATAAAGCTACATAATCTGCACCTTGGTCAATACATAGCTATATTGACAACAAATTCACATCTGAATTTTGAAGATGAAAATGACGGAAAGAACATAGTAAGTGATTATATTTGCCCGAAATAGAGATTTCTACTCTTTCTCACAAAACATGCAGAACAAGAAGCACATATGCACCATAAAATCTGATTACGTAGCAGCTTTAACTTCAGAGATTTAAAATTTTGAATATTAATTAATAATGGAGATATATGGGATAGACATACCAGCTATTTTATCTCAATAATACTCTGAGTTTTGAGTTCCAGTGTGAAATCCAAATGTTAAGGATCATTCGTAAGTATAAGTTTCCATTAAGATAGATACTACTAATGCGTGCATGTAGTTTTGTGGGTGTGTCTGTGCTGTGGCGGAGGGGGGTGGAGGGAAATGCAAGAAAGCAACCACATGCTAATGCTTGCTAATATTTATGGATGTATGTGACTTCTGGCTGTCTTTTATGTGGAAAAACAGGCAGGCACGTGCCTACATGTACATTTATCTATGCATGTATGTAAGAATACTTATAGGAATGTATGTGCAAGGACACATGCATGTAATCTTTAGGGTTAGCAAATCCCAAAGAAGAACTAAAGAAACCAAATTAACTGCAAGAGTTTGGTCGCAATGCATCAATTCGAGGATCTTTGGATTGATTTAAAAAACAACAAAAGCATATCTGGTGTTCTAACATTTCAGAAGACACTGTTGTGAAAGAAGCGATTTCAGACACAACTTCTGAAAAAGAATAATACATCCACCAATATTTCAGCAGAAAGCATGCTGGATTCATGTATAACTAAAGACTTCAGACAGACTGTCTAAAATGTGTAATTGTTCTAACATTTTCTAATCCATATAAGAGTACAAGGAGACCCAATTTCAATGATTTTGATTTGATTTTATACAACGTTAATAACAAGAGAAATTAAAAAGAACAAAGAGCTTAAACGATAGATATGAGGAAAAAGAAGACAACCAACTATTTCAATCCAGAAGGTGCAGTTTTATGAAAATATGCATTGATTATGAGCATGGAAAAAAAAAATTATGTCCTAAAACCTGGCAAAGAATACCTCTGGTAACTTCTTTTGCTGGGCTAGATGGTCCACATGTAGCCTGACATTTGATGCAGCAGCAATCCAAAAACTGCGGTCAACCCCAGAATACACATTAGCAACTATGTCAAACAGTGTTTCTGCTCCATTTTCTATAGCTTTCAAAATGCTTGCTTCTCTATTGTTGCGGTTCCTGAAAGAAGGAATTTCTCTGTCAGAATAAAAACTCAGTTCCATGATTCTAGAGAAGCAAATTGGCCGATCTTAATAATTATTGGCCACATATACAGTTGACCAACAAAAAATGAGCTTAAAGAAACAACTATAAGCCTAACTCCGTATCATGTAACTTTTTCTATAGTACCTAAGATGATATCACCAAGACAAAGAAAAACTTGAAAAGACAATTCTGCAATGAGAAATGCTAATTGTCAATGGTTTAGCGATAACATGAGATTTTATGGGATGCAATGATGGATATCCCAACCATTTAGATATAGTAAAGAGCATTTCATACTTAAGGTATCCGCAAAGCATGTTCTTTGGCCACAGATTGACTCTCCCGTGCATGGAGATCAAAATATGTGGTGCAAGCTCTATAAATTTGTAACTTGTTTGGAAGTATTCCTGCATAAAAAGTATTAATTTGGAAACAATGTTATAAAAGTAGGCTCAAGTAAGCAGGAGATAAAAAAATCATTACTCTGATAACTTCTTTATTTCTTGTTCCTCTTTTGTTTTAGAATTTTTCAGTTTATTAAAATCAGTTGAGAGTGCCAGTTCAACAAAATATAAATAAATAAATAAACAACACAGTTGAAATCAATATCATGCATGAAGGGACTGTCTAATTAAAGCCCAACAAGTTTTGAAAGACAATTACCCCTCCTCCCCCCCCGGGTTCTTTTTTTTTTTTTTCCCTCTTTCTCTCCCCTTAAATGGAAAGTACAGCAAGCACTGCTCCTTTTCCCCAACTGCTCTGAGCATCATTCCAGCCTTCATGCTGCACTAAGAAGACTGAGCTAGAACCATTTATTTTATGTAGAAGAAAATGGAATATTTGGTGCAAGATTGAAGGAGATAACAAACATAGTAGCATAAAGGAATATTCTCCAGAAAGTGAAGCACTATACAAACAAAAATCCCGAATACCAAAACAAGCATAACAGAAGTAATTTCTCAAGAAACATTTATTATATGCCAACTACCAAATTTATTATTGTATGAATTCAGAAAATAAATTCAGGCAACTATTGCATTCTCAATGTACCTTGCACGTTCTCCCATAACATTGAACTTCAAATCCAATTGAATGAGTAACTTTAACTAAAGTTTAGTAAATAAAATTAAACAGAAATTAAATATCAATAGAAAACACAGAATGGTGATAGATGATGATTCGTATTAGGATTCTACCATTGAAATGCTAGGCCAAAAAAATATCATTAGGGCTTTTAAATACACTTACAGTCATGTTTCCACCAGAAGCAATGTCCAGGGCAGCACTGCCTTGACTGTAACAAAACCATAGGTGTATTAGAAAGGGAGTTCTATGAAGAAATTAAGAATTAAAAACAGAAAAGCCTATGACCATTTATTTAGCCTCAGAATGACATGAATTTGTCTTTCAAGTATATCCGCACAAACTTCTGCAACCCATTGTAAAAGAGGACTATAATTCGATGACCCATACTTTTTCATATATTAAAACCAAAAAAGCTACAGAGGAATATAATCATCTGAGATTTATTGGGTTAGATGACATAAGTCAGTCACCACACACCATAGAGTTC
This sequence comes from Heritiera fomes, assembly GCA_032173925.1. Classification (NCBI taxonomy): domain Eukaryota; kingdom Viridiplantae; phylum Streptophyta; class Magnoliopsida; order Malvales; family Malvaceae; genus Heritiera; species Heritiera fomes. The sequence goes on from JAPDPM010000009.1 coordinate 24,297,774, forward strand.
ACATCCTTCCTGATGGAAGTGCTTTGTTCATCAACCAACATTAAATTTCTGATAGAGTGAAAGAAAAAGTAATATGTTGTCATTTCTGAAAAAATTGAAGTCCTTAAAGGGCCAACTGTTTACTATCAGTATATCAACAAAAGCTAGCGTCCTTCTCCACCCCCTTTTTTCCCTTTTAAAGTGATAAATATTGAAATCTCCAACGAAATAATTGTTCAGTTTGGTCACCCACCATGAAGCCACCTAATAGAATGTTTTTAAGCTAAAAAATAAATGAAAGCATTAAGTTTTAAGGGCCTAATTATGATTTATGCAGAAATTGTTCACATAGGAAGGCTCCTAACTTTTTGCTATCAGACAATTTTACAGTTATTACCACTTACTAACCTTTTTTTTTAATACACCATTTCTTTTACTCTTATAACATGTATAACATGTACCTTCTTTGCAACATAATACAAACTACAAACCCCTCTGCAAAATTTTGTCAACATCTACTACAGCAAATTTCATTAATACTTCAAAAATCACAAAAATAAGGTCTGTCTATCAGCTTCTTTTGGTGGATTTTTTTTCAATTAGTATTTTTTTGTGCTTTATGGTGTTTAAACAACAATGTCAATAATCTTATAATTAAGTTCTCATTCCAAAGCCCCAATGGTGAGAAATTCGGAGCTTTCAGTTTGAAGGCCTTTGTTTAAAAGTTTAGCAAGGGAGAGGAGTTTATGGAACAGAAAATGTAGGCCTTTGGCCTATGGCCCAATAAGCCCCCACATTTACAAAAGTAAAATTCTCTTTAAGTAAAATTTTCAATCATATATGATTTTGAGAGAACAATGAGATATAATTTTAAATTTCTTGAGATTAATTGATTTTGATTCCTTATGATTTTGAAAGAGCAATGAAATATAAATTTTAAATTTATTGAGATTAATTAATTTTTATTCATTGTTTTAAAATAAATGAATGGATAGTAATCATGAATCAAGATAATATGTTTTTTATTTTAAATGTAATTTTTCTGTTTCTAGTTTTTAATACTAAAGAAAAATATATTACCCTAGAGAATGAAAATAATAACCCCAAAACTATTTTGAGGTTGACTCAAAACAAATTTATCTATAATTATATATGATATGATATACTATACAGTTAAAAAATAATTTTTAGAATTCAGCATTAAAATTAACAAACAGCCTAATTATATTTAGTTTTTAAATTTCAAGACCAGACCAGTCAATTTTCACACACGGATTCAACAAACAAATTTCAGCACTTATTTTTCAATTTTATTTAAACCACCACAATTTAATCAACAATAACATAAACCTTTCTTTCCACAAAAGTAGATACATGCAAACACTCATGTCACCAATGCCAATGTGCATATCTGAATAAAAATAATAGAATTATGTATATCTTACTCTTCAAACAGAAAAAGCAGAGAAGCATCTTCTTTTAGCTTCTCTTACTTGTAGCATGCTATTGTACAAGAAGTTTCAACAAATCTTACCCCACACAATGATCACCCACAATTAATGAGTTAGTACTAACATCAAGCAATGCCATGTGGCCATCTGTATGTCCCTGAATTAAGAAGAATGCTTTTCTTAGATCCGGATAAAAGAGCAGGTTGCACATCCAAATTTCATATAGAAGATAAAATACACCGGTGATCACAAACCTCTAAAACAGGAGAGGCTTTCTATAAGGTGAACATGTAATGTAACAATCACGCAATGCTGACATGCCACATATTAGCAAAGTAATGAACCATTAATTAAGAATTCTTATTATATTCTTTTGCAAATGCCATATTAATTATAAACACCTATATGATCTTGAAATAGCCAAAACGAAACTGAACCTCAACCTTCTTAATACTCATTAGACAAACCTCCTTAATAGAGTGCCACTACAAAACAAGCTCATTACTCTAAGTTCTAACTATATGCTCTATTCAACATGAAGAGATCAATGCGATTGTTCCATAAATCTGATTCAAGTTTTGACTCAAACGACTTAGGGATGAGTACGACAAGTCCAAATATGCAAGGTAGTTTTCAAGAAAATTATTGTGGATGGAACTTTAGAAATCCTTTTTTTCTAATGTTGCTATCATTGTGATATAGATTCTTTTATATTTTTAGAGAGTAGTTAGTTTGGAGCTTCGATCCTATAGACTTGATTGCATGGGAGTTATCATGGAATCTTGACGTGGGTCGATTACAACCGAAAAGTCCTAAGTCATGATAAATGGATAGATTTTGTTTTGAAGATGTCAAGTGCATATATCTGATTGTCTATTAAAAGATCTAATTGAAATTTTGTGGTTGTGATTAAGTCACGTTACGATTCAATGATAACTCCCAAGAAACCAAATCCACGGGTCATAGCTCGTTAATTTGTTTCCTGTTCTTTTTTGTAGCACTTGAACATGTGTAAGCTAGGATCAACACTGTAGTATCTAAAGTTGTCACTTGATCTAAAAACAAAAGAGAAACAATTTGAACAAGATCAAGAGTGAAATGAGAAATACTGGAGCAAAAATGACAGTCAACCTTTGACCGCCAACCAAAATGTCTTCTTCTCCAGAAACTGAGGTATAGCCAAGAGACCAGTCACCTGTCATCATATAACCACAACTAAACCATGATCTTCATGGGGAATCATGATATAGATCAAGCTTATGATTAATATTATTATATGTAAAACAACTCCCTTAACAGCATCTATACTTGTTACAATCATTCAATGAACCATTTGGCTTGCATGGCATCAAAAAAAGCAAACTTGGTTTAATGACCTTTTGGTTTCTATGAATAGTTAGAGGAAAGTAGATTCAGGGTTGAGGTCTCCCTCTTAAAGTAGTGTGGTTACCAATTGGCTATTGAAAAAAAATGATAAAATAATAAGAACTCAAACATAGAAACAGTTTTCATTCTGAACAATCTGACCTTTTCCAATCCGACACATGGTTTTTTCATGTGCTAGCAGCGTAGCATTAGGATTGTATTTTTGGATGATGGAAAGACCTGAAATAAACCATAAATCCATGTATCCAATAAAGACCTTTTCATGACAGAGAAGCCAATAGACCTATATTACAAATCAAGAAAAGAAATTCGAAAAATAGATATACAACTAAAAGCAAGTTACTTCACAAGATATAATCTCAATTGATTATATAATATTTTAAAATAACATAAAATTTTGATATGGTTCCAAATACATATCTTTTGAACTAAGGGTAAGAAGCACATAAAATTATTTAAATAGCAGAGTTAGGAGCTTTATGGACCCCGTCATAGGAGATAACTTGTTAACCTCATAATTGGATTAAGAAAAGAGTTAAAGTTTATCTACTTCAAGGAGAATAGATGCTTCATTCTTCAAAAAAGTACAAATAAGGCATCTAGTTTATTCACATCATTCCTCAATCCTGAAATGGATCAATATAAGCTAGGTATGAATGTAGAAAATTATTCAAGACTAAGAAGCAAACTTTATCATTTTGAAGCACTTGTATGGGTTAAATGCGGAGAAAAATATAGGGTGAAATTGTCATTGGACAAAATAGACAAGACCAATATGGTTACACATGCTGGAGAGAAGGAGAAACATGTCAAGAACATGAACAAGAATTTTTAACTCACTAAGAATAAAATATGACCCAATTACGCACAAGGCTTGCTACTCTCCCATTCAACGCTTGACATCAGATATTAGAAGTTAGCCTTTTGCCTAACTTTAAGTCTATTTATATTGATTCCACAAGGAGCATAAGAATATGAGCCTCACTATTCTATTTTGTGCAATGCCCACTTCCTTTTCATTCACATCGATTACTAGCCCTTCAACCACCATATGTATTAGATTGCTACCTTTTCATCAGTAAAACCACATAGATGACATCAAGAACTACATTTATTTACTTTGACCATTATACCTTTGATAAAACTTTATTTTATGTAATTTGAAGGTTATATCCATTATTTTACAGTTAAATTTGTCAGAGACCCATTCAAATAGATCAAATGGGTCTTTACTTCTAGAATGGCATAGATAGCATTCCTACATTTCATTGTTGAGGATAATTGTGAATTTTTTTTTCTCCCCTGAAAAAGTAATGAAATTTTGTAAAAGATGGGAACACATGGCAAGCTTAACCATGAGCCACATGTTAAATGTTAAAAGGCTCTCAATAATCTACAAGAAGTAAGAGTCTTCATTCATACTTCCCCATTTATAATCATTTTAACAGAATATCTTTCCTTTTTAAGTCTAAGAAAGGATCAACAAGGTGAGGTAGATAGATTTCCAAATTTATCTCATAAACTCTCTTATTAAGTTCTAAGAAAAGTTTATCAAGCTAGGCTAGAAGGATTTCTGGGATCTATCACATATATTCTCTTATTAACAGCTAGGATTTTCTTTCTTTCAATTAGTCCGAGAAAAGCCTCACAACAAAAGTATGCCGTAAAGACGAGGTAGATTAGACAGATGAAGAATGCTAAATAATGCAAAATCCCATAGAATTAGTTAGTAGAAGTACTTTTTGAAAACTGACCTTCAACATGATCACGGTGGTGATGAGTAACAAAGACAATTAACTTTCTGGGCAAGCAAGTGACAATCTTCTTGAGCTGGTCAAACAAAGCAATTATGTAGATATCAAGTTGACTTATAAATACAACATGCCAAAATGACAACTATGAAACATCTAAGCCAACATCTACTGTAGGACAAAGATTACAGGCATTCAACCCAGTAGATAAAGGTCAACTGTACTAATGTGCACACATCTAGATAACCATAAAAAAAAAGGTACATAAATTATCAAGGTGTTTATAAAAGTTAACCATTTTAGAATGATATGAAAGTTACAAAGCAAAACAGAGATTCACAGCTTTAGAAGGCCATTTTCCTTTTCCCTTTCTACTTGAGTATCTAACTTCGTAATTTGTTTTGACAAACGAGAAAAAGGAATTGCTCTAGAAATACTCCAATCCTGTGTGAAAAAGATATGTCCCCTATTCTATGAAGGACAAGATTTCCCTTACATGATCAAACTAAGAAAATGAACATTATTTGATCACACTAGGGTCGCTACTGGAAAATAACTTCTATTTGAACTGAAAGAGCAAAGAGATCTAACAACTTTCTATGAAGCAACAAGCTTGCTTAGAGGCTTTTGCTTTTGTTGAGAGCTAGTTTATGAAATCCAGCGAAGAGTCCTGTTTAAACTAATTCATGGATAATTGCACCTTTTGATTTTTTAAAGGAAGTGATGCATTTATTTGGACAACATACTCCAAAGATCACCAATGCCAAAGCAAGAGGTTGGTCAGAATGAAAATAGTAGGTTCAAGGGAGTAGGGCAAAACCGAAGGCAACAAACAGATACTTCATACCTCTTCATGACACTCATGTTGGCATCCTGGATCCACTATCAATGCATCTCCACGAGCAACAAAGCTAGAGTCTCTAGAGGTATCTGAAACATTTTCTGGCACAAATATTATCAAGTTTGTTGTATGGAAGGGCTTTCTTGTCCTACTCCGCATAGGTACAAGTATAACTCCAGGAGGATATTCCTGAAAATTAAAATAAATCTTAGCCACAAAGACATTTTAATGTTAAATTCTGAATTCAAGTCACCGCTAAAATTTAAAAATATCAATCCTTTTTTCACAGCAAAATAAGATAGAAAATCTTGGGCCAAGTCCTGTTTTATATAGTTGTGTGTGTGTGTGTGTGTGTGTGTGTGTGTGTGAACATGACAAGAAGTAAGAACAAGGAAAGGATTCCTATGAAGAGTTAGGGTCAGCCGTCATAACAAATGAGGTTGACTGCCTTTACATTCATAAAGGTATTCTTCCTTTAAAAATTCAGAAATTATTATGCATAAATGTCAGATAAACAGGATAATATTTCTCATGAAGGACAGGACAACCCATAAAAGTACACACACGGATGACAAATAAAACCATTGTCATTAACTTAGGCATGATTGATGTACATAACAGGAAATAAATGTCTGGTAGCAGACTTGTTAAACATCAAATTTGGATTTTTTAAAAATATATTAGGAGTCGAAAACTCATAAAAAATAGATTCACATAAAAGCAAGCCTGTAGAATAGACTTCCAGAAAAACTCTTATCATGTCAGGCTAAAAATCTGCATCCTAAAAGTAACATGCAAAATAAAGGAGTGTCTTTGTCATGTGAATCTTCATTCTGCTACAAGTAGGTACTGCACTTCTTGCATTATTTTTTCACTTTGAAAGAGTGAGAGGCACAGCTCAATCATCTCTCCCAGAAACTTACCTTGCTGGAGCAACCTTTCTGGAAGCATGAAAATAAAGGGATGGATTTCTAACAATACGGAATTAAGAATCAATCTACTGCCATGAGAAGTTATACTTCTATAAAATAAGATCATAAACAACCTTAAATTGTTAACTTCTAGACTACATTCTTGCTTATCGCCACTGCATCTGTGCAGCATGCTTTGATAGATCACAGTCAATCAAAAGACAAACCTGATAACGCAAGGTGAGTGGTAGTTTCGGTTCTGCAGACTGCAATGAGTCATTTATAAGACCAATAACTACCAAAGGCCCTATACGATCATTACATAGTTTCACCTCCAGAAGCCAATTAAGACAGCTTTCAGTAGACATCCACTTGCATAGCCCTGAACAAGTAGTGGAGTATTTCTAACATTTAATTGCTTAAGCATTATAGAAGAACAGCACATTATGGTGACAGAATCAACAAATCAAAACCCATAGGATTTCAAAATTTTGTAACTATGGAAAAATAAAACCCGCCCTGATATGGCACTTCCCTAAATTGATCAATTTCACAGATTTAACAAACTCGCTCCTTATAATGCATTTAAAAAACTGCTCAAATCCAAAACAATCAATTTTCAAAACTGCACCAGAACACCCTTTGCAGCGTGTAGGTCAAGGTAATATCAGAACTAAAATTCTTCATTTTATGCATTCACCGAACTCTTTCACTTAAGCATTTCTTATATCAATATAGAGATTCTACAAGAATTGCAAGCAGTCCATAAAAAAAATAATAAATAACCAACAATCGTTTAGCTCCAGGCACGAGTAATATAAGCATACCTTGAAAACTTTGATTTCTATCCAACAATTTCCCCATAACAAACACAGTATTAACTGGAAACCCAGGTCCGAACTCGGGTTCCTCCACATACTTAAACAAACTCCAGTCCCCTACATCACTCACCTTTAATCCCAATTGCTCCAACACCTATAAAAAGAACCCCCTTAACCTCCATTAGAACATCGAAAATTGAAAATGATATTATTTATTTAAAATGAAAAAAAATACCCGATTAAGACCAGACGCGACATCAAATTTAGTCAAATCAGTGTTCTGATAGATGGACTGGATGTCTTGGATAAAGATCCCAGACAGGGAGTGATTATCTTGAGGGTTGAGAAGCGTGGAAGGGAGGTCCCAGAGATCAGAATCCACGTAAGAATCGTACTGATCTTCGCCGAATTTAGGCGGTGGAGTTTGCTTAAGGAGGAGGAATTCGGCGTCGTTTACTGGGTTTTCGAGGATAACAGCAAGATTAAGAGTAGCCATCTTTGTGTTTTTGGGTTTTCTGAGGATTGAGGAGTGAGAATCCAGAGTCGGGGGCTTAGGGTGTAAGGTTTGATATAGCGATGAGGTGACTGATAGAGGAAGTTGTTAGTTTAGTTGGACTGAGACATGGGTTGGTTGGCTGATGACCAACGTGATACCAACCTGTTCAGGGATTGATCTAAAATTTATCGTCAATGAAACAGATTCCTAAGTAATATTTATATAGATTATTTTATTTAAAATTAATTTTATTAACAGGTAATTTTCAATTTTGTTAGAATATAAAAACTGAAAGCAAAAGTATAAAATGTCATTTTTTATATAAAAAAAACTCTTTACAAGAAATGTTTTCGACATTTTTTCATCTATAATTGTTTTAAAAACAAATTTTTATCCAAAGTTCAAAGGGTTATTAAATTCACTTCTGAAATGTGATAATTATAAATAAATTCATTTTACAAAGTAATAAATTTGTGATATAACTTCATAGAATAAAAAAAATCAATAATTTCATAAATATTGAATTTTTTATCATTTTATTAAAATTAATCTAAATCAAGTATTTAAACAAAAAATTTTAAAATTATCGAATAAGGTGTACTTGATCAAATTAAGATGGAAAAAATAAAAAAAATGTATATTTAGTTTTTCTTATAGAAAACTTATTTTAGTATTTACACTAAATTAATTAAAATTTCCTTTGTATAAGTTTTTTCTTAGTTGTTTGATTCCTAACAAATATTTTTTTGTCTATTGTAATTTTCTTTCTTTTAGAGTCTACCTAACTTTTTTAATTTATTTTTGAAGCTAATTTCAACTAATGCCAATAGAATTATTATATTAACTACTAACAAAATTATATATTTACATTGTGAATAATTACTTTACTCAATTACCCCTTTTGTTTTGTTAATATGTCTATATACTTTTAAATATTACTAAAAACCAATATTTAAATATTCCCTTTATAATTTAGTGAGAGAAAGAAATTGGGTTTGTTTTAATAAATTTACTTAATTTTTATACAAATATCAATAAATGTTGAATATATTACTAATATATAAAATAAATTTAAAGGAGTTGAATGGGGGCAGCTACCTCTATTGACCCTACCCTAAATTCGTCCTTGAACTCGTCACTACAGTAGATGGAATGCTTATTGACGTTCTATTACCTTTTTTTGGTGAATAAAGGACTTATAATAAAAGTAGAATCAGCCCCTATCAGGGTTACATCTAAATGTCCTGGGAAAACTACATCCTATGGCATCCAGTAACAAATTAAGAAGAATACATGCTAGTGGAAAATCAAAATAAGTGAAATTAGAATCAAAAGACACTCCCAGTTTTGCTAAACCATCTGCGCAGTTGTTGGCTTCACGGAAAATGTGTTCAATCTTCACGCTCTGCAACTGCTGGATGAAGTACCTGCAATTAGCGATAAGGAGGCTATGAGTGTGGGATTGGTTAACTCCTTCAGAAACATACCTGATAGCAATTTGTGAGTTAGCTTCAATAATTATGCTATTGAATCCTTTGCTCACTGCAAGTCGTGAACCATCTCAAAGAGCCCATAATTCAGCGCATGTGCTAGTTGTGTGACCCAATCTTATGGTAAAACCACCAATCCAATAGCCATTGGAGTCTCTAAATATCCCTCCAGCTCCCGCCAAACTTGGATTTCCAACTGCTGAACCATCAATGTTGAGCTTTACGAACTGGGGAGGAGGAGGTTTCCAAGCAACGTTAACTTTAAGGCTTATCCCTGGGTGGTTGGTCGAGCCTACAACAGCCCAGTACTCTTTGACATTTTGTCTGATTTTATTGACCAATCTATCGCCTGAATCTTGGACTCCTTCGAATAGTAGCTTGTTCCTGTTAGTCCAAATAAACCAAATGGTAGTGGGGAAGAGAACCCTCCAAGGTACCCCAATTTTTGATTGTTCTCTATTTGTAAGATTAATAGATAGCCAATCTTCCAGGGTCATAGAGAAGCTATAGGTAAGGATATTTGGAACAATTAGATTCTTCCACACTTCTTGAACCCAGCTACAATCCCTGAGGCAGTGGAGAATAGTTTCCACTTCAATGTTACATCTAGGACATGAGGGAAGGGTTTGGATTCCCCTGGATGCAATGATTTGCCTAGTTGCAATTTTTTTGTGACCAACTTGCCAGAGAAAATGTTGTATTTTTGGTGGTGCATGAGTTTTCCAAATAGTTTCCCACTTGAAATCAGTCACCTTCATCGGCTTCTTTGCAACTTTATAAGCAGATCTTGTGGTAAAACTTCCTTCAGGGGAGAATTTTCGTGAAATAGAATCATTTGAAGGAATTTCAATTTGAATAGGAATGGCTTGGATTTTTTGGATAATCTCCAAGGGAAGTTGAGCACTCAAAATATTAAAATCCCATCTCCCTTCTTTAGTGATAACATCTCTAACTTTCAATTGTTCCTCCACTGGTTTCCAAGGTCCAAAAATGATGTGCTTAAGAGCCCCTAATCCAATCCAATCATCGGACCAAAAGAAAGTTTGGAAACCACTTTTCACTATCCATCTAATACCTTTCTCTAGGACCTCACTAGCTTTTCTCATGCCTTTCCAAAGTGAGGTGCTTTCTTTCTTAATGAAAATTCCATTTTTTGAGTATTTGGTTTTCAAGACTTGTGACCAAACACTCTCTTCTTCCGTGAGCAATCTACAACTGATTTTTGCCATATTGGCAGAATTTAGGTGATGCATGTCTTTAATGCCCAGTCCTCCTTCTTTCTTATCAAGTGTAACAGTGTCCCACCCCACCATATAAATTTTTCTACGCTCCTCAGTTGAACCCCAAAGAAAGTTACGAGAAACTTTATTGATGTCCTCGCAAGTCTTCTTTGGGAGACACGTTCCTTACATGTAATAGTTTGGAATGGCATTGAAAACAGATTTTATAAGAGTAGCCCTACCAGCCATAGAAAGAATGTTAGATTTCCATCCCACAAGTTTTTGTTTTACTTTGTCTAGGATGAACCTAAAGTTGTTGTGCTTGTGTGCTTTAGTGATGGGAAAACCAAGATATCTTCCAATATTCTCCATATGTTTTATCCTCATAAGGTCACTGAAATAATCCCTCTGATCAAAGTTAACATTTTTGGAGAAGAATAATGAGGATTTTTCATTATTTATCCTTTGTCCTGAAGTTTGGCAGAATTCGTGTAGGACTTTAAGCATGGAGCAACAAGTGCCAACAGAAGCCTCCCTAAGAAGAATAAGATCATCCGCAAAAAACAGATGGGATAGTTTAGGGCCATTTTTTGAAAGCTGAATAGGTTTCCAAGCATTCTCCTCATAAGCCTTATGGATTTTCAAAAACAAGAATTCCATGCAAAGGATGAATAAGTACGGCGATAGATGGTCCCCTTGTCTAATCCCATGCGAGGGAGTGATCCTTTCAGTCTGTTGGCCATTGATCAGGATTGTCATGGTTGATGTTGAAATACAAGACATAATGAGATTGATCCATTGTTGGGGAAACTTGAAGAAGACTAGAACTTGCCGAATGAAACTCCATTCAAGTCTATCGTAAGCTTTCTCAAGATCAATCTTAGCCAAAACCCAACCTTTTTTACCTCGTTTCTTTTTGAAAGAATGGATGACTTCTTGCTTGATAATGACGTTGTCTTGGACTCGTCTGCCGATAATGAAACTTGTTTGTAATGGGTGAATTAAGCGAGATAAGAGTGGTCGGATTCTATTCACCAATGTCTTTGAAATGACTTTAAAAATTGTGTTACATAGACTTATTGGTCTGTAATTCAGAATTGACTCTGGATTGGTGACCTTAGGGGTGAGGCAGATCAGGCAATCGTTGATCTCTTTTGGAATTTATTGACTTTGGAACACTTCGGTAGCAAACTTTACCACAGAGTAGCCAACAAGATCCCAGCATTTTTAAAAAAATATCGGATGAAGACCATCAGGTCCAGGTGATTTAAGGGGCTTCATTGACCTGACAGCCCTTAAGATTTCCCCTGGATTAATGGGTCTAAGCAAATTGGATCGCTCTTCATCATTTAATTCAATTCCATAACTACTATTCAGGTAATAGTTAAGACTACGGGACGTCATTTTCGTAGTGAACATATGTCTAAAATGTCTAGAGATGATGTCTTTGATCTCATTTACTTGGCATTTCTAATTCCCAAATGAATCTTTCAAGGTGAGAATTTTGTTCCTTTTCCTGTGCTGAAGAGTGCTAAGATGGTAAAATTTAGTGTTTCTATCACCATCAACGATCCAATCAACTCTAGATTTTAATGCCCAAAGTTCCACTTCAAGTTTAAGGATTTCCATGTATTCAGCTTCAAGCTTTTCCTCTAACTTTAAAAGCCAACTGTTGTGAGATTGAGACAGTGATCTTTGAATCCTCTTAAGTCTTGCTCTAATGATTTTTTCTTCAGAAATATATTGCCAAAGGAATTTTTATTCCAGATGGTTATATTATTCTTGAACTTTGGAATAGCATCTAAGATGAAATTATTTGCATCATTCCATGAGATTCGAACAACTTCCTTAAATTCTAAGTGGGAAAACCAGATTGTCTCGAATCTGAATGGGCGAGGTCCAAAGCTGGGATTTCTTGGGTTAGTGAGGTGGAAAACTGTAGAATTTGGAAATCTAAGTTTCCACTCACTGTTTGCCCAGGCTCTATCTATTCTTTCTCTTATCACTTAGTCATGGTGATTTTTATTTGTCCAGGTAAAACGGCAACCCACAAAGCCACCCACAAAGCCAAGATCAAGTAAATTGCACTTGTTCATGCAATCTTAAAATATTCTTGCTCTATATTGATTCACTGGTTTTCCACCAAGTTTCTTAGAGCTATCTGTGATTTCATTAAAATCACCCATAAGAAGCCAGGGGAGGTTATGGGAATTAGCAAAATTTTGAAGTTCCTCCCACAGGGCTCACTTCATCGACATATGTGGTCTTGCATAAATAGCTGAAATAATCCAAGGTTCACTAGCATATGGAGAAAAATTTAAAGTAGAAGTAGAAGGAGTTACCTAGATAGTAGCATATATAGCTTGTGGGGAGGTATGTAGAATGTTGACGCAGACTTCATTTGCTTGCCTCAGGAGCCAAATGCCACCAGAGAATCCATCTGCATCAACTCGACATGAATTGGAGAAACCAAGAGAGTCACACATTTGTTTTGCTCTATCTCCAGAAATCCTCATCTCCATAATCATAGCCACACTTGGGTTGTTAACTCTAATGAGTTCCATGAAAGCACGTCTAAATTCCGAGCTATCTGCCTCTCTTGCGTTCCAACAGAGAAACCTCATGGGGGGATTCACAGGTTGTTTGGTTCATTAGCCAGCTCGCTAGGTCTGGTAGTATCTTGATCTCCCCTGATCGCGTCCTGCATATTAAGTTCAACATATGGTGGTATTGAGGTAGGAACATCACCGAGTATTCCCTCCATTCCATCCGTGTCGTCTTGATAACAATGCTTACTGGGTTTGACATTGGACGAGTAGAACACATTGTTGCAAGTTTGCATTCCTATTGGAATATTGTCTTCCTTACCGTATCGAGTAGGATCTGCTTCAAGTTGATGTTTTGCAGCGGTGGCAGAATCTCTTCCACTCTTGGTGTGATCACTGGAAACTATTCTTTCAATAGTTGTGAGAAGGTTTGTAGATCTGGGATCTCCAAGTTGAACAGCACAGTGTTCCAAGCTTTCATTATGTCTTCCAGGTTCCAACCTTCTACCTGGTTGCTTTGGTTCAATAGAAATTCCAAAGCTTCTTTCATGTTGATTGTTCTTCCCTTGAGAACCAGGAACATTATTTCTAGATTTTGGAATATTGTTTGGAGTTTTGCCATCTTTGCTTCGATTCCCTGCAGTAATCATCTTTATCAGGTTCTTATCTGATTTCTGGTTTTTACTTTGAGGGCTGGAGAACTTAAAATGATCCACATTTTTTTCTAGTTTAGTTCAAAAGTAACCAACTCATCAGGTGTCTTGTTGGACGAACTAGCTTCTTTGGTGCCAAGTTAAAAGTCTGCTCTTTTATCTGTATGCAATCTATCATTAGTCTTCTCACTACTGCTAGTGCCAAGGTGAAGACCAAAATTTGCCCGTTGGAGATTCCCTGTCACGTGTTCCTTCAGTTTTTCTTTTCCTTTGCCATTGATAGGCTGAGTCGGGTTATTCTTTTGCTGAGTCGGGTTATCTTTGCCCGTTTTGTTCTCTCCACTTTGTCTGTTCTTCCTTCTCATGACCACCGTCCATGGCCCATATACTTCAGTCTCATCACTTTTCTTCATCTCTATTTTATGCTGTTTTTGTTGTTGTAGTACAGGACTGTCCGATAGATTATTCTCCTTGTCTCCAACACAAGACTCCTTTCTATGCCCAACCATACCACATTTGAAGCACAAGTTAACCCCCTTGTACAGAATGGACTGAATTAAGTTTCCAATTCTGACTTTTGGGACTAACGGTTTGTCTAGATCTATTTGAATACATATTTTGGCATAGCGGCCTCTCGAGCTAGTTGCTGTGAAAGTATCTACCTTTCCGTGGAGGATTTCCTTATCGAAAAATTCGATTGGCAGACCTGGTAGACAAGCCCAAACTGTGGTGGTTGAGACTGGTATTGTGGGATCGACGACAAACCCAGGTTCCCATAATCTCATTGTGAGATAATGAGATCCTACAAACCATAGACCTCCATACAAAACTTTCTGGAAGTCTTCTTGGTAGCTGAACTTAAATAAGAAATAGTCATGTCCAAGATCTATACGTTGCATTTCTCCTTTAAGTTTCCATAAATTCGAGACTCTGGGAAACAGAAAATTGTATCCCACTGTCTTTCCAAAAGTTTTAAAAATAACGGAGTTTCTCCATGGTCTTCTTATTCTATTTTTCTCTTCCTTGGATAAAAGGATTGTGGGAATACCATCATCTGCTTCATCCGCATTTCCCATAAGTGAATCCTTGTAAGAGAAAGTTGATTGCTATTTGTCGGACTTTTCCATCTCTGTAAGTTTGATCTCTCCATTTTTTGTCGTTTTTACACTTCAGAATTTCATATCATCAATTTCGGCATTCACTGGATTAGTGTTTGACATTGTATCGAAAGAGTTTTCCTGTAGCTGAGTTTTTCCCAGAGAGAAAGAGGAAAAAATTGACGTTTTGTTACTTTGATTTGCACTGCATAGGTCCGATTAGAAAATTGAGATTCGTATTTTTAACGAGCCTCATTGGGGCTCTTTAGCCCAATACACAAAAAAGGAAGAAGAGCACAATCCTCGGCATTCCAACCAATTTTGATTTCTATCTTCAAAATATCAGTAACAAAAAATTGTTCTTGAATTTTCAAAAATATGATCTTCAAATTCTTAAGTTATTTGTCGATCTCCAATTTTTGAATCAATTCATTTTAGTCCTATGGTCCGTATTAAGTTTTGAAAAAAATCTAATAACTAGATATAAATTACTAAAGTCACCACCAATCATTTAAATTTAGATATGATTGGTGACCTATTCAAATTTCAAACTAAGGACAATGATTGGTTTACCTCTCAAACTTAGAGTTCGAGAATACAGTTACATGTGAGGAAGGTGTTACCATTAGGAATGTAAACGAGACGGGTACTTGCTAATTTTGTGTAAGATCTGATTTTACCCTATTGTAGACCTTAATCTCATAAAATGGATATTGGAAATTAAGTAAATAATAAATAAAGATTTACATTTTGGTGAAAAGCTCCTTAACTTTGGATGCAAATGGGGCAATTCCCGTGAGATACTCCATGGGCGAGTATCACAATGAAACAGTTCGCCAAAGGGCGAGCAAGAGCACATTCGCCAATGATCATGGTAAGTTGGACAATGGCTTGTTGGGCGAATAGATGAGTCTATTCGCCCACTAGTTGTGTGAGGTAATCGCTCGTTGTGACGAGGGATCTGATCGCCCAAGGAATGAGTAGGGCGAGTTGATCGGTTGCCCCTTTGGTTTGGCGAATGGGTGAGTTCGCAAAGTTGATTTGTGTGGTGATCGCCCGAGTTTGGTGAGGACTCATGATCCCCCACATAGATTGTGTGACTTGAAAGATAGCAAGTGGGCGATTATGATTAATGACCTTATTGGCCAATGAGTTAGCCAAGTGAGTTGCTGGGATAATCGTCCAAATGGGCGAGGACATATAATCGCCTACATAGATTGAATATTTGCATAGGCAAACCTGATTTTGTTGGCGAACTGAAAGTGAATTGGTGAGTTGAGGCCTCAGGAATAATGGGGCGAACTCAAAGAAACATTTGTGGACAAAATGAAAATAGATTCAAAACACGTGTGCAGCAAAAATGGACTTTGGACGCCCCACAGTTGAAGACATTTAATAGATAGAATGCTAAAGTCAACAAAGACGCCGACCTTATTGGTTGAGGAATTAAGCAAAGTCTGCAGCAGAAGAAAAAGGCGTGTGAAAGGGAGACTTTCACGCCACTTTAAGCTGCAGTTTTCTTCATGCCTTAAATGCATGAAGGACGTGAACAATGATGAAAGAAACAGGATAAGGGACAGGCGGTAGCTATTGATTGGTTGAGCATGGTTATATAAGCAGAAACAATTGAGGAAAAACGAGTTAGCCAATTCCAGCTTCTTCACGAAAGCCATTTCTCTGTTTCTTCCATTTCTCTGCCATGTTCGATCTACTAAACTCCAACCTTAAGTTGGTTAAATACATAAAACAGCTTGCAAAACCTTTTCTTCTTAACTTGATGAACTAAAAGAATAGGCAAAGGAAGGCCAACATGAGATGGAAAGCAATCTGTTCTGGAAGTGCAGTTGATTGAGGTGAGTTGCATATTTCTGAGGTGTTCTTGATGCTCAATGATAGATTTCTATGTTTTATGAAGTAATAAACATAGATACAGTCTTGTTTTTAGTTAGATCCTTAGAGAACATGAAAACAAGGAAAATAATGGAATAAGTGACGACAATGGCGACTACAGTGATCACCCATGTTGAAAACTAGTAATCGCCAATGAGGCGAGCAGATAATAAGGAACTCGCCAAGGTAAAGCCTGTGTTCAAGGGGCGAGAACGCCCAATTCTAGTGAAGTGAATTCATGGGCGAGCTCAAATGCAGAGGCTATGGGCAAATAGGATTGTGGGCGAACTCCCACAATTAAGCTGAAGAAGGCCTCGTGAATTGGCTGGCGGGCGAGCTTCCACGTGTAACACATTTATTGAATGGCGAGCTCGATTCTGCTAATCAGAGCTTTGTTGGGCGAGTAGTCATTTGTTTTATTTCAATCTCGCCAAGTGATATAAAAAGAAATATTAATAGAATTTATAATTATTTGTAGCCGATAATTGGAAATGGTATTGGCGAGCAGGAAGCAGGGCGAAGCAAAGCTTCGTTAACCCAGGTAAGGGAGATGTGAGTGAAGTGATGCATGTCCTGTGGAGTAAATTTTATGAAAACATTAAGTTAAATGTTTTGTTTTCTGACATGCATTGTTTGAGTAAGTTATTTGATAATTATTTTTGATTCGGGCGAGCTAAAAGCCGATCCCTATGCTGTTTTTGGATGAACTGATACAGGACGGGCGAGCCCTTGTATTTTTATGATGGGCAAATTGGTATTGGCGGGCGAGCCAAGCCCTTTTATAATTTTTACACACCCGTTTCTAGTTTTAAGGGCGGGCGAACTCGTTTTAATGTGTTTGGGCGAGCGGCCCTTTGTTTTAAATATAAGGCGGGCGAACCGCTATCAACGAGATACTTCTATTTTTGAAAAGCTAAGTGGCGGGCGAATACTAATTCACCGTTTTGTCGAGTTAGTCAGGGGCGAGCCGTGAAGGGCGAGCTGACTCTGGCGAACAGTTTTAAAGAGTAATTTCTTAAAGGAAAAATAAGACGTTTTAATATTTTCAAAATAGAAATATAAAACCTTTTGGGCGAGTTGAGTATTGAGCGAGCCACTGAGGGCAAGCTAGTTTTGCTTTTAGAATTTAAAAGCAAGAGGGCGGGCGAACACAGGTTCTCCGCGTTGGGCGAGCTGCCATGGGCGAGCCATATCGGGCGAGCTGACCATGGGCGAGCAGATTTTAAAAGTTGAGATTTTAGAATGTTTTCAAGGTGTTTTGTAAACAGAAAGCTTAAACCTTTTTGGAAATTGAATCATTTTGAGAAAATAATAATATGGGGGAAATAATTCCATAAAGGTTTTTCATGAGATATGAAAGTGATTTTTGAGACTTTAGGCCCTGAATTCATGCATTATTATGTAGTTGCGTGACCCGCCTGGGGCGGCGGCTCGGTCGATGGACCAATGAGTGCACCTCAGGGCGTCACAGGGCTGATGGACCCGCCAAGTCATCAGCGGTCTCGAGGTCACTTGGCAAGTGGACCCGAGGACCATCTATAAATTATGGCCATAGATCTGAGATAGCCGTGAGGGGCGATGGCCTACGAGTGCACCCCAAAAGCGGCAGATTCCGTTCTCGCAAGAGGGAGGGGGAACGATGATAGCATGCTTTATTTGTTGCCTAGTCTCAACTTACCAATTTTTGTTTACTGTGAGGATTTGTGAAATCCTATATAGTGTTTACTACATTTTAAAGTAAACTGTTAGCCAGTAATTTGAATGGTGTTTTAAGGGAGTTGTTTGCTATATATCCATTGTCTTTTCTACTATATTATTATTAAGAAAAGAATAAATATGTTGTGATATATAGTTTTGCTTTATTTAAAGCAGCATATGTTTCCTTTACTGAGCGTATGAATCGCTCACCCCTTTGTTTTAACTCCACAAATAAGAAGTACACGGAGTTGAGAGAATTAGCTCTCAGATGAGTATAGCTATGCTTAAAGCACTGAGGCATGGCACGTTAAATGTGACAGGTACAGTCTCTTCTCTTTTACATTTCAGACATATGTATACAGTACTACCTTAGTGAAATAAAGGTTAATAGGGGATGTCAGATTAAAGGGATAATGAAAAGAAATTTCATATTCCATAATTAATAGATAAATGTTTATCATTTATCACTGTTACTGTTGAATGTTAATGGCATCGCAGACAGCTCAACCTGTTAAGTTGTATGGAAAAATGTGAAAAATGTGGTAACGAGATGTTACAGATTTAATGGTATCAGAGCTTGGGTTGGTCTGATGTCTGTTGATGCCTTTAACATGGAGAGTGTTGAGAAAGGTTAACATCCCCTGTAGTACTGTATAGTCTGAATGTATAGAGGAGTCAAATGACTGCGGTGAAATATGGTGAAAGTTGATGAATTATGGGTTACAAATAGAGATAATAATCCGAAAATTTTGCATGAGATAGGCAATCTTATCATCATAATGTCGGGTCTATTGGATAAGGTACAGTGAGGAACTCGGTGAGGGCCCCACCAGGACTTCTCTGTCCATATCGAACTAAGATCCTGAAATGATGATATTGAGATAAAAAGGGGTAATATTAGTATATAAGCCCTAAGATCGCGTGTTTGAAATTATATTGATGAGAGAGAATAAAAAGGCGAATTTATGAATATACCCCTATATTGACATGTTTTCTTTCGAAGTTATAAGTGATTGAATGGATTTAAAATACAAATTGATGGTGAAATAATATGTGGTGGTGTAAAGGATGATCTTTACTATGGACCCCACTGATATATTGATAAGTAAGGCGACCCAGAGTACAAGTTATGAGAGGTCGCGAGATAGTCAGCCCTGTTGTGGATTTTGGGGTCTGAATTTAACAAGGTGAATTGTGTGAGAAATGATTTAAAATCGATGATAATGCTGATTATATATACTCCTTATGTTGTAGGAGAATGGATATTAGTAGTGACTTGACATTTGAGGAAGTCAAGTGTTTGAGTCTGTGGATGAGAAAGAAAACTTTGAGATGGGCGAACTAGAGCACGGTTGGAAGGACCGGGCATCGAGGTGATCACCAAAGAGGACAGTATGGATGAGTAGCGATGTCACAGCAATCGTTGTCGATGGGCCCAAAAAAGGGATTGTCATGGCCGGTTGGGCTGGTCCGTTCGATATCTATAGAACCGGGATATTATGAGAATTATGAGAAATACTCGATGGGCGAGAAAAACTTTGGGATAGCTCGTCAATGGACATGCAAATGCATAATCGCCAATGATGTGGGCGAGTTAGATGATGGCGAGGACTTAAATGAGTCCGCCAATATAACATGAATTACTAAAGTGGGCGAGAATCCTGATCGCCCAAAGAGTATGGTGAGTAATCTGATAAACAAATTGTGGTGTAAATCATAATAATGTGGCAAGAAGAGCGATCGCCAATGATATGATAAGAATCAAAGCAATATGGCGAACAGAACAATAGCTGTAATCGCCAAGAAGATGAAAGGTCTCGTAGTTGCCAAATTATAAAGTTGGCATCGAGATTTAGTTGACAAGCTTAGAGGTTGATAAATGGAAATAGAAATTGTTTGTAAGCTCTTATCAGTGAATCAGTAGAGCTTGAGAAATTACTCGAGAGATTGATGAGTAAAGAATTAAACTAGTTTGTTATAACTGGTGAAACAAAAAATTTTATCATTTTGAAAATAACGGGATTAGTACTCTCTACAGTTGCTTCTAGGTTCCGGAACAAGTATGGTATTCTAAAATACCTATCATATTCTATCTGGATCCCTAGCCGACTGTAGTATCCTTCCTATTTGTGTGCCTAGAGCCAACTAGGATGATTTTAAAAAGAATAAACATGTATATTGATATCAGCAATATTATTGAATAAGGTATGGAGAAAACCTTATTGTTAAGTCAGTGACCATTGGTTTCTAATTGATATATATATATTAGAGACGTGAGGTCTCAACTGATTAAGTGGACATTAAAATTGTTTGAATAAAAGATTTTACTACTTAAGTGAGGTTAAAGTGTGCTTATTGGGGTATAAAATTTATGAGTTTTACCTGTATAGCACGAATGAATTGTTGAAGAGTTTGTGGAATTTGCTACCTTATTGATTCAATGCTTAATTGGGAGGAAGTAGAAGTGAATAGGTATGTATAAATAAAGTATTCGAAATGGTTACGAGATTGTAACAGTAAAGTACTATATTAAGTGGGAAAAGAATTGTGGTGATGAAATCTGAATGATAATAAATTTAAATTTCAGAAATAGATGTAAGGAAAAGTATATTCTCCAAGTAGTGACATTACATGTACTAGGAGAATAAGAGATAGAATGATCACTTGAGATAAAAGAAGTGATCGAGGGAAAAATGATTACCTGAGACGTAATCGGTGGCTAATATTAAGGTCTGCAAAAGAAAAGCAGTCCTAGATTAATCAGGAAACAATCACTGTGAGGTGGTGAAGAATCCGAAAGAATCATGATGTTATAGAAGTGTTTATGGATTGAGTAACCAAACTATTTCACTTCTTCATCATCAGGTTTCGGGATGTAATAAGTGCCTTAGTCGATATATATTGGTGAAACAGAGAGGACGTATGTGAAGTTCCAGTGAGTGGGTACTTGTGATAGGGATCCCTGATTCGCCGTATGCTTTGAGAGAATAGCAAGAGGCTTTGGGATTCCAAATTTTTACTGTTAGCACCGCCTCAGATTGATATAGATATCCGAGCGCATTGTGTGGACGCTCCGGGATATATTGAGAGCGAGTGTGTGGTGTTTTAGAGACTACTGGGACAATTACATACGAATGATTAAAATTATCTACATGATAGTCACCAAATTATAATCGACTAGCACTGAATGAGATGATAAGTGATAAATAGTATAGATGAGTTACTAACTCTCAAGGATGATAAAAGACTTGAGGGAGTGTAAATTAGTTTTGAGAGAAGACGCCCGAGATTCTTCAGGACCTTGAGAAAATTTGGGATGGGCGACCCACGAGTGGGGTGATCGCTCAACACCGAATAACATGTTGTGAGATGTGGGCGAACTAAGTGGTCCCCAACACACTTGAGAGAATAATCCTAGAGCGCGGGAAAGCGCCAAAGGGATGATTATTGATAGCCTAAAGGGACGGGCAGTACTCTTAGAAACAATGAGGAATATAAAAAGATATTCGTGGTCTCATATTGGAGACGAGATTAAATAAGAGTTGAAAAGAGTAAAATGCTATCTGGATAGTTGTGGATATATTGAGTAAGTATGCTCATTCCTTGATTATGGAATTTGTTGAGCTAATTAATGCCTTGGCCGAATTATATGTCAGGGAATGGTGAGGTTTTACAGTATTCCAATGAGCATTATAGTTGATAGGGAGTCCCGCTTCGTATCTCAGTGTGAGAGAGATTACAGGAAGCTATGGGATCCCGATTTAGTTTTGCACCGTAGATTATCCGCAGACTGAGAGATAGTCCGAGCGTATGATATGGACGCTCGAGGATATGGTGTGATCGTGTGCAATTGATTTTATAAGCTCCTGGGATAATCCTCTACCCTGGCAGAGTTTGTTGATAATAATGGCCACAAGAGAGTATAGGCATAACATTTGGAAAATATTATTTAGCAGACGATATAATCCACGATAGCATGAGAAAATGGGAGACCGAAAATTATTTTCGACTTGGTCGAACAGACTTCTTGAGATATACAAGAGGTTATGTATATTAAGGTCTCACCATTGGGATGCATAGTGAGAGGGAAATTGAGTTCCCAATGCATTGGATTGTTGGAGATCTTAGATCATGTGGAAGATGTGCACTACCTCCCGTGTTGTCAGAAGTGCACAATGTGTTCCATGTCTCAATAATGAGAAAGTACTATCCATATCCTTCTCACGTGATTCGAAATGAGTCCTAGAGATTAGAGAGGACAGGAATTACGTTGAGAAATCGGTACAGATTTTGAATAGGAAGGATAAAGTGTGGTGATAAAATGTTATGATCTAAGATTTATTCTTTGATTGATGCTCTGGCAGTAGGAGGCTCCTCGAGAATTAAAGGGCCTTATGTGTAAGAAATATTCAGAGCTTTCACACTGACAGGTCTGGTTGAAATTTGGAGGACCAAATTTCTTAAGGTGGGGAGAAAATGTAAGATCTGATTTTACCCTACTGTAGACCTTAATCTCATAAAATGGATATTGAAAATTAAGTAAATAATAAATAAAGATTTACATTTTGGTAACAAGCTCCTTAACTTTGGATGCAAATGGGACAATTCCCGTGAGATACTCCATGGGCGAGTATCATAATGAAACAGTTCGCCAATGGACGAGCAAGAGCACATTCGCCAATGATCATGGTAAGTTGGACAATGGCTTGTTGGGCGAATAAATGAGTTCGCCAACTAGTTGTGTGAGGTAATCGCCTGTTATGACGAGGGATCTGATCGCCCAAGGAATGAGTAGGGCGAGTTGATCGGTTGCCCCTTTAGTTTGGCGAATGGGTGAGTTCACAAAGTTGATTTGTGTGGTGATCGCCCGAGTTTGGTGAGGACTCATGATCGCCCACATAGATTGTGTGACTTGAAAGATAGCAAGTGGGCGAGTATGATTAATGACCTTATTGGCCAATGAGTTAGCCAAGTGAGTTGTTGGGATAATCGTCCAAATGGGCGAGGACATGTAATTGCCTACATAGATTGAATATTTGCATAGGCAAACCTGATTTTGTTGGCGAACTGAAAGTGAATTGGTGAGTTGAGGCCTCAGGAATGATGGGGCAAACTCGAAGCAACATTGTGGACAAAATGAAAATAGATTTAAAACACGTGTGCAGCAAAAATGGACTTTGAAGACATTTAATAGATAGAATGCTAAAGTCAACAAAGGCGCCGGCCTTATTGGTTGAGGAATTAAGCAAAGTCTGCAGCAGAAGAAAAAGACGTGTGAAAGGGAGACTTTCACGCCACTTTAAGCTGCAGTTTTCTTCATGCCTTAAATGCATGAAGGACGTGAACAATGATGAAAGAAACAGGATAAGGGACAGGCGGTAGCTATTGATTGGTTGAGCATGGTTATATAAGCAGAAACAATTGAGGAAAAACGAGTTAGCCAATTCCAGCTTCTTCACGAAAGCCATTTCTCTGTTTCTTCCATTTCTCTGCCATGTTCGATCTACTAAACTCCAACCTTAAGTTGGTTAAATACATAAAACAGCTTGCAAAACCTTTTCTTCTTAACTTGATGAACTAAAAGAATAGGTAAAGGAAGGCCAACATGAGATGGAAAGCAATCTGTTCTGGAAGTGCAGTTGATTGAGGTGAGTTGCATATTTCTGAGGTGTTCTTGATGCTCAATGATAGATTTCTATGTTTTATGAAGTAATAAACATAGATACAGTCTTGTTTTTAGTTAGATCCTTAGAGAACATGAAAACAAGGAAAATAATGGAATAAGTGACGACAATGGCGACTACAGTGATCGCCCATGTTGAAAACTAGTAATCGCCAATGAGGCGAGTAGATAATAAGGAACTCGCCAAGGTAAAGCCTGTGTTCAAGGGGCGAGAACGCCCAATTCTAGTGAAGTGAATTCATGGGCGAGCTCAAATGCAGAGGCTGTGGGCGAACTCCCACAATTAAGCCGAAGAAGGCCTCGTGAATTGGCTGGCGGGCGAGCTTCCACGTGTAACACATTTATTGAATGGCGAGCTCGATTCTACTAATCAGAGCTTTGTTGGGCGAGTAGTCATTTGTTTTATTTCAATCTCGCCAAGTGATATAAAAAGAAATATTAATAGAATTTATAATTATTTGCAGCCGATAATTGGAAATGGTATTGGTGAGCAGGAAGCAGGGCGAAGCAAAGCTTCGTTAACCCAGGTAAGGGAGATGTGAGTGAAGTGATGCATGTCCTGTGGAGTAAATTTTATGAAAACATTAAGTTAAATGTTTTGTTTTCTGACATGCATTGTTTGAGGAAGTTATTTGATAATTATTTTTGATTCGGGCGAGCTAAAAGTCGATCCCTATGCTGTTTTTGGATGAACTGATACAGGGCGGGCGAGCCCTTGTATTTTTATGATGGGCAAATTGTTATTGGCGGGCGAGCCAAGCCCTTTTATAATTTTTACACACCCGTTTCTAGTTTTAAGGGCGGGCGAACTCGTTTTAATGTGTTTGGGTGAGCGGCCCTTTGTTTTAAATATAAGGCGGGCGAACCGCTATCAACGAGATACTTCTGTTTTTGAAAAGCTAAGTGGCGGGCGAATACTAATTCACCGTTTTGTCGAGTTAGTCAGGGGCGAGCCGTGAAGGGCGAGCTGACTCTGGCGAACAGTTTTAAAGAGTAATTTCTTAAAGGAAAAATAAGACGTTTTAATATTTTCAAAATAGAAATATAAAACCTTTTGGGCGAGTTGAGTACTGGGCGAGCCACTGAGGGCAAGCCAGTTTTGCTTTTAGATTTTAAAAGCAAGAGGGCGGGCGAACACAGGTTCTCCGCGTTGGGCGAGCTGCCATGGGCGAAACATATCGGGCGAGCTGACCATGGGCGAGCAGATTTTAAAAGTTGAGATTTTAGAATGTTTTCAAGGTGTTTTGTAAACAGAAAGCCTAAACCTTTTTGGAAATTGAATCATTTTGAGAAAATAATAATATGGGGGAAATAATTCCCTAAAGGTTTTTCATGAGATATGAAAGTGATTTTTGAGACTTTAGGCTCTGAATTCATGCATTATTATGTAGTTGCGTGACCCGCCTGGGGCGGCGGCTCGGTCGATGGACCAATGAGTGCACCTCAGGGCGTCACAGGGCTGATGGACCCGCCAAGTCATCAGCGGTCTCGAGGTCACTTGGCAAGTGGACCCGAGGACCATCTATAAATTATGGCCATAGATCTGAGATAGCCGTGAGGGGCGATGGCCTACGAGTGCACCCCAAAAGCGGCAGATTCCGTTCTCGCAAGAGGGAGGGGGAACGATGATAGCATGCTTTATTTGTTGCCTAGTCTCAACTTACCAATTTTTGTTTACTGTGAGGATTTGTGAAATCCTATATAGTGTTTACTACATTTTAAAGTAAACTGTTAGCCAGTAATTTGAATGGTGTTTTAAGGGAGTTGTTTGCTATATATCCATTGTCTTTTCTACTGTGTTATTATTAAGAAAAGAATAAATATGTTGTGATATATAGTTTTGCTTTATTTAAAGCAGCATATGTTTCCTTTACTGAGCGTATGAATCGCTCACCCCTTTGTTTTAACTCCACAGATAAGAAGTACACGGAGTTGAGAGAATTAGCTCTCAGATGAGTATAGCTATGCTTAAAGCACTGAGGCATGGCACGTTAAATGTGACAGGTACAGTCTCTTCTCTTTTACATTTTAGACATATGTGTACAATACTACCTTAGTGAAATAAAGGTTAATAGGGGATGTCAGATTAAAGGGATAATGAAAAGAAATTTCATATTCCATAATTAATAGATAAATGTTTATCATTTATCACTGTTACTGTTGAATGTTAATGACATCGCAGACAGCCCAACCGGTTAAGTTGTATGGAAATACGTGAAAAATGTGGTAACAGGATGTTACATTTTGAGATACCTAATATCGAATCCGATTATTAACTATAAAACTTGAACCCTATAATTTTTCGATTATTTTTTAAATGCACTATTCGAACCCTACCCTAATAAAGTTTATACTACCCGTTTATTACCTAAACTAGTTTAATTATTCGAATATTCAATCAAAAATTTGACAAACCAGTTAATTTACCCAAATTCCAAACTTTGTTAAAAAAATTATTCTAATATTTAATTTTCTATTAATTAAAAAATAAAATTAAACAATAATATACAAGTTTCATCATAATTCAACAAATTTTAGTAGTTAACACATGAAACCCATAGGAATATGTTTATGAAACTACAAACAAACATAATTTAATAAAAAATACAAAATATATTTAATAAAGAGCAAATCATGTTCGAGTTTAGGGTGCCCTAAGAGCCCTACCCGAACTTGACACAAATAATAGAATCACTACCTTAACCCAATTAAAACCCAATTATAGGGTACCTAAACCCGACATAATCAAGGTGGATAAGCTCAGGTACTCATTTAAGTGGTACCCGTTTACATCCCTAAGCACCCTCATAACGCCCATACTAGAATGTATCTAATAATCTTGTGTTATCTTTTAAAAGTTTTGATTAAATGGTCTTTAATTTAATCGTTTTTTATTTTATTTCAAATAATTAAATATCGAAAAATTTATAAGAAACTTTCCATCATTCTAACAGAATTTTTTAAAAAATTGCCTTCATCTCAAGAATATTCAAAGAGTATCATTTGGTTTGCTTGCAGAGGCTTGGTCGTCGGCTTCATCAAAGCTTTTATGGAAATTTCCTAATTTATTTTAGCCTAATCTTAAATTCTTATTTTACTTTATTTATTTTATTTTTCTTTTAATCTTACTAATTTTACTTATTTAGTTTGGTTTTATTTCTTTTAATTTTTGTGAACAAATTCAAGATATTAATATTGAAAATTTCTTTTAACTCTTCCATCAATCTGACGAGACTCAAAGAAAAATTTTCAATTAGAGATTTTCAAATATCAAAAATCTTCACCTAAAGATTTTCAAATGTCAACAATTCGTGACTCATTAGGATATCATCTTCGGAATAATCTTAATTTATTCTCAAACTATTATTATTATTATTATTGTTGTTGTTGTTATTGTTGTCGTTATATTTTTATTGTTTTTAATTGTCTATTATTTACTATCATATTATATGTGTTATTATTAATAAATATTGATTATTAATATTGAAAATTTTCCTTAAATCTTTCAACATACTTACAAAATTTAAGAAAAACTTTCTTACCTAAGAATTTTCAAATGTTAATTATTTGTGACTCTTTGAAAATTCCACCATCGAAACCATCTATATTTACCTTCATATTATTAAATAATTTTATTAAACCTATGCTCACCTATCACTAATATTTTAATCATACATCTTATTTATTTTATTTTGTTTTTATCATATTTTACTATTTACTTTTTATTATTATATTAGTATATTATGAAAATTAATATCGATTATTAATATTGAAAATTTTCCTTAAATCTTTTAACATTTCAACAAAATTTAAGGAAAATATCTCACTTAAAAATTTTTAAATGTCAACCATTTGTGAGTCTTTAAAAATTTTATCATCAAAATAATCTCAAATTACTTTGATGTTATTGAAATTAATTAATTGGCATCTAAATTTTATTTATGAGAATTATAACTATCTACTTTTCCTAAGTAAATATATATTTTATTTTTATAAATTCATAAATATTGAAAAATTATATAAATTAAAAATATTTTATTATTATAAATTATTTTAAATGAATATCTAAATTAGTTATACTAGGTACGACCCACGCATTACTAAATTAGTTATACTAGGTAAGACCCACGCATGTGCAGGCTATTCATTTCAAAAGGCAACACATGAGGAGTCAATGATTGTTTTAACATTATAAGAATAATGTAAAACATTAAGCAAGTGTTAATACATATGAGTTTATAAAAAAAGATTAAAGCAAAGATGTTCCACGAATGTTCAAGGGAAATGTAAAACATACAGAAAAGCAAAAAGTAACTAAAAATGAAAGAGCAAAAGTTTTCAAGCCATAATCCTGTAATGAAATAGCAAAAGACATCACATCTGTCGATAAATGCTAGACTAGGACCCAAAGAAGTTAACCCTAATCCTCCCTAGGCTAATCAATGCAAACTGACATCTGCCTCTTGCTTTTATATCATTGTCAATGACAAAGTTTTTCTATCCGCCAGTCAAGTATCCATTGTATTATGTCCTAACATATTTAACTTGTCATGTAGCAAAGAAATCACCATAGATGACAAAAGTGAGTTCAGTTGATCATTCAGACATGCATTTATCATTGAATTCTTTTGATATATCCTGAAGCAAGAGAGAAGCAAGGTTAAATCAATTTAAAAAGGCATAGAAATGAGTAAGGTTTAGGAATTATCACAACATAGGGATGTTCAACATTTGGGCTAATTATCTTGCATCTAAACAAAGGCGAGTTATTTTTTGGTAGGCATTTAAGAACATCATCAAAGATAACAAAATAGTCAGGTTCATCTCCCATCATCAAATTTATTAAAGGATAAAAAGTTTACGACTCCAATCTTAAGCGCTCTGCGAATTTTGTCCGACATTACTACAGGTTGTCAAAGAACATAATAAGATGATAGATAAGTAAAGATTGAAACTGGAATCAAGTGAATGTTCTATAATGGTAGATAAAGAATAAAACATGAGTGATTAAAGAGCTTTATAAGCTGGATTAAAAGATGGCATTGTTGTTTATTTAAATTCATTTACCTTTTCTCGCTTTGAGCAGTTCAATTGTAAGCATATTGTATGCTTGATCATATGGAGAAACACAGAATTTTATGTCTCCATTGTATCGAAAGAGCAACAAGTCTCCAACATTAATAGCATTAGTTTTAACAAATCTTGTTCAGGCATCAGTAAAGCAAAGGCCTTCACCTTGGTGCTCGAGCAGGACTTAGAAAGTCTTCAGCATATATAATTTTACAATGCACTTTGCTGGTGTTTGTACATTGGCGAAATAAAATCGAACAAATGGATAAGGTAAAACCTACAAGATACAAAGCATGATTAGAAGTAAATTTTTTTGCCTAATGAGATAGGAAACAATATACATAGTTAATAGGAATAAGGTTGTCAGGACATTATAGCACTTAGTATAAGATGGATAATTAAAGGGTGTATTCTCATGCTGTAGCAAAAAGACTGTTCATGGGAAATAAGTATCTGTATGACTATGCAAAGTATATTTAGTCTTTTTTTTTGGTTTCAAGCTTTGTCACTGGATGAAGATGAACAAATTAGCATATGGAGGTTAAACAATGATGGCCATGGAGATATTTATTTTGTAATCACGTCTTATGCAAATTGACACTATAAGTAGAAACTTTATAAGTTTAACACAGCAAAAATTACGAACGGGAATAAAGCAGTAAATTACATGAAATCCAATATGTAAAAAATGAATGAATGGGATGGTCAGAAAAGTACAATATATGGCAAAATAATTGGGGTTCATTGGAGCAAGAGACACTTTGAGAGAAGGGGAGAAGTTTGGAGATGTTAAAACGAAAAGGAAAAAAGGTAGAACGTTGTTTGCTTACCAGAATCTGTTTCTGCCTATCATCGTGAAGGATAACCTCGAAGTATTGGCATAGGTGATTCGGCGGATAATATGCCGTGAAATTGGTTTGGAAGATGGGTTTGTTTGGTTGAGAGAAAAGTTTGAAACTAGAATACTTTGATGTGTATATTAAGAAACAAGCAATATAATGGACGAGCATCACATTGGGACTCAAATAGAAATAGGTTTTGATATAAATGGAGTATGGGGAGTATCCAAAGGCATAAGTCAAATTAATGTAACTATTATGATGGAACTTGAAAAGGCACGTTTGTTTAAATTGACGGCATGCATCGTAAACAAATAAAATATGGTTGGTCATAAATTCTTCTTCAAAAAGCTTAGAGTCATCGTTTTTTTTAGGATTAAATATGCTCAGTCATTAGTTTTGTAAATTTTATTTTGGTGAAATAATTCAAGGAGAAAATTAATTCTCCCTCTGTTATAGTTTTTTTGTATTAAATTTGTTTGTAACATAATTATTATTTAGACTTGGAATATGCTCGAGATAACAAAGCAAAGACGGAAAGAAAAGATGAAAGAGCAGCAGATCATAAGTATACTAGTCTATAACATAGAATTAAATAGCAAACATAGTTTTTTGACTTGAAATAAGTCAATACATTGACATAAGCAAAATAAAATAAAAGGATGTCTGATTTAATTGTTTGGAATGGTAATATAGAAAAGCAGAGTCACAGCAAAAGGTGTCTTCCAAAAGAACAATAGAAAGTGAGATCACATAAATTCAAACAGGTTTTTTCTGCAAGGATAGAATGAGACTTTAAACAACATTGGTTCAACCATTACACATTGACATTAGTCTCCATCCTTGATGTTGTTATTGACAACAAATTTTTTTTAGCCACCAAAAAAGACTTTTTTTTTGAATGAATATATTAGACATTCTGTGACACCTCCGTGTGCATTTACAGGTCACCGACCCAAGCCACTGCACTGAGTGGGTCACTCAACTATATTGTCCACTCTGGAGTGCACTCCGTAAAGCCATACTTCTCACAGTTTTGTCGGAGTGTGCTGAATTGGCCACAACTCCAATTCTCGTCCGAAGGGATTCGAATCCTTGACACCATGCAAGTGTCAATCCTTCCTAACCATATGGTTGAGTGACTCGCTCGATGCGATGGCCTGGGTCGACGACCTGTAGGTGCATACCGGGGCCTCATAATAAAACGGACATTTTATTATCAAGGCCCAACCCCGTTTCAATAGGCCGTCGGCTGGCATCCCTTTGGCACTTTACCCCAAGTTTGTCTCAACTCGTATTGTCCGCTCTGGAGTGCACCTCGTAGGGCCATCACTCCGTACGGGGTTGTCGAAGTGTGCCAATTTGGCCACAACTCCAATTAGCGTCCGAAGTGACTCGAACCCTTAACATCATCAAGAGTCAAGTCACTCCTAACCAATTGTCCTAACCAAAAAGATATCTAAAAAATGCATAGTTTCAATATTTATGTGATATAAAAGTAAATACTTAAGTCAAGAAGTTGCAAAAATTGTTGATTAGAGTGGACAATTGAATAGCACAACATGTTGAACAGGATGCATATTACAAAGCACGGCAAGTTGCATATAATTTTGAATATGGGTAGGGTGTGTAGACATCTAATTTTTGTCCAAACATTTTTTAAAAAAAATAAATAATAAAATAAAATTATAAAAATTGAAAATAAATCAACTTCGGTCAATCCCTAAAATCCTATGCTCTCATAACCCCAAAACCCTATTCCATTCAAACCATAAACCCCTTTCTATCTAAATTCCATGCAAGTACATCAAACCCCATACCTATTAGCCAAATGAAAAGAGTTGATCGAAAGATTTATTACCAAAAAAGGGGAAAGAAATAAATTAAAAGTGTGAAATTGAAACAAAAAGAAGAAAAAAAAAGGAAATGAATCAAGAATGAACTGCCAAAAAAAATCAAATAAAAATTCCATAATGGCAGCCAAATTTTAAGAACTTAAATAGAGGAAGTTTGTCTCTTCCCTTGTTCATATTGGAAATGGCTATAAAAGCTTAAGAAAGACATGTTGAAAAGGGGGCGAACACATAAAGGAATACAGAGGGAGACAAGAGAGAGTAAAAAAAGGAGTTAAAAAGATATGGAGTTTTTTTTTTTTTTTGCATTGTCTAGCTTGGCGGTTGGCATAGCCATATCTTGCCTGGACTGCCATTCCCTTGCCACCATTGTCGCCACCTCTGCTTGTCTGTTCTAACTTCACCGTTGCTCCTACATCATTCTCCATCATTGCTTGCTGTGAGCTACGCAGCACCATCTTCACAGCACCACCTGTCACACTCCGATTACTAAAATTTCACACCAAATTTTTCCTTTTTCATTCAAATTTTCACTCAATTAGTTGGACTATGCTCAGTGTACTCACTCAAATATTATAGTAAAATTTATTGAGCTATATAACATTTAACTATGTACATCGGTCCCAATACAATCACTCACAATGCATATTTACTTTTCCATGCAAAATCCATAATAAAGACTATAGTAGACACTTAAAATTCTTTTCATTTACTATTTACACCCCTTTTTACTCTAAAGAACTGTGCAATAAATGTCTGAATACAATATAATAACTATACAAGTATACCTATTGGGTACAATATGGAGACTTCATAGAATTCTGATCAAAATCCTTTCCACACAATTAGTTATTACTGAGCATAAATCTATAAGGTAGAGAAGGGAGGTAAGCTTTAGGCAAGCCCAGTAAGAGATTATATATAAAAGAACTGATACATGCACACTATATGTGTGAGTTGAAAACATGTTCAAAACTCATAGTTGTTATTAAAACAGTGTTTGGGTACTCTATTAGAAGGATACTATGATCAGTTAAGTAACCAGGCTGAGTATGGGAGAATGCTTTGGAGCACCTCACATGTCTTAGTCCCTAAATCCGACTATAGGGAATGTTAAAACTTCATAGAGAAGGAATTCATGCATATTAAATCCGTATCAAAACCTTTCGATCTTTTAATAAACCACTAAGTAAAACACTTAGTGAAGCACTCAGTAAAACGGTCAGTAGTTCCTTCGAAAACCCTTAGTAGACAGTTTAATAAAACATTCAGTAAATCATTTAGTATATATTTTAATAAAACCTTTTCAAAATACATTCAATAGATAGTCAATAAACAATCAGTGAACAGATAGAAAATGGTTGGATAAACGATTAATACGATCAGAAAACCATCAATAAATAATCGTAATACGATTAGTAAACATTCGAAAAAGGATCAATAAACAAAAAGAAAACTGTTAGTGGACCATTCAAAAATAGCCAGAAAACCATTAGAAATCAATCAGTAACCATAGGAAAATGATCAGTAAAACAAATCAGAAAACGATCTATAACAAGTGGAAAACAATGAGAAATCAATTGGAAAACGATCTGAAAACAATCAATAAATGATCAAAACACAATCACTAAATGATCAGAGTTCAGTCAATAAACAATTAGAAAGCAGCCAGCAATCGATCGAAAATCGGTCAGTAAACGATTAAAAAATAATCAAACAATGATCTATTAACAATTCATAAAACAATTTAGTAAACAATTAGGAAATGATCTGTAAAAGATCATATAACGATCAGAAGACAATCAGAAAATGATCAAAAAATGATTCATAAACAATCACAGAACAATCAGAAAAATAATCAGTAAATGATCAGAGATCATTTAGTTATAATCGATCAAATTTAATAAACATTCAGTATATCAAATCGATCGATTAGATTCAATAAACACATATCAAAACAGATTCAATAACAAAATAGTAGAGACTAGGCTACACCCAAGAATATCATGCATGAAACAGAAATCTCATAGGGATTAGAAACAGAAATCTCATAGGGATTAGTAAAGACATATGGCCATAGTCAAAGGAATCCACAGTGTACACTTGTCAGGTGACATCTGCGGGGCTGAAGACTTGGCAGGTCTAACAGCATATAATTTTTCTCTCAAAATGCATGAAATGGGGCCAACAATCTCAAAACATTTACTTGATTCCCTAAAAACAATAAAATCAATACTTTATATTTTTCAAAACATAGTATAGTAGTGTAAATGCACATTTTATTGTGAAGGCTGGGAGTGCCTGGATCTATGTTAGCCAGGGATTTACCACCCCAGCAGTCACAATATAAATATTTAGGAATCAAGTTTTCATTTAAAATCATATCATTTGAAATTCAATATATATTTTGTTCAATACGTTTGGTTAAACTCAAAACATTTAACTTAAATAAAAAATGAACATTTTCAGTAAACAATGTTAGTAATTTCAAAATATTAAAGCATTTAGTTCAATCAGACAAAATAGAACTTTAACTTCAGTTAAACACTTAAAGTAGTTCACAAATCGATAATAACACATTTCAAGATTTGTACAGTAAAACAGATTATCACTCAATTCATAAAACAATTAAAATCAGAATATTAGCAGTTCAAGAATATAAATTCAGCAAATATTCTCATATCAAAATTCAGAATTCAAAATATTTTTTTTATGTATAAGAATGATGCCATCATTCGTATAAATCATGAAAATAGAGAAATCCATCAAAATCAATCTCGAGAACTAAGTTACAAATTTGATACATATTACAGACTTATATGGAACTCAAATCAGTATTAACCTTCAAAATTCATTCAAAATGTTTCAGAAATTTGTTTTTGTGAATATAAGGTTCAAAATACGTTTTATGAAATTTTGGTAGCTTAACAGCTACATCTGCCCTAACCTCCCTGCACAAAAAAACAGTTGAAAAACCATAAATCTAGTTTCCCAATATTGATCAATCACACTTTCAATCAACAGTTTAGAAAACCGATTCAAATCACTCAGTCCAATCAATTGATCTCAAAATAGTTTCGATGTTCAACAATGTAGCATTTTCAAATCAATCGATCAATCATATCAATACAGTCACAATATTCCTACATCTTATATATATATCCCTTACCTAATTTTCAGTCAAAATGCAGTATATCAATCCTCTCCAGTGAATAGATCAGACAAGCGAGCATATATTCGCTTATCGTTTCCTTTGCGCCACTAACTTCGGGGCTGCAAAATGATATCAAAATAAGTCAAATTTTATTATTCCTTCTTCAAAGAATATTCTAGTCTCTAAGGTGCTTCATATTTCCTAATACAATAGCAAATCCGGTCTACTTCACATCAAATGCCAAATCGTAAGTATAATCAAAAGTCGAAACACCTTCTTTTTCGGTTTTGACTTCACTAGTAGCCTTATATTAATTTATACAATATCTTAATACCCAAAACATATTAAATTAAGCACAATTCATAGCTGCCTTTTAGTTGGCCGAATTGTACATATAATTTTACATAATTTATTTCAACAAATTAAGCTTGAAATCATGTTCTACACATGTTCTACATCATTTCTTAATCAAACAACATCATGTTCATGTACAAGAGGTGGCGGCCAAAACCCTTGGTGGATGAATTTCATGATTTTAGTTCAATTTAAGCTTAAACACAAAGTTAAACATGTAGATCACATAGTATAAAGCCATAAAACCATGAAAAAATTAAACTTTCTCTCACCTTTCTTTATGACCAGATATGGTGTGGCATGGTTCACCATGATTTTGGCCACCTTAGGACTTGATTTTGGTGTCAAAAGATAGAGTACTAAATTCTGGACAGCATTGGTGAGGACAGTTTTCAGTTTCAGAGTGTTTTACTAAGGTTTTTGATGACTTTCTCTCTCTAAACCCATTTTTAGAGTGAGAAAGCTTGAGGAAGATGATGGTGGATGAACATGGCTGAAAAAAATGAGATAAAGCTTTTTTGAAAGTATCTTTTAAGCCAAATTACCAAAATACCCTTGAACAAATCTAAAAATTCCAACTACATCCCTACTTTTCCTATTTTCGTTTAACCATTCAGTCTAGCTTCCAAGTATTTAATTCACTCATAAAGTAGTTGTATTTAGCATATTCTAATAATTTGTGAAGCTTTTATATGAGTTTGATTTGTAACAAAGGTGAACTTACTAAAATACCCCTAACCACAAAATCGTTTAATTTTCTGCTTTTTTGTGTGATCCAATCTACCCATTGGCATGGTATAGGACTTCTTCACATGAGAATTATCCCACTTCTATCAATTGGTCAAAAGTCAATTTCGTTGGACCGTTATTCGTAAAAGTTCCGTCGATCTATGGACAAAATTGTCTTTTTTGAAATTGTTTCATGCTTTTCAAAATATGACCAAATAAGGTGATCTTGAGATGCAGATTCTTGCTATATCCATATTTCACCTCAAATATTATCATTCTAGGGTCTCACTTCGATCTAGGTAGGAAAAGTCCTGGTGGGGCCCACACCAAGTACTTTCTTGAACCTTATCGAACTAACCCTTTATTTAGATATTTTAACAATCAATATTTTCTTTTAAGTTCCTACACTTTTTAACTTATATCGGATATAAGGGAAAACGGGGTTCTCACACCATCACGATCGCTACTTAAGCCTTTTACATTACCACGACCTTGCTTGGAGTCACCTCTGTCCTGCATCGTCGTTGCCTCCCTGCTTCAGCAATGTCTTGCTCTCAATTATCATTGCCTGTCGCCCACCGCTGCTGCCACCCACGCTGCACCTCTCTTGCGCTGATCACTCCTCGCTTGTTGTTGTCTAGTGCCGCCTATATCACAGCCTTTGCACCAATTCTCTCTACTGCATGGAAGAGAAAAAGCTGCTGGTGTCACCAATATTAGAAGACCATGGAGCATTTGAAAATGTAGTGAAGAAGCATGTTGCAAAGGGTGGTTTTGCTACGCTGCTGTCTGTGCTTCACCTGCCATTACACTTTGTTGTTAAATCAAGGTGTTAAGCACGGAGGCTTATGAACAATCTAACATGTTGTCACTTCAAGGTAATGAATTATATATTTTACTTGTATATTTGCTAAGCATTTCACGTTCAGCCATGTAGCTTTTGGTTCTTGTTTATTTATTTATCTCTACTTGTTCACTTTTCATCTTTTTCATGAGACTTTTTTTTTATTTGTTAGTTCTTTATTTGTTTTCACTTTAATTAAAATATACATATAAAAGAAGGCTCATATCTCTTTTTTTTTTAATGTGCCTTATAAAAAATATAACTTTTAATGTTTATGAAATAACGAATTATTATAAAATTTAAATAAATAAGAAATTTCCGATGATAAGATTTTGAAGAAATCACAAGTAGTTATTATTCGATAATCTTTAGGATCGAGATAAAATCATTAAATGTTACTAGCGTATTGGAACATTTAAGTAATTTTAATTCGATATAAAAATTTCTTATTTCATTGAATAAATTAATATAAAATTAATAAAGAAAGTAAGGAAGGTAAAAATACGTGAATAACTATAAATATAAATTTTAAAATAAATAAATAAATATAAATTTTAAATGAATAAAAAATATAAATTTAATTTTGGCAAAATAGCCAAATAAGCCCTCGACCTTGAGTCCAAAATGGAATTAAGCCCTCAACCTTTTATTTCGTGGAAATCAGTCCATAAACTTTTATTTCAGTGGAAATAAACCCTTAACCTTCTAAAATTATGCAATTAAGTCCAAATCTGTTAAATTACACTAACTGCCGTTAGTATTGCACACGTGGCATGCCACGTGGCAGCCAAGTAAGCTATCCACGTTAGCTTTTACTAACGGCAGTTAGCGTCATTTAACAGATTTGGACTTAATTGCATAATTTTAGAAGGTTGAGGGTTTATTTCCACTGAAATAAAAGTTTATAGACTGATTGCCACGAAATAAAACGTTGAGGGCTTAATTCCATTTTAGGCTTAAGGTCGAGGACTTATTTGGCTATTATTCCTTTAATTTTTGATAATGGGATTTCTTAGAAATCACAAGTAGTAATTTTTTTATAATCTTTAGGGTCGAATAAAAATCCTTAATTATTACCAGCGTAATAGAATATTTAAGTGATTTTATTTCAATTTTATGAAATAAATTAATTTTAAAAAATAAAAAACAAATAAAATATGAATAATTAAAAATATAAATTTGACTTCCGATGATGAGATGTTACGGAATTCATAAGTAGTTATTCCTAACTAATCTTTAGGTGAGAAAAATTCATTAAATGTTACTAGTGTATTGGAATATTTAGTGTGATTTTTTTAATAAAAATAAGATCTAATAAAAAAATAAATTTCAAAATAATAATATAAAAAAATAAAAAACTAGATAAGATAAAATAATAAATCTTTTCATATGCATCACTTATACCTTTTCTGCATCATATGCATTCATATAATTGCAAAATAAATGTGAATCTTCTGATGATGTGATTCTATAGAAATCGTAAGTAGCGATCCTTAAGAAATCCGTAGGTGAGAAAATTATCCGAAATACTACTAGAAGTATTGGAGTACTTCGGAATAATTTTCAATATAAAAGATTCTCATTTATTTCAAGTAAAAAAATAATAAAATTTAACATAAATAAAGAAATAAAATATTTCAAATAAAAATAAATAAATAAATGGTCTCAAAATAAAAGAAAGATTTTTTAGGCATTCAATTAAGTGGTTTCACAACAAAACAAATAAAAATAAAATAAATGGAATTCTTTTTAAATGTTTAATTAAGACCATTTTATTAAGATCAAAAGATAATACATGATATAGTGGTACCATTTTTTAACGGGCGTTGTAAGGTTGCTAATCTTTCTCCACGTGTATTCGAACTCTTAAACCCCCGAACCCAAACTTTGTTTTCGAAGACCAAAAATTATGTTTCTAATAAAATTTAATCAATTTTAAGATTTTATTGAAAAGATAAATGGTTTTAGGTTGCCAATCACATTTGGTAAAAAAAGATTGGTGGCGCTACGTTTGTGTTTTCAAACTCATTTAGCGATCGAGTCTTCGGATAAAATTATTATGATAGGGTGAAAAAGGTAAATCTAAGGCTATTACAAAGATACATATGAAAAGACATATAATATACCAAACAAATAATTCAATTATATTTGTTAAATAAGTTGAATATTAGAATCACAAATGAGTAAGTAACTAGATATGATGAGGAATGGCATCTTTAAATCACAAATTTAGGTCTAAAGATGTACATACAAGGAATATGTTTAAGTTATTATACAAAAGAGAATATGGGAGCAAATTATTTTGGCATACCACGATGTTGCTCTACATTTCAGATGTGTAGTAGTAAACGTTAAAGAAGTGTAGCAGCAAATTTGGATTGTTTCTTGCCATGGTTGATGAAACAAGGATTTAGCCACTACAAGAAAATTGATTTTCAGCGATGGAAATTTAGCTATGGAATTTTTCCGTCGCTGAAAAGTGGTATTAGCAACGGATTAGCGACGGAATTTATAATGAAATTAGCGACGGAATTAGCGACGGAAATTCGTCGGTAATTAGCGACGGAATATTTTCCGTCGCTAATTATGGCGGGAGGTGCTGTTCAATTACGCCAAATATTGCCGACGGAATTAGCGACAGAAATTGCTGTCGCTAAATCCAAAACTATGTAAAGAAATTAGCAATGGAATTTTTCCGTCGCTAATTCCGTCGCTAATTTGCTTTAGCGACGGAATTAGCGACGGAAAAATTCCGTCGCTAATTTTTTTGCAGAGTCACATGAAAAATAAGTAAGGAAATTAATGACGGAATTTTTCCGTTGCTAATGCCCTTTAGCGACGGAATTAGCGACGGAAAAATTCCGTCGCTAATTTCTTCATATATTTTTCCCGTTGTGAGGTGAAAAATATTTATGAAATTAGCGACGGAATTTTTCCGTCGCTAATTCCGTCGTTAAAGGGCATTAGCGACGGAAAAATTCCGTCGCTAATTTCCTTACATTTTCTCAAACAATATTAAGTGAAATTAGCGACGGAAAAATTCTGTCGCTAATTTCCTTACATTTTCTCAAACAATATGAAGAGAAATTAGCGACGGAATTTTTCCGTCGCTAATTTCCTTACATTTTCTCAAACAATATGAAGAGAAATTAGCGACGGAATTTTTCCGTCGCTAAAGGGCATTAGCGACGGAAAAATTCCGTCGCTAATTTCATAAATATTTTTCACTTTCCACCGTGAAAAATATATGAAGAAATTAGCGACGGAATTTTTCCGTCGCTAATTCCGTCGCCAATTCCCTTTAGCGACGGAAAAATTCCGTCACTAATTTCTCTTCATATCGTTTGAGAAAATGTAAGGAAATTAGCGACGGAAAAATTCCGTCGCTGATGCCTTAAATCAAAAAAAATAAAAATAAATAAATTTCTTTCATTAAGCATCAGCGACGGATTTTTTCCGTCGCTAAAAAGCAACAGCGACGGAATTAGCTACGGAAAAATCCGTCGCTGATGCTTTAAATCGAAAAAAATATAAATAAATGAATTTGTTCATTAAGCATCAGCGACGGATTTTTTCCGTCGCTAATTCCGTCGCTAAAAAGCAACAGCGACGGAATTAGCTACGGAAAAAATCCGTCGCTAATGCCTTAAATTCGAAAAAAAATAAAAAATTGTTTTTGAATTTTTCCTGCCTAAAGTGTAGCGGGGAAATTTTGACATAGCATTAGCGACGGAATTTTCGTCGCTAATCCGTCGGTAATTCCGTCGGTAATTCCTCTGTATGCGTGCCAAAGACTATATATTCTCATATTCTCTGTTTTCTCTCCTCTTCACTCCTCTCTATCTTCTTTTTTGTCCATCTTCTCGTTTTTTTCTTAGTTTTTCTTCTTTATCCCTCTTTCCTTTTACTTTTTTCCTTTTTTTTTGTAAATTTACTCTATTTTTCTTTTATATTTATGTTGTCAATTTTTTTATATGATAAACTTTAATACTTATATTTTTGTTTTTTGGTTTTTTACTTACAGATGATGCTGATGATACGATGAGGTGCTAGTGGTAGTGGTGATAATGATGTTGAAGATAATGTATTTTTGTTTTTTTAGTTAATTTATTTTAAGATAATGTTTATGGATTTAAGTATAAATATTAGGTTTATTTTAAATGTTTCTCTCTCTCTCTCTCTCTCTCTCTCTCTCTCTCTCTCTCTCTCTATAAATATAAATATAAATAAAAATACAAATAATTAATTTCAGAACATTTTTTTTGATAAAATTCATAGAAATTAGCAACCAAATCTGTTAAATAAGTGAAAAAATTCATCAAATTAGCGACGGATTTCATACCATTAGCGACGGAATTTCCGTCACTGATGCTCTTTAGTGACAGAATATTTATTGAATTAACAAAAATAACAAACTATCAGCAACGGAATTAGCGACGGAAATTCCGTCGCTGATGCCTTTTAGCGACGGATTTTTTTATAAAATAAAATAATAATAAAACTATCAGCGACGGAAATTTCCATCGCTGATGCCTTTTAGTGACGGATTTTCATTTAAAATAAAAAACGAAATTATGTTTTTAGCGACGGAATTTTCCGTCGCTAATGACATAAAATCCGTCGCTAATGTAAAAAAATTCCGTTGCTAATTAGCGACGGAATTACAGACGGAAATGAAGTTTTAGCGACGGAGTGAGCATCAGCGACATCGATTTTTCCAACAGAAAATTTTCCGTCGGTAATCCGTAGGTAATCCGTCGCTGAAGACCATCAGCGACAGAATTTAACTATCAGCGATGGAATTTTCCGTCGCTAATTCCGTCGCTGAAGGTTCATTTTTTGTAGTGAGCAGAGTTATTTTAATGAGAGACTGCAAGAATGAAGCTTGAAAAGGTAAAGAAAGTAAGAGTATTGAAGAAGCAAAAGCAGCTAGGCCTTTGTTTTTTGTTAGTAATTGTGCAGGTCAAAGCTACAAAGTATATTGAAAGAGGCAGAAGTAAAGTAATGGGATAAGTAAGTTTAATTTTTTTTTTAATTTGGTACAACATGTGTAACATGAGAAGAGAACATAATAGGGTTGACACTCTATCCGAATAAAAAAAACAAAAGCAGATTCAATTCAAGCATCTAAAAGATATTGGTGTTAAATCCTTAAAAGAAAAGTTTGAGCCCTAGATTGGTTTTTAAATGGGCCCTTACATATACATGTTTTTAGGTTATCATTTGCAAAGGACAAACTTGTTTCATGGATTAAATTTTTTTTCCTTTTTTTAGGCTGAGGAAGGAACAATGTGTTTTGTTTCTTTATTAGCAATAGTAAAACATGGCAATATACAATTTCTTTTTATGTTTTTGACAATGAGGAAGACAAACTGTTATGTAATAAAGAAAGTTTATTTGTTTTCTTCATCTGGGCAGGGATTATTTTATATATTAAAGCAAATTTTTTTCAATCATTGAGGACCAAAAATATTTAGAATAATATATAGCAAAATATTTGCACCTTGTAAGGCAAGCTGAAATGAGTGCCATTAAACAAGAATGATATTGGGGTGTAGCTAGATTAGAGTGTTAGGAAAAAAAGAAGCATAACTTGAAATACCAACATCATGAGAGATAAATATGTAGGATGAATCTAGGTTTGAATAAGAACATATTCAGCTTAGTATTATTCTTTGCTTGCAAATATTATCGACACATTGTAGGATAATTTGGCATTGATATGATGAACAATAAAGGGGAACAAAAGATAATAACATACACAGAGGAGTCACATTTTTTTCGTAAATAGATTCTAAAAAAAACTAAATATTTCACAAAAGCATTGTTAATTTGAAGCATATGAAAGGAAAAGACCAGCTAAAGCTAACCAAAAAGCAAAATATTTCATGTTTGTTTTAGCTTTTCATCTTTCATATTCAGTTCTCAGGTCCAGCATCTGAAAACCAGGAAAGAAATTCTTTGCCAAGAGGTGCTGGTGGTAGATACACAAGACCTTCTTCATCATCACTGTTGACTCAGTCATAATAGGGTTTCCATTTTCTTGCTGAACCAAGATCTAAAAGTAATTATGAAGGTTTAATTTTTTTAGCAAATTTAAGAATGACAATCCAAGGAAAGAAGTTGGATAAATAATACTTAGCATATATAGTCAATGTTCATGTCGGAAAAAAAATATTGCCTCATTTTGGGAGAAGATGATCGGGAACGAAAAAGTAAAATCATTGAGAAGTAAAATTCTCAATGTTCATGTCGAAACAAAAATATTGCATTATTTTGGGAGAAGAGAATCGAGAATGAAAAAGTAAAATCATTAAGAAGTGAAATTCTCAATGTTCATGTCGGACCAAAAATCTTGCATTATTTTGGGAGAAGAGAATCGAGAATGAAAAAGTAAAACAATTGAGAAGTAAAATTCTCAATGCATACAAAGAAGAGAATATAAGAAAGAATGATTTTTTGAGGATGGAAGATAAATGAGTGGTTACATTAACCTATGAGAACTTAAATATGTGTGTCTCCAATCTTTGAAAATTTGCAAGTGTCTTCAACCTTGATATTGTTGTCAAGAACAACATCCAGCTGAGAAAGACTTGTTTTGGTCAAGGCAAATGTGAGACCTCGTAATTTATAGTACGGTTTAATTATATTTAAATAATTTAGAATTATGGAATAATTATAATTAATTTATGTTTGATTTTATCTTAAGTTTTACGATTAATTAGTAAGAGGGCCCTGCTGATTCCCGAAGGTCCAGAGGAAGGTGAATTTTCAAGGATTTGATATTTGGAACCGGGAAATATGATGGTAAGAGTTTTAGCCTCATTCTCGATTATTTTGCATATTTCAAAAAATGTGCAACAAATTGGAAAATGACGGTTTAGTCCATAAGCCGTCAATTTTTGGCAATAATAGTCAAACCAAAAGGACTTTTGACCCTTTGTTTATACTAAATAATTTCTCATAAAATATAGTTTTAGAATATCTAGACTGATGGAGGAAACTAGATGTGAAGATAGAAATTTATGTGATTTTACGGTTAGGGGTACTATAACCAAACCTCAATAAAAGCGCTTCACCAAATATTAAAGAAGTTAAATAAAGTTGATTTATGATTAAATAAAATATTTTGGAGGTTAGACAGACTGTTTTCAACAAAGCCAAATTTTAGGGACAATTATGATAGAAATCTTTAAGTATAAGGGTAAAATGGTAAATTTACCCATAAAATATCATATTTCTTGAATTTTCCAACCTCTTCCTTGCTGAAAATCGGCAGCAACCAACAGCTTCCAAAAACTCCATAGCTAAGCTTGAAAAAGAGAGAGAAAGTGAAAATAACTTGGGAAAATCATATTAAAATTCAATATTTTCTTCACCAAAATTATTCTACTCATCTTCCTCTATCTTCCTAAACCTAAATCACTTGCCAAAATAGCCAAAAGAGAGGTGTGGATATCTTAGAGGTGTTCGGTCAAGGTGAGTAATGAAAGAACCATAAACTTTTCTTAGATTTTTTAGTTGATCTACATGTGTTTAAGTTGTTCTTATGCTTCTTTAAGCTTGGACTGAATTAGAATGATGAATTTGGGGGTACAAGGGTTTCAGCCACCATCTAATCTTAGTGAGTGTGATGCGTTTTGATGAGTATTGAATGTAGGAAATAATATGGAAATCATGAAAAACATGAGCTTAAAGTAAAGAAGACAAAAGGAAAGGGATATTGCTACTATTCGGCCATGGCATGAGAAGCTGGAAATTTATGTCAAATAATGTATAAATTATATAGAAAAGGTGTGGAAAATTAGTAGAATAAAATTTGAATAATTATGGAAGTTTAATTTGAAAAAAATTCAACTTGTGGCAAGGTAAGGATGATTCGGCCAAGCTAAGGGGAAGGAGGAATTGTGTCAATTTCAACTCAATTTAGGTCCTAAAATAATGTATAAATTATTCTGAGAATTTAGGCATAATCAGAATCGAAATCGGAGTTATGTAACGAAAGTTACAATTTTTCACCAGTAGAAATTTGACTGCATTTAGAGAATTTCATAGACCAAGCATTAGTATTCAATTTATTAAATATTCTTTTAACTAAAATATAATAGATTTATCAAGTTGAAATAATGAATGTGCAGCCCCGAAGTCGGGAGGTGATACTGGTGTTGGAGGATCGAATTCC
The DNA here is from genome assembly GCA_032173925.1 of Heritiera fomes. Taxonomy (NCBI): domain Eukaryota; kingdom Viridiplantae; phylum Streptophyta; class Magnoliopsida; order Malvales; family Malvaceae; genus Heritiera; species Heritiera fomes. Next base: position 24,342,712 of record JAPDPM010000009.1, read on the forward strand.
GAGAAAATAAAAGGTAAGGAATATTTGTAAGAAGCGTAAGGATATAGCACTGCATGTTTTGATGAAAATTGCAAATTGTAGAAATTAAATAAATATTTTGGATTGAATTTTGGAATTGTGAACTGTGGTTTGAAAGCTGGATTTTTATACAGGAGAGGTTAATTTTGAATAAACTGTTATGCTATTGAAATTTTTCTATGCTAACCTAAAACCCCTAAATTTATGAAATCCATGAAATTCATACTTTAGTATGAAAATTTTGAAATATAGAGAAAATCAAATTTAGGTATCCAAATTTTAAATATTTGAATAGGGTTTAATAAATATGAAATCACAAATTCAAATTTTAAAATGATTTTTGGTGGTATTTTATCTATTTTTGGATATTTGAAAATGTTAATGTATTTCATGGAATTTAAATAAATAAATTTTGATGATTAAATATGGTTTTAAGTTTTATTGTATTTTATATGTTGGATTTATTGATTTTTTGGAATTAATTTTTATTAACATATTTGTGATATATTTTAATAAATTCATCTCTGTAAATTGTTCTAAAAATAATTATTTAAATGTTTTGAGATTGTGGCCCTATAGCTACCTGCAGGTACATGCATTTTCGTTCCATTCTGACTGCTGTTAACTCTAGCCCAGTCTTCTAGCTCCCACAGGTGTCACCTAGCTAGTGTACACACTGTGGTACTCTAACTATGGTCATACATCTATTATAGTGCATGTGTCTATTAGGTGTAACCTAGTCTCCACTAAAAATCATACTAGGGTGGTATATCCCTGGTTAACTTAGATCTAGACACTCCCAGTTTTGATATATTTATGATTTCAATTTATCTGTATTTTATGTTTCGTGATTTAAATATGATATTCTGTGAAATCATTTAATTGATTTATCTCTTAGAAATTTCTATAAATATGATTTATCCTATTTATAGAGAAATAATTTAATTTCTGTTCTAAGTATGCTTATTTCTCAAAATATTGGGATTATACTTGAATTTGTGATTTAATTAAATCAAATGAAATCCCTATAGTGGCTTTGGATACTAGAACATGACAGGTACTTTAAAGTACCTCCTATACCCTACCTGGTTACCTAACCATTGTAATATCCTTCCTATTAGATCGTGCCAGTTTTATTTCACATTTTAATTTCATGGTTTTGTATAAATATTTGTTTATGAAATCTGTATATAGGATACATTATATAAGCTTTCGTATAGATATTCCTTATTGAGCATGTTAGCTCACCCTTTTATTTTTCAGTCCCAGATTACTTGCAGTGAGATCGGGTTTGCTTTCCAAGAGAACTTGATTTCTGTATTCCTTAGACGATTATACAAACTCGTCAAGATATACTGAATTTATTTTTATGTATTTAGAATTTTGTACAGTACTACTTTATTGTATAATTACTTGGGATGTTAAACATTTGTCTTTGTCTATGTAAATTTGAATTTTAAATCCTGGGTTTTGTATATAAATAATAAATTTTTATTTGAAGGTTGATTGACACTGTAGATGAGCCCAACCTTTATATGTTTATTTATGTGAATTTAGTATAATATACAGTATTCCGGGACGTCATAGCAAATGTAGCGAACATTCCATGTTTGTGACTAGTTGGAGATCGAGAACAACATATAGATGTTGGATTTTGGAAGGCAATTGTTTGCAAACAATCTGGGCACATGCTGATGCAATAAACATGACATGAGAGAGTTATAATGATTGATTAATTTGAGAGTAAAAAAGCTAGCTAAATATATTAGTAAACACCAGAACATAAGATGTTTTAGTGTTTATTGCTATCATTGTAGCTGTAAAGAAGGGTGGATTAGCATTGATTTCACATGCTTCTTCCATGTCATTTGTGGGAGTGAATTTGCTGGGCAAATTGTTCAATGGAAATTGTTTGAGATGATCCAGTTGTAAACCAAGATGTAATTAGCATAAAACATCAGTTATGAAGTAACGAAATGTGAGAGCCATGGATTCCTCATATTTTATATAAGTTATTGAGAGTAAGAATTTAAAAAGAGAAACTTATTGTTAAAATATTTAAATGAAAGGTCTGTTCGATAAAGTTCAAGAAGGTACTCAGTGTGAGCTCCACCAGGATTTTCTCTGTCCAAATCAAAGTGAGACCCTAGAATGATGATATTTGAGGTGAAAGATGAACATAGAAAAATTTTGTATCTCAAAATCACATTGTTTGCGTATATTTTGAAAAGCAAGAAACAAATTCAAAAATGACAATTAAGTCCATACGCTGGACGAATTTTCGTAAATTACGATTAAACTGAGATGATTTTTAATCAATTATTAGTGGTGAATAATTTCTCATGTAGTAAGGTTTAGGTCATGAGGATTGATAAAAGAGATCAAGCGTAAAAACATAAATTTACGCGATTTTACGTTAGGGGTAATTTGGTAATTTAACTACCCATGACATGTCAAACCACCTTGTGAGTCAATAATTGACCATGTTTGACCTAAATACATGGGAAATAATAAGAATAAAATATTAAATCTAAATTAAGAATTTTTAAATTAATGATAGGACATAATTGGAAATATTATAATTGTACAAGGGTATTATGGTCATTTAACATGGGTACTAGTCAAAGGGGTCAAAGTTTGACTAGAATTGATCAAAATAAATTAACTTAAAATGAAATGAAATTAAAATCTGAAAAATGAGAATTAGTAAGATATTTACCATGGCATAAGTGTAAATATTAAGATTTATGAAGGGCAAATTGATCATTTTAATTTGAGTTGATAAAATATCATAAAATATCACATGCAACTAGAATTTTTTGGTCTCTTTTTAGGCTAGAACTGAGTCCCCTGTGGCTTCATTTTTTCTTCTTCTTCCTCTCATTCTTTCACCATTTCCATGCAAAAACATCACCTTCCTTACACCAAATGATAAAGCTTCTTAAATAAAAGTTATTTCTCACCTTGTAAGCTACTTAAACCCAGAAATTGGTGACTTAAATCCAATGTGTAAGGGCTGTTTATGGTACTGTCATTTTTTGTTACAATTTAAGGTATGAAGTGGTGTTATTCCTTTAATATCCAGCAATGATTTGGACTGTTTTATGCATGAATATCATGTTTATTATCCTAAAATGAAATAAAACTTGATGTCGGAGTCCCATGTAGGTTTGGCCATAAGAGATGATTATGGAATTTATGGTGACTTTGATGTATAATGAGTGAAAAATATTAGCAAATGATGACTTGAATTTATCTATGTTAAAAATTTTGTGAAAACATGGGAGTGTTATGGAGTAGACCATTTGACCATAAAGAAAGGAAATGAGTGTTGATGTAATTTTGGTATTTGATGAATGTGAAAATATTATATAGGATGAATGGAGATTAGTTATGAAGTTAAATTTGGAGAAAATGACTAATGTTGATAAGAGGAAAGGCATTCAGCCATTGTTGTTGTGGGTGGTGATAGTCCAATTTCAAATGTATAAGAGGTGTTTGATGAAATTACTAAGTGAAAAGGAAAATATTTCCAAGTTAAATTAAGAAGAAAATAAATGAAAAACAATCAAGATAAAATTATAAGAATATTCGATTTTGAAGGGAAAGAATTAATATTGATGTAATTTTAAAATATAGTGATAATAGAATTAAAATAAATAAGGAATAAAGAGTATTGTGAAATTAAATTTCAAAAGTAACAAGTATAGTTCAAGAATGGAAATTTGGTCATAGTGGGGAATAGGTGATATAAGTGAAATTTTGATTTGTGGTAGGTATTTGATGAATGCATTAAGTGGATAAAGAGTGTCTATGATATTGGAATTGGAAAAAAAATGAGATTATGAAATATGGTACAATCAGCCAATGCATTCTATAAGGGAATTTTTATGTTAATTTATAACTAAATAGTTATAGAAAAATAAATAAAGAAGAATAGGATTATTAGTGAAAGTGAAATTGAGAAAAAATTAAATTTTGGGATCCATTGGAGTATATTTTTATATAATATGAAATGTTGAATTTTGATGATTAATGAGTAAGAAATAATATAGCAAAATTAATAAGAGTATTAGTGGAAGTAGATTAGAAAGAGGATAAATGGTGTGCATGAGGAGGTGTAAGGTTGACACTTGAAAATAAGAATTACAATGGGAATTTTTATGATATGAGAATTAATGAATTAAATATAAATGTTAATGAAATTGTTGGTGGAATTAATTTGAGGAAAAGAATGATTTTTGTGTTAATGGGAGAAATTTAGGAATTTCATGATTTATTGGAATTTTATGATTTGTTGAGTAAAGAAAAATAAATTAAGGGTAATGAAATTTTTGGTGTTATTGGAGTGGGAAAAGGATATGATTTAATTGTAATTTTTATTGTGGAATTTAGTAGAAATTAATGAAATGAAGTTTATGTGATTATTGGTAAAATTGGATTTGAAAAGGATAGTAAATTTAAGTATACTTATATTGTGGTGTTTTGTAGGAAATTAAATGAATAAATTTTGAGATTGATAAAATTGAAGATGGGAATTTATAAAATATTTATTATAGTTATAATATGGGATTTTAAATATAAATTGGAATTATTAGTGACATAAAATTTAGAGAAGAATGAAATTTAATTGAAATTATGTGTTGGAAATAAGTTAAGATCAATTAGTTGTTGAAATTATAGAAATAGAAGATTTGAATTAAAAGAAAATTCGTTAAAACCATAATATGGAATTTTAAACATAATTTGGAATTTATTGTGCAGTGTTAAGAATTTGAAAAATAAAGAGGTGTGAATGGCGCTACTAGATTTTATACAGCATGAAACTAGAGGTAAGAAACATGTATAAGAGTTGCTTAGAAAATGTTTTACGAGTATTTGGGAATTTTCGAAAATCAAATTCTTAATCGGTTCCCACAAATTTTCCTAAATGGGAAAATACAATTTTATTTTACATAAACATAAGCAGAATATGCTTTTAAGTTGCATGTTTACTAAACTAAACTATTTACTGCATCGCGTACTGATTTGTTTACTACATTGTTTCTGAACAGAACTGTTTACCAATATTGAACTACTTACTGCAGTATTTTCAGATTAACTGCTTGTAAGTGGTTATATATTGAAATATATTTTATGAAAATGTTTTGAGACCAATGGCTTTGGAGTTTGTGAAATTGGGAATACTGGCTAGTTTTTAAACTGTGTTTTCTATGCATGAGGGCTATGTTTAGAATAGCTAATATGCTACTGAAAATTTTAGAAAATTTATGAAAATATCCTTAATATTTTTGAATATGAAAAATGAGATATTTATGAAAAGAATTTCATAATTTGCATTAAATTGCATTTCTCATCGTTTACAGAAAAACAATATTTAAAAATTCACGTTATTGAATTTTACTTACGTGAAAGTACCATCATATACTTATAACTATTTTGCAGATAAATAGAGCATTTTCAAAAGTAAATACTGAAGTATGAATATTTTATGAATTTTTATTATCGAACTATCCATATTTTCATATATACTTATTTATGGACTAACAGAAGATTTTACTATTGAAAGTGATTTCCTTTATGGAATTTTTACTGGCTACAAATTGTTTTGAGATTGTTAGGCCTCATATCATGTTCACGTGTCACGTGTTACTGTTACTACTGTTATTGTTATTGTGGCTAGTGGACTCGCCAAGTCATCAGCTGTCTCAGTTGTCACCTGGCAAGTGTACACTATGGACCCCACAGACTATGGCCATATGTCTCACGTGTTACTGTTTGTTAGCTTTAAATTGACATATGTATTTTGAAATGACAAAAACTTAAGTAAGCCTTAATGTTTCTTTCATATTGTAAATTTGCTTTATCACACATGATTCTCTCAAACCATTTTAAGTGTTCATATCAAACATTAAGACCATGATTTAATTGTATATTCTTATTAGTCTTAATACTTTACAAAATGAGTTTGAATGTTTTCATTAAGTAAGTTTCTCTAGAATATATTAAACACAAGTTTAGAAAATTACTTAATGAGTTTTTGGACAAGTCTTCATTTGAGAAAGTCAAGAAAAAATCTCATAAAATTCATAAATGTTTTGAGGTGAATTAAAACCAAAGATCACATCATTTCTAACCCAAAATGACTTAGAAAAGTGCAGAAAAAGCATGATGGATCAATCCCCCATGTTGAGGGATCCATTTCCAAGTGGCAAAATGCTCCAGAAGCTCAAGAGGCAAAATATAAGGCATGGGATCGATCCCCTAAGGGAAGGGATCGATCCCCTATTAGCAGAATGCATGGGAGGCTAAAAATGAAGCAAGGGATCGATCCCTTAGGGCATAGGATCGATCCCCCAACACGTGAAAAGCCTCTAACGGCTAGTTTTTGTGAGATACAATGGTAACTTTTGTTTTTGGCTCCACCCAATGTCAAGAATACATCCAATGGATTATAAATAGAGGCTTGGAAGCTCAAGAAAGGAGAGAGAGCAGCTAAGACATTTCATTCTTTAATTTCTTCATCTTCTCCAAGCATCTCAAAGATTACAAGAGGTAGAATTCAATATCTTTCATTACTCTCAATATCTTTGTATTCTATAGCACAAATCTTTAGAGTTTCTTTTCTAGAGCTTAACTTTTGTAATCATTTGCCTATCTAAAGGCCTTCTTTGATTACACTCTTTGTAAACCCACTCACATATTGTAAAGGGGAGTGAACCCCTGAGTGCTATATTGGGTAGATAAGGTTTACTCCTTGAGCCCGGAAAAAGGAGGGGATAGGTTTCTCTTGAGCCTTGAAAAAGAGAGAGGTTTCTCTTGAGCCTGCGAAAAAGAGGGATTGTAAAGACAAATTTAAGTTAGTGAATTTGGGAAAATCCTTGGGAGCGTCTCAAGGAAGAGGACGTAGGCAAAGTTGTTGAACCTCTATAAATCACTTATGTACATTTCTCTTTCCCTTCTCTCTTTATTTACTTGCAATTATTTTGTGTTTGTTGTATTGAATTAGGATTGCATGCTTGTATAGCCTAGAGAACTTAGAAAACATTAATATAGGCTAGTGAATTTAGAAGAACCGAAAAACGAACTTGAGGTCAGCTAAAAACTGATTCACCTCCCTCTCGGTATAGTTATAGAGCCAACACTGTTATTGTTACTCCCTTTAAGGACTATTGTTATAGCATGATATTCTTCGGGTGTTGCCTAGTCTCCACTTACTGTTACTGTTTACGGTGCTGTTTTACTGAACTGTTTATTGTTACTGAAGGAATTGTTTACTGATAACTAAACTGTTTACCGTATTGTTTATAATTGAACTATTTTCTAATAGTGAACTGTTTACTAATATAGAACTGTTTAATGTAGTGTTTTCAAATATTATTTAAAAACTGTTTACATATTGAAATAATTTATGATACGATTTCAACTTTTACTTCTTATAGTCACTACTAGGGATCGGGACACGAAAGGTATTTTAAAATACCTCCCATACTCCATCTGGTTCCTGAACGACTATAGTATCTTTCCTGAAACATCCCTTAGGGTACTGTGTTAGCTTTAAATTGCCATATGTATTTTGAAATGACAAAAACTTAAGTAAACCTTAGTGTTTCTTTCATATTGTAAATTTGCTTTATGACACATGATTTTCTCAAACCATTTAAAGTGATAATATCAAACATTAAGACCATGATTTAATGATACATTCTTATTGGTCTTAATACTTTATAAAATGTTTTTGAATATTTTAGAAAATTACTTAATGAATTTTTGGACCATGTTTTCATTAGAGAAAGTCAAGGAAAACTCCCACAAAAATGCTAAAATGTTTTGGGTTGAATTAGGATCAAATGCTATATCATTTCTAACCCAAAAGTGCATGAAAAATGCTCTCTGGAAGAAAAGGATCGATCCCCTAAGGGAAGGGATCGATCCCTTCATGGCAGAAACTCTTGGAAGCGTGGAATGAAGCAAAGAATCGATCCCTTTATGTCAGAGAGCCTCCAACGACAAGTTTCTGTGAGATACAACTACTAGTTTCTGTTTTGGCTCCAACCAACATCTACAAACCATCCAAGGGACTATAAATAGAGGCTTAGAAGCTGAAGGAACTATGAGGAAGAGCTCAGCACATTTAATCTTCATTTTCCTCATATTCAAAGCCTCAACAACTTCTCAAGTGCTATACATTCTTCATTTTCTATCAATCTCATATTCCTTGTATAGAATAGCATAGCACAAATCATTGTATAGGATTTTCCTTATGCTTAAACATTGTAATCACTTGCCTATCTAGAGGCTTTTCTTTGGTTACACCCATTGTAAACACAAACACACCTTGTAAAGGGGAGGTTCCTCTTTAGCCTTAGAAAAAGAGGGAGGTTTCTCTTGAGCCTTGAAAAAGAGGGATTGTAACACAAATTCAAGTGAGTGGATTTAGGGAAAATCCTTGGGATCGTCTCAAGGTAGAGGACGTAGGCAAGGTTGTCGAACCTCTATAAATCGCTTGCGTACATTTCTCTTTCCCTTCTCTCTTTACTTACTTGCAATTATATTTATGTTTATTGTATTGAATTTGGATTGTATGCTTGCATAGCCTAGAGAACTTAGAAAACATTAATATAGGCTAGCGAATTTAGAGGAATTGAAAAACGACCTTAAGATTAGCTAAAAACCGATTCACCCCCCTCTCGGTATAGCCTATAGAGCCAACAATTGTTATCAGAGCTTGGGCTCGAGATTGATTTAGATTAACATCTATCGAGTAAAACGATCATAAATGGCTCACTTGAATGTAGGCACACCCCTAAGAAAAGAGGGACACTCATTAGTTAGACCTCCACTCTTCAATAGAGAGAATTACTCATATTGGAAAATTAGGATGTGTTGTTTGTGCAATCAAATGACTATGAAGTGTGGAGAGTAATAGTAAATGGTCCTAAAATCCCAATGAAGAAGGTTCATGGAAAAAATGTCCCTAAAGGTGAGGATGCGTGGGACACAAATGACATGAGATTGGCACAATTGAATGCCAAGGCTATGAACACTCTCTTTTGTGCATTAGGTCCCAATGAATACAATAGTCTCCCTATGTGAAAATGCTAAGCAAATATGGGAAAAATTAGCCATCACACATAAAGGGACAAATCAAGTTAGAGAAACCAAAGTAGGAATGCTCACACATGACTATGAGCTTTTTAGGATGAAAGAAAATGAGTCCACGAGTGAAATGTACACTAGGTGTAATAACATAATTAATGGACTTAAGGCATTAGGCAAGACATATTCTAATGTAGAAATGGTTAAGAAAATTTTGAATAGCTTGCCAAAATCTTGGGAGGCAAAAGTGACCGCAATAGAAGAATCTAAGGATCCTAATACCTTGTCTCTAGATGAACTTATGGGCTCCCCACTTACATATGAAATGAAATTAAAAAGAAATGAAGAGCCTTCAAAGAAAGTAGGGGTAGCACTTAAGTCTTCCACTCATGAGAACATTAGAGATGGTAGTAATGAGAGTGGAAATGAGGAGGAAAAGGAAATGGCAATGTTTGCCAAAAGATTTAATAGGTTCATGAGAATGAATGAGAGAGAGAATAATAGGAGACATCAAAGAGGAGAGTCAAGTAGAAGAGAAAAGGACCTCTTAATGTGTTATGAATGTAATGAACCGGGTCACACTAAGTTAGATTGCCCCTTACTTAGGAAAGAAAAGGATAGGAAACCTAAAAAGAAAGCATTTGTGGCTGCATGGAGTGATAGTGATAGCTCCGATGAGGATAACATGAATGATGAGGTAGCCTACACATGCTTTATGGCTATTAATGATGATGAGACTAGTTGTAGTTCTAGTGAAGATAATATTTATACATTTGATGAACTATAAAATGCCTTTAATGAATTAGCAAATGAATTTCAATGCATGAACTCCAAATATAAGAAAATCATTGCTAAATTAAAAATAGAAAATAAAATGCTATTAAATGCCAAACTTGAATTTGAGAAGAAATTATAAGAAGCAAATCTAGAAATTGATGAAGTAAATAAAAAGAACTTAAATTTGCATAATTCATTTTCTAGATTCTACATGGGTCAACAAAAGCTAGATCATATGTTAGAGACCCAAAGAGCTTTCTTTGACAAAGATGGGTTAGGTTGTAATTTAAAACAAAAAGAAACTCATCTTAAGAATTTTCTAGTGAGCAAAAATTCTATGCATGATACATCTCTCATATGCTCACTTTGCAATAGGATTGGCCACTCTTCACAAGCATGCACTTATAGAAAAACCACATTTAGAGTAAGAGTAGTTAGAAAATTGTGGGTGCCAAAGCATGCTGTAAATAATGATGAATTGTGCTTGAAATGGATCCCAAAAGGATCAAAAATTATTTGCACTAACTCTCATGGACCCAAGAAAATTTGGGTACCAAAACATGCATGAATGTGTTTGTTGTAGGAGTGTTATAGCATGGAATTATAAAGAAACAATGGAGTTTGAATGCTCTACACACCTTCATGGAGTTTGCTTGTGCCAATAAGGAAGATGAAAAGCTTGAGGATCAATTCTTGGCAAAGTTACATAACATTCTTCAAAGGATTGCTCAAGTTGGACTAAAGAATCATGGCAAAGCACTCTCTAGCAAAGGAGTATTGTAAGATTAAATCTCTTTTCCTTAAAACTTGCATTTGATTAAGTTATTTATGACTTGATGAGATATTTTGTTGATTCTTGTGGCATGATTGAATGAAAGGCATGATAAATAATTTTTGATTGTTGATGAATAGTTCTTGATGATTGGATGAAAAACATGTTTAATGATTTTGAAATGATTATTGGATTTCTATATTTTGAGCAAGATTACTATGAGTTGAAAATATATTTACTTGCTCCAAAGTTGTCAAATATGTCATATATGCAAAATGCCATGTCATGAACATTAATGAAGAAATATGCATGTTAGAAATCATGGCATGATGTTCACAAGTATAGTGATTTGATGATATATGCTTAAAATCTATGTGAACAAGTTTGTTTTGACATATTTATGTATTTCAATGCGTTGGTTTTGACAAAATATGTATAACTCTTAAAATGACCTCTTTTGAGACCAAAAATGCATTTTATTGTGTAAATCCTTCCAAAATTGCAAAATCTATTGTTAAATGGTTTTTCATCCATATTTTTCACTCATACAAGTCCAAAATCATGTTACATAAATGTTTAAACTCTTACTTGGACTTAAAATACTCAAAAACGGAGTTTTGGCACCTCACAAGTTCAATTTTCTGTCAAAAATCTGCAGAAAGTGGATGAGGGATCGATCCCCCTCCTCTAGGGATCGATCCCCCCAAGGCAAAATGCCTTCCCTGCACTATTTTCAACCGAAATTAAGAAGAACTTTTCATTGTCTTGATACTTTCTTTCTTCTCAACTTAAAATTCAATATTTAAACTTCTTTTTAATGATCTTTACAACATAAAAATAATTTTTCATTGATATCATGTCTCAACTTCATCAATTGGTATTAGTTTCAACAATTAATATCTTACTTTCATTGAACTTAAAAATGCAAATTCATTTTTCTTATTAAAGACATTCATGAATTGCATAAACCTTGAAATCATCTTGAACTATATTCTCAATGAATCCTTTAAACATTATTTCAAGAATTATTTCATTGATTTGTGTATATATATGAGAATTTGATGAACTTATACATAATGGGAATTGTTAATACTTTAGTTCATCTCAGTCAAGCATGCTTGTAGAATTATGTCTCTTAGCTTGACACATCTATTCCACACTAGGTTTTATGATAATTTTACATTTAGTGGAATATAAGTAATTAAATGTCAATATATGGCATATACCCCTTAGACCTTAAATGATAAAACACTTAGGGATATGACTATAATTTGATTAATTTGACAATCTTGAACTTTTCCTTATTCATAATTGGTTAAGAACTTGAATTGGAAAATGAGCATAGGATTTTAGTGCTTATAGCTATGGAAGAAAATGTGTGCATTTGAATGATACAAATTCTTGAATCTTCCATTTGTGCTTATGAATATGGATTAACATTTTTTGTGAGGACGCTAATGTCTAATTAATCCATACGCATGTTTGATGGTGTGTGATTGTGTTCTTACATGTTTGACTTGATTATTCACTAAGCACACCACACATAACAATTAACATACTGCAAAATGTCTAAGTCAATCATTGGTAACAATATTTTCAACAATTGGTAGAAGCTAAAACTGAATTGAAAATTGGTATGAGCTTTAAATTGACAATTCTTCTTGTGTTCTTTATATTCAAATGACAAATAGGGAAGAATTAAGACATTTTTGCATGAGATAATTTTTGTGCTAGAATTTGTGGATAATTGATAATTGTATTAATTCTAAGCACTTTCTTACTTGAAAATGATTTATGAGCTCATACATATGATATGTTATCTAATTTTAGCTTATAATCATGATGTATTATCATGCACCTTAATTGGACCTTAGAGAACAATTGATATACTTAGGTGCTTGATAGAATTGAAATAAGCAAGTTATAGAACTTAATAGATAATTTATAAATAACTTGCTTCATAATTTACCAATTTGAACTTCTTGCAAAATTATTTATATTAGCTTTAAATTGCCATACATATTTTGAAATGACAAAAACTTAAGTAAGCTTTAATGTTGTAATTCATATTGTAAATTTGCCTTATCACAAATGATCTTCTCAATCCATTTTCAAGTGTTTATATCAAACATTAAGACCATCATTTAATAATATATTCTTATTGGTCTTAATACCTTATAAAATGGTTTTGAATATTAAGTAATTTTCTCAAGAATTATTGAACATAAGTTTAGAAAATTACTTATAAGTTTTTGGACAATATTTTCATTTGAGAAAGTCAAGAAAAACTCCCTTAAAGCTTATAAATGTTTTGTGTTGAATTAGGATCAAAGGTCATATCATTTCTAACCCAAAAGTGCAGGAAAAATGCCCTCTGGAAGAAAAGAATCGATCCCCATTGTAGCAGGATCGATCCCTTTTTGGCAGAAAGTCTTCCCAAGGTCCCTGAAGCCCAGAATCAAGAATCTGGACAAAAGGGATCGATCCCCACTGTAGCAGGATCGATCCCTTTGCCCGAAAATAGCCTATAACGGCTAGTTTTGTGAGATACAACGGTCAGATTCAATTTTGGCTCCACCCAACGGCTAGAATACATCTAAGGGACTATAAATAAAGGCTTAGAAGCTAAAGAAAGTAAGAGGAACTACTCAATCAACTCCAATACTCATTTTCCTCAAATCCTCAAGCCTCAACAACAATTCAAGAGCTAGAATTCAATATCTTCTATCACTCTCATATTCCTTGTATAGAAAAGCACAAATATTGTATAGGCTTTTCATTGTGCTTAATTTCTGTAATCACTTGCCTATCTAGAGGCTTTCTTTGATTACTCATTTGTAAACTCATTTCATTCCTTGTAAAGGAGAGGTTTCTCTTGAGCCTAGGAAAAAGAGGAAGGCTACTCTTGAGCCTAGAAAAGAGAGAGGTTACTCTTTAGCCTAAGGAAAAGAGGGAGTGTAACAAATTCAAGGATAGTGAATTCGGGAAAATCCTTGGGAGCGTCTCAAGGTAGAGGACGTAGGCAAGGTTGCCGAACCTCTATAAATCGCTTGCGTACATTTCTCTATCCTTACTCTTTTTACTTATTTGCAATTATATTTGTGTTTATTGCTTTGAATTTATATTGCATAATTGAGTAGCCTAGAGAACTTAGAAAATATCAATATAGGCTAGAGAATTTAGAGAAACCGAAAAACGAACTTAAGGTTAGTGAAAAACCGATTCACCCCCCCTCTCGGTATAGCTTATAGAGCCAACAATTTATAAACAATTGGTATAGGAATATAAGCCTTGTCCTTTGCATGCCTAAACATCTCATAGTTTTTAAGGACATTGACTTATTTATTTGTGCTATGAGTCCCATGTACTAACATGATTTTTGTTGGATGGAGCATATCTTTTTATTCTCACATTTATTAAGCCATAATTTTAGGGGGAGCATAATTTTTATTTTTCTTTCTTTTTGCTATGACAAAAAGGGGGAGAAATAATGGGTTTGAAAACTTCTATTGAAAACCATGCTTATATTGAGGGGGAGCTTTACAAATTCATGCTTTATTTGAGGGGGAGTATTTTATCAAAGAATTTTCAAAGCAAATTTACATTAAGTTTTGTCATATCAAAAAGGGAGAGATTGTTAGCTTTAATTGCCATATGTATTTTGAAATGACAAAAACTTAAGTAAACCTTAATATTTCTTTCACATTGTAAATTTGCTTTATGACACATGATTTTCTCAAACCATTTAAAGTGATAATATAAAAAATTAAGACCATGATTTAATGATACATTCTCATGGTCTTAATACTTTATAAAATGTTTTTGAATATTTTAGAAAATTATTTAATGAATTTTTGGACCATGTTTTCATTGAAGAAAGTCAAGGAAAACTCCCATAAAAATGCCAAAATGTTTTGGGTTGAATTAGGATCAAAGGTTATATCATTTCTAACCTAAAAGTGCAAGAAAAATGCTCTCTGGAAGAAAAGGATCGATCCCCTAAGGGAAAGGATCGATCCCTTCATGGCAGAAACTCTTGGAAGCATGGAATGAAGCAAAGGATCGATCCCTTAGGTAAAAGGATCAATCCCTTAGGTAAAAGGATCAATCCCTTTATGTCAGAAAGCCTCCAACGGCTAGTTTTTGTGAGATACAACGTCTAGTTTCTGTTTTGGCTCCAACCAACGTCCACAAACCATCTAAGGGACTATAAATAGAGGCTTAGAAGCTGAAGGAACTAAGAGGAAGAGCTCAGCACATTCAATCTTCATTTTCCTCATATTCAAAGCCTCAACAACTTCTTAAGTGCTATACATTCTTCATTTTCTATCAATCTCATATTCCTTGTATAGAATAGCATAGGACAAATCATTGTATAGGATTTTCCTTGTGCTTAAACATTGTAATCACTTGCCTATCTAGAGGCCTTTCTTTGGTTACACCCATTGTAAACACAAACACACCTTGTAAAGGGGAGGTTTCTTTTTAGCCTTAAAAAAAGAGGGAGATTTCTCTTGAGCCTAGAAAAAGAGAGAGGTTTCTCTTGAGCCTTGAAAAAGAGGGATTGTAACACAAATTCAAGTGAGTGGATTTGGGGAAAATCCTTAGGAGCGTCTTAAGGTAAAGGACGTAGGCAAGTTTGCCGAACCTCTATAAATCGCTTGCGTACATTTCTCTTTCCCTTCTCTCTTTACTTACTTGCAATTATATTTGTGTTTATTGTATTGAATTTGGATTGCATGCTTGCATAGCCTAGAGAACTTAGAAAACATTAATATAGGCTAGCGAATTTAGAAGAATCAAAAAACGACCTTAAGGTTAGCTAAAAACCGATTCAGCCCCCTCTCAGTATAGCCTATAGAGCCAACATACTGTTAGGGAAATAACTAGTCTTATCATTCTAAATTCATATTTAGTATGTTTTCATAATTAATAAGAGAGTTTTATTTTTAACTGCATATAGTAGTATAGCAATTTTATATATGTTTCTTACTGGGCTTTCCCCAAGCTCACCCCCTTACTCCCCTTTCTCATATAGCTTTTCAAGTGTACGTGCCTACTGATGCTTCCAGATTTGTTAAAGAAATCATCAGGAGCTTAAAGTAACAAATGATCAGGTATATATTTTACATTTATATTCAGACGTGAAATTACACAGCAAATGTAATTATGGAACAGGATATGAATTTATAGTGGGATGTAAAATTGTAAGGATAAATATTATATTGTAGATGTACTGAAATTTCTGATTTAATAATTAATTTTGATAGTATAAGGAATTGACTGAGATAAAAATGTGGAGTGTGTTTACACAAACATCGACTGCAAACCTAATGATCATAAGTGAATAAGTGTTTTAAAAAGGAAAAAGTTGGTTCGAAATTTTATAATTTCGGACGTTACACGAAAGTCTGGAACAAACCATTTATTCGTCAGAAAAGCATAGCTGGGGAAAAAAATTACATTCCTGGTTTTAATGGCATCAACTGATAACATTGATTCTTCTTTTGTATAGATGGTTATATCAAAGTTCATCTGTTAAGTTGGTTTGAAAATCATTGTGTCCCCACAACTTAAACAATTTGCATTAAAGAAATTCTCCCAACCATCAACTAAGCATAAAACTTGATGGTTGAGAATCGCGGAAGGGAGGTCCCAGAGATCAGAATCCACGTAAGAATCGTACTGGTCTTCGTCAAATTTAGGCGGTGGAGCTTGCTTAAGGAGGAGAAATTTGACATCATTTATTGGGTTTTTAAGGATAACAACAACATTAAGAGTAGCCATCTTTGTATTTTTGGGTTTTTTGAGAAATGAGGAGTGAGAATCTAAAGTCGAGGGTTTAGAGTGTAAGGTTTGGTATAGTGGTGAGGTGACTGATAGAAAGAACGAGGAGTTGTTAGATTAGTTGGATAGAGACATTGGCTAGTTGGTTGTTGATGACTGACAAGATATTAACTTGCGGTTATAGTTGGTAGAATGCTTACTGACATTTCATTGCTTTGATTCGCATTGCACAGGTCTAATTAGAGAATTGAGATTCATGTTTCCAACGAGCCTCATTGTGGGTCATTAGCCCAATCCACAAAAGGGGAAGAAGAGGAGCATAATCCTCGGCATCCCAACTAATTTCGATTTCTATCTACAATATGTTAGTAACAAAAAATGGTTCTTGAACTTTCGAAAGTATTTTGATCTTCAAATTCTTAAGTCATTTATCTGTCTCAAATTTTTCAATCAATTCATTTAATCCTTTCATCAACATTTCCATTATCTGAGAAGTTAAATGTCATTTTTCACCATAAAAAAAGAGAAGTTAAATGTCATCTAATGTAACACATTCAAACATGTGACATTGGATGGTTTGATGAAATGTAATTTTGCCATAACATATTAAGTTTTGAAAAAACCTAATAGCTAAACATAAATCAATAGAGTCGTCACTAATCATTCAAATCTAAGTGTGATTGGTAATCTATTCAAACTAAGGACAATGATAGGTTTACATATCAAATTTATGGTTCGGGAGTACGATTACGTGTGAAGAAGATGTTAGCACCATCATAACATGCATGCTGGAATAATATCT
Source organism: Heritiera fomes (assembly GCA_032173925.1). Lineage (NCBI taxonomy): Eukaryota > Viridiplantae > Streptophyta > Magnoliopsida > Malvales > Malvaceae > Heritiera > Heritiera fomes. The sequence continues at coordinate 24,359,967 of JAPDPM010000009.1, forward strand.
AATTAATCTTGTGTTATCTTTAATAAGTTTTGATTAAATGGTCTTTACTTTAATCGTTCTTTAATTTATTCCAAATAATTAAATATTGAAAAATTTACGAGAAACTCTCTACTATTATGGTATAATTTCTTAAAAAATTATCTTTACCTCAAGAATATCCAAGTTGTACCGTTCAACTTGCTTGGAGAAGCTTCGTCATCGATTTTATTAAAGCTTTTATGGAAATTTCCTTATTTATTTTAGCCTAATATTAAATTCTTATTTTACTTTATTTATTTTATTTTTCTTTTATTCTTACTAATTTTAATTATTTAGTTTTGTTTTATTTCTTTTTAAGTTTTATTTATTTTAATTTTTGAGAAACAAATTTAGATTATTAATATTGAAAATTTCTTTTAAGTCTTCCATCATTATGTCAAGACTCAAAGAAAAATTCTCACATAGTAATTTTTAAATGTCAACCATTTGTTACTCTGTAAGATCTCATCTGTGAAATAATCTTAATTTATTCTCATAATAATAATAATAATAATAATAATAATAATAATATTATTATTATTATTATTATTATTATTATTATTGTTGTTGTTGTTGTTGTTGTTGTTGTTGTTGTTGTTGTATTTTTATTATATTTTATTGTCTATTATTCCCAGTCATATTATATGTGTTATTATTAATAAATATTGATTATTAATATTGAAAATTTTCCTCAAATCTTCAAACATATAGGCGAAATTTAAAAAAAAAAACTTTCTTCGTTAGAAATTTTCAAATGTCAGTTAAAAGAAAGGCCTAAATTGAGTTGTTTACCACTACCTTGGGAAGCAATGAAGACTCAGACACACTATCTAAGCAACAAAGGAACAACAGTAGAGTGTAGTTTGGGTAGCGGCTAAGTGGTAGCTGATTGGCTACTAGCTTGCTGATTGTTTGCTAGCTTGCATATTGGTGGCAACTGATTTGTGGTTGGTTGGTGGAAGGCTGGCAACTGACTTGCGGCTGAGTATTTTCAGAGGAAACTTGTGAAAAATATGAAAACATCTTACTTTTTATAATAGCGACTGGAGAAGCTAAAAGGTCACCTTGATGAAAATGAAGAGTTTTTGATGCAAAAAACTCATGATGCAAAAAACTCAGAAGAAAGTTAGAATAGACAAGAAAATTTCCAAAAGACCCCATATATACACTCTCTCACACGACACATCATGTGAGAAAGTGGGGAGCAATTGATATAGGTTGAACTAGAGTCATTGGGCTAGGAGCTGAACAAGTTCAACGAAGAGAGCCCAAACAAGACAAACTCGACAGCCCAACCATGAATGGATCCATGGCATATGGGCCCACGACCCAGACACGAAGGAGACACATGGCACCATTAGGTTGCACCACATGTCAGTCGTTGGCGGCTGAGTTAGGGGACTCAGTCACAACTGAGTACTTTGACTCAATTGGTAGGCCAAGGGTTGCTGAGTCCCTTGACTCAACTGTTGATTCAGTCTGGCGGATGAGTCTCATGACTTATCCGTTGAACCTTTTGCCTAATCATGCAACCTTTACACATGTGGGCTAGGAGGGCCCACATAGTTGACTTAGTCTAGTTTTTTCTGCAATGAAATTAAGGATGCAGGACTTGCACAAGAGTTATAAAGACATGTATATACCAGTGGTAAATAAGAGAATTACTGACCAACTTTTTTCTATAAATATGAATAAGTACGATTGAATTAAGTTAAGTTCTATTTTGGCTTACTAATACTCTTTAAAATTCTCTTCTAACTTAAACATCGGAGTGTTTATACAGGAAACACCCATGTGTCTCTCTAATTCCTCTCTTTCTTGCAAAATTATTGGTAGCACATGGCACGATAATTGAGGATCTGACGTCATCGTTGTATTATTGTTGTTTTGAGTAACAACAATTGCAATTAAGGATAAAATTATGAAGATACTTCTTTTTCTTTAATTTTTCATTTATTTACTTTATATTTTTCTTTGATTTTGTTTATGATGCATACATTTTAAGAGAAAAAAAGATTTTTTTGCGCAAAAATATTTTTAAATTTATATTTCTTTACACGGTGATTTTGTAGTAATGCGTGAGTTTTCAATCTAGTTTATTTTATATTTTTATCAAATTACTAATTTATACAAAAGTTGAGACCAAAATTTACACAAGATTTTAGAACAAAATTATTCATTGTTATAATAGAGGGTTTATTAATTTTCTTAAGTAATTTGATTCGGGATTATATATTTTTGTTGATTTAAAAAGATTATTAGTTAAAAAAGTCAATAAAATCCCATGTGTCAAGCTAGCCAAAGCTTGTAGCTAATTTTATATATATATATATATATATATATATATAAAATTGCTATATACATTAAAAACATATTTATAGAAATAATTAATTTTGGTATAAATTTTTTAGAATTTAATTTTTCTTTTATCACTTATTATGTTATTTTTAAATTAAAAAAATCCATATTTTTTAATATTCATAATTATCTTAAAGTTTTAAATTTTTTATCAAAAATATTAAAGTTGGATAATTAAGTCTATATATTTTAGTACTAGATTAAACTTTCATATTTTTTTTTCAATTTTCATTTCATTCGTGTTTTTTAGATTTATGTGTTCAATCATTTTATTTAGTAAAAAAAATTCATATTAATTATCTATTCTTTTAAAACATGTATTATTTTAAACATTGTATTTAATTATTTTGAATTGATTTAAATTTTAAAAAACTTAAATAATAAATTAATTTAGAATCATTTAAATTTAAAATTTAAAAATAAATTAGTTTCAAATGTGAAATAATAACTAATAATTTATTAATGATTGATGTAGTAAGAATTGTTTTCATTAAAATTGTAGCTATTTAATTTGTTTATATTTAAGATTTGTTATATTTTTTTATACTTTTTTAATTTTTATATTATATATATGTATCAAGTTTTTCAATACATTATTTAATATGTATTTCAAAATAATTATTTTATAGTTTTATTTTTTAAAAATTGTTATAAATTAAAATTGTAGCAAGATATTGCACGGATTTAATTTTAGTGTTAAAGAATATCGCCGTAATTTAAAAAAAAAAGAATCCTATTAAAAAAATTTAAAATAAAAAGGATTTTCCGAAGGATGGTGGAGGAAAGGGAAAGCCAAATCAAAGAAGAGAGAATCGAGCATTTCTTACGTCATTCTCTCTCTGCCTATCCAGCGAAAAAAAGTCAAAAAAAAAATCCAGGGGTTGGAATTTCTTCTTTAGTTCCGGGGTTCTGTAATTTTGAAATTTCAAAACCCTAGCTCCTTCATTTTCCCATATATTCTTCGTAAGTTGCATCATTACTTTTTTTTCTTTTATATTCTTTGTTTTTTCTTCTCGCTGGAGAAGAAATGGAGCAATTCAATTCCGCGTTGAATTCCAGGTAATTCGTTTCTCTCTTTGAAAAATGTTGATCTTCTGTTTGTTGTTTTGGGTTTCTATATTTGTAGATTTGCGCCTGTAGTTTAGACATACTGAAGAGAGTGTTAGAGTGGAAAAAGAAAAAAAAAGGGAGATGCGTTCAAAGAATATGGAAGGACCATCAGCCCCGACTATGCGTCGAGATCCTTATGAAGTTTTGTGCGTTTCAAGGGATTCCACTGATCAGGAGATCAAAACTGCTTATAGAAAGTTAGCTCTCAAGTAAGGTTCTTTTGCTCTTTTTTTTTAATTCAAATTTTTTGTGGGTTTTGTTTGTTTTTTCTTTTTTGTTATAAAGGAAATGTTAAATAACTGGGGATGTGGATGCTTGGATTCGAACCCAAAACTTATAATATGTCATAACTCATTTTTAGCCACCAGGCCAAGAGGTTGTTGGCGTGGGTTTTGTTTGTTGTGTCCGTATTAAATTGGATTTCGAGCTAATGGAAGTTGATAATTGCATAACTTTTTCATTTAAGTTTAATTGCTAGCTGAATTATAGCCTAATGAGACTAATGGCTTAATTTGAAATTTTTGCCACTTATTGTTGGTTTAAAATGATCAAGATTTTAATTGGAAAGCTCTACGAAGAGTTCTTATACTTGTAGCAAGTCTGTTTCGTAGGATTCTGTGCTAGACTTGCTGATGATAAAAATAGAGTCGAGATTGTTTGCAGAACAATGTGTGTTGCTGAGCTTGCAGCAAATCTTCTTTCTTTGACTGTGCCAATTCCTCGTGTGCTTAACTTCAGTGAGGATTTATTTTGTTGTCCACTGCAAGTTGAGTGCTTCTTGTGTTTTATGAGTTACTATGCAAACATTTCAATAATGAGCTGTTGACATGATAACAATGGTGTCCATACAAACTAAAATAAATAAGTGAAATTTGAAATGTGATAGAATCTTATAGATGAGATTTGTACTGTCACATTCTTCTTAATCCTTGTAAAAATGACAGATATATAGCTCCCACCCACGAGAATTATGATTTAGCTATATGAATGCTTGTTTGTTTGGTTTGCTTTTAACCTGTATCTCTTCATATTTGCTTTTTTGTTCTTTTGACAGGTATCATCCTGACAAAAATGTCAGTAACCCTGAGGCTTCAGAGCTTTTTAAGGAAGTTGCATTTTCTTATAGCATTTTATCTGACCCAGAAAAGCGAAGACAATATGACAGTGCGGGGTTTGAGGTGCTTTCCCTTCCTCTATTTTCACATTGTTTTAGTATTCTTCATTACGTTCAATGCTGTCTTTTATATGTCTTTGTATGTTGTACAGAATTAAGCATTGCAACATATGTTTCAGGATTCTTTTCCTTATTCAGTGTTCCTTCTTAGCACAAATTTAAGCTCTCTCTCTCTCTCTCTTCTCTTTTTTTTTTCCCTATCTTGTAGAGAAACTAAGAGTTTCTTGCTAAGGGCTTGATGCAATTGTTGTGACTTTAGATTTTATAGTGAACTTTAATTCAAAAGGAAAAAAAGAGAGTATATGATGAGAAATAGTTTTATTGAGAACAGCAATTTTAGTTTAAAGTTGCGAAGCTAGAGTTACAAGTTGATGTAGAAATTAATCAAGTGTTTCTGATGGACCAAGAACTCTTCTACACCAGGGAAGAAAAAGATTATTTTTTTTCCCAATTAGTTTACTATTATGTAATGCTAGACTCAACCATAAAATTGAAATTGCTTCTTTTGATGCTATCTGGGATATATTATGGATTGATTATCTTATTTTAAGTTTAAGGTAGGTATTGCTAAAGCCAGAACCCAGGAATGCCTTATACAGAAGCAAAATAGATAGAGGAAGGTGATATCTCTCACATTTTGGGTGGCCTGGCTACTGATTGAATTTTTAATTTCTTATATCTTTAGGTATGAAATAATTGCCTGTTAAAGAGGCAGAAATTTTAGGAATGTGCAATAATATAATCAACTTGAAGACCAGGTATATCATAAAATTGTTTGGTTCTTACCTTCCTTTGGAATGTCTCGGAAGAATTCTGATTCTTGAGGTCTGATTGCAAAAATGGAAGTTGCTGCCGTATACAGACAGATTGTTATATTCTGGATGCAAAAGCATGCTATGGGATCAAAATGGGAAGTTCAATTATATACTGTGCATTTTTTAAAGAAAGTATTAAGTTGTTTTTAACAGTTAATATTCACTCTTTCTCCCTCTCTCAGAAAGGGGAGGAATAGGAAATAGAAGGAAGATATAAGAGAAGGGAAGAACAAAAGAGAACTAAGCGTGATTGGAGATCTTAACACCGGAATCTCAAATCTCACTTCATAATATCTCACTGATCAAAGCTCCTATAAAATAAATGCAATTATAGGTTACTCCCTAAGTTTTAGCATGAATACAAAATACCAAATATAACCTTAAGTAGCCTAATAATTCCTTAAATTCTATAACAATTTACAATCGAAACCATAAAATGTGTAAAATTATTAAAACAGATCGTTAAATAATCTAATCCTTTTATAGACATGATCCTGTCTTGCTTAAGTCTATTGAAGTTAGAGACAATACAGCCTTGAGTTTTGAAGTGTTGGAGTGGAAGAATTGATTTGCAAATCTTTGAATGGCAATGCTGACTACGGTTCTGGATGTGCATCAGTATTGCAAATGATGCTTCTTTTACCTCATCCTTGAATACTCAGGGTAAATTTTATGGAACAACTTTTACTGGACAGAACGTTATTAGAATTCTCATTTGGTTTGGTGGACCTCAACTTTGGCCTCTAGATCAAGAAGAATAAATTTGGTACTAGGATTTTCATCAAGTATGCTAACTGAGCTCTGGACATGCTTGGACATCCTTGAACTTGATATATATAATCGATGGATCCAACTTGCACAACTCAACATTTCCAGCTTCAAAAATCTAGTTGTTTAGACAGATCGTATTTCATTTCATTTATTTGTGAACCTTCTCTTGCTTTGACCTTTTGATTCGTCAAGGCTCAATCACTTTTTCACCTGTTGTTTGACTTGTTGCCTTTGACATCAAGAATTACCGATTTGGTTACAGTTTTAACTTCATTGTCAGCCTTAAGTTATTTTATTCTCGTAACTTTTGTAGTTAAAACATCAGTTACGATCGAAATGTTTTCTGCAAGTATTTTGGAGGAACACCATTGAGTTGGAAGGAAGCTAGGAACTTTCCCTAATTGATCATACTTATATTTAACTTTCCTTTATCAAGTGTGTTCTTACTTTAAAACAAGTAAATTTTAGGACCATCGTATTTACTAACTGGTGAAAGTTTTCAAGACTGCATCTATTTCACAAATTAAGCTCATCAAGTGCATAAAGGCTTCACCAGTACTATTTTCCAAATCATGAATTAGTTTTATTTTGGCACATATTAAAATCTTAATATAAATGCTTCTTAAACTGATTGTATAGAACCTTTACAGGTTGAATCTTGTAAATTGGATATAAAAAAAATGGAATTAGGACATGAAAATTAGTAGTGAAGATCTTTGCCAGAGCTTTGACATGACATTACTGTCGTGCATGGTAATGTATCATGGACGTGTTAGATAATATGCACTTGTGATTAGGTCATGTATCCAGCCATATCAGTCATATATCCACGTTAAATCTGAATGTGGCATGGTTATTAGGGGGTTGTTATGTATATTTGCTTCATAAGTTCTCTTATTTTCCTCTTTCTTATGGAGTACTATGGATCAATAATCGTAAATATCAAAATCATCTAGGAGAACATTATGGACTTGATTCATAGGAAAAGATTATGCTTATGGAAGGATTAAATCATTTAGATATTTGTTTTAATGATGTCACAATTTTTTACATTTCAATTGTATTTTTTAGAATTTAAAGAATTAAAAGGGCATTTGATGTTATATTTGGTATCTATGATAGGACTTAAGAGTAGGAGTAGCCTACTTAAATTTCGATTATTGAGATTTGACTGGTGATCCCACACCCCACCCAACCCCGCCCCGCCCCCCCCCCCCCCCCCCCCCCCCCCCCCCCCCCCCCCCCCCCCCAAAACCACATTCCTCCTCCCTTATTTCTTTTGTCTTTACCCTTTCATATATATATATTTTCTTACTATTCTGTACTTTCTGCCCTGTTCTCCTTTTTCTACATGATATAGCCAACCCCAACTATGTTATTAAGGTTAGATGAGTTAGTTGTTAGATGATTGTCCTTGCTACATAAAGTTCTTTTATTCATGCATATTTTGGAACTTGGTCTGTGATTCATTTGTTGTGTGTTACTCTTTTGCTCGTAATTAGATCCCCAACTTATAATTTTCAATATTTTTACTTTCATATTTATACCAATCTATTACCGCTTTAACCGGAGCACATTGTCTAATGCAGGACATGGTTTAGAGTGTATGTATTTGAAGTTTCATGTATACACTTGACCTCTGATTTTAGTTATAAGATATGGAGTCTAATCTAAAATATGAGGATGCCATAAAAAAGAGTTGGCTTGTTTGGATTCTTAATGGGAAGATGAACTCTCCTTAGTCAATTTAAGGATTGTGCAAATACCACCTCATCTTGGTTTCTCTCTCTCTCTCAAACACACATTCACGTACATGTAAAAAGAGGTATTTATGTGCTTCCTTTGATTGATTGAGACATGCCATAGAGACTTCTATTGTCGGAAATCCATCCTCCTTAGACCTTAAATATCTCCTCAGATCACCAACTAAGGATTTTGGCTTTTATATTCTTTTAAAATTTCCCTCTAGTTTTACCACTATAAACTAGGAAACCATCCGTTTTACTTGTTCATTATGATCTCTACATTCTTTAGTGCATTTCCCTCTTGTTTCCGATTAACCTACTTTGCAACTCTACCCTGCATTAAGTACTAAATCACCTGCATAAGCTAGATTCCCATGTCATTGAGTTCCCTAAGTGTTGACAGCTCTTCCTGCTTCTTTTCTTTCTAATTCTATCGAATATGGTTGTGCAACCTCACATAACTGACTAAATTCAAAGAATTTATCTGCGTTCATCATTGACGGCAGTATTTTCATTTGTAAATTTTTTTGATGATTTTAACTTAAGATTTTATCCATTTTCCTCCAATTGTGTTTTTTTTCCCTTGTTCATATTTTCCTCCTATTTTTTTAATGATGGCAAATTGTTAAAACCTAATGGTTGTTAAAACCTAATGCTTTTCTGTTTTTTCAACAAATGTTGCAAGGCTGTTGAAGATTCAATGGATATGGAGATTGATTTGTCCAATCTGGGAACTGTTAATACAATGTTTGCAGCATTATTCAGGTTTGATATCCATTGAAATATTGAAACTTTTTTGCAGCAGTTAGTTATTTCTAAGTTACTTATTCTTTCTTTTACCCTGCTAAATATATATCTTTAGCAAGCTTGGTGTCCCCATCAAGACTACAATCTCAGCTAATGTTCTTGAAGAAGCTCTAAATGGAACTGTCACTATTAGACCCCTTCCGATTGGAACATCATTTAGTGGAAAGGTGTTACCTTCTTTACATCTGATGCACCCTACTCTTTCAGATACTTCCCCAAATTCTCATGCATTTGGCTGCAGGTAGACAAGCAATGTGCCCACTTTTTTGGTGTAACAATAAGTGATGAGCAAGCTGAGTCTGGGATTGTTGTGAGGGTAACTTCAACTGCACAAAGCAAATTCAAGGTATGTTATCGATGAAACTTTTCTTTGAACAATTGTGTAATTTTCAAAATGACTATGAAGTGTTTGGTTGTGTTCTCCAACTCATCACTTCTTTCTCTGGTGCTCTTTTGCTGTATGTTTCTATGTGTGTGCATGTCCATTGTGCACGGGCATGCATCTTTTCTAAGTGTCACTCTTTCAAAATTATACAATAATTATTATATAATAACTCAGTGTTTCATTAATGTAAAACTTTCAGTTACTTTATTTTGAGCAAGATGTCAATGGTGGCTACGGTTTGGCCCTACAGGTACTAATCACTTGTCTTTGATTCTTGTCCTTACCCTTTTTTTTTACCTCTAATTTTTGTAGTAAATGTTTGACTTAAGTGTTAATTGTCAAGACAATACATACAAGTTTTATTTCATTTTTTTGTCATGTGATTATCTTTGCTATATCTTTCTAGTAATATGGGTGGGAACATTATGACAGAAACAAAAATAAAAATATCTACCATCACCTTATTACTTTCGTTGTCCTTGGTGGGAAGATCAGTGAAAACCTTATGAATGATTTTTAAACAAATTACTAGCTATTGGCCATGCTAGCCAGTCTGTGAATGATCATGAGTTAGTTCCGATGTTATATTTTGATCTGACCTTTTTTTTTGTATTGGTCAAGAGTAGAATTTGAAAAAGCTAAGAATTATCAGTGTTAGATTTAACTTTTCTCTTCCTCTTTCCTCCTTAAAACTTCTTCCTCTTTTTTCTCTCCTTTCCTCTCCATCCTCAGCTTTTCCTGGAAAGTTTAATCTCAGCATTATATTTCTCCTTTCTTACAAGTTTCTTGTGTGCACTACTACAATGGACCATTTAAATATGTTGCTAACACTTAACAACCTTTGTTGGTGGTGAAATTTGTTCTCTTGCTGGTAAAAATGTTAGTTGTTTATCGGTCTGAGTAGCAGTTGGATATGTGATCATGATGCTCCAATCTGTTGCTTTATTGACTACCCAATCTTCAGCGAATAAATTTTTAGATTCGTTGTATAATTCTGAAGTCCTGTATTTTTCACTTTGCTGCATTATCTGCTGCCTCTAGCATACATCATGCAGAGTGGATGTTTTTAAACCATGTCCTGCATACATCATGCGTTATCTGCTGCCTCTAGCATACATCATGCAGGCTGGATGTACATTCCCTAGATTTTTTTTTTTGGTGGAGTTTTTTTTTTGTTTTCTCTTCTCCAGTTCTTTAGTGGACTAATAGAGATTGTATGGTTGGTTTTAGAAGAAAAATGAGGAAACACACAGTTATATTAGTAATTTCAACAGCACGATTTGGTTATAGAACAATAAAAAGCAAAACCCTTTTTATTATCTGAAAAGCACGTTTCTCATTTTTGGAGATTTTCCATGAAGCATGCTAGAGGCATTTTGTTGTTTTCTTTCTTAAAAAATTAGAAAATAAATTCATTAGCTAAGAAAGATATTAAAATCAAATTAGTTTAGAGTCTCATAATACCAAGGTTTTAATGAAGCTTTATTTTGTCTCTAAGCTCTTTATATGTTACAATTTAGTACTTTGAGTAAGAAACGAAAAAAAGAAGGAAAAACACTAATAATGCTAAACAAAAGTGTCCAAATGTCAAAAAAAGATTAGTACCATGAAAGCCTTTTTCGTCAATTTACTTGTGATAATTTAAGGACATTTAAGAATTAAATGGAGTAATAGAGAGGTTAGGGATGAAAATGATTTCTTAAAAAGTTAGAGACAAGTGGTGCATTTTACCCTAAAATATTGGTAGCATCAAGGCTAAAAATTTTGACTTCTGCTGCTAGAGTTAAATGCAAAAGTACTAGCCAAAATTTTCCATTTGTTTTATCTTCTGCTATTGGAAGTAAAAATTACAGTAAGCAGGTTTGGCTCCACTCCGTCACTTTTTCTCCACTACTTTTTGATACATTTCATCACCATTAACACGTGTGTTTCACACTGACTGGGTCCTGAACACTTTTACATGTGAAAAGTAATGACGGAGAAAAAACTAATTGTGGTAATCTTTAGCCATAATAATTAAAAGCTGAAGAATGGTAGATGATTTTCTTTTTATCTGTGTTATTCTACGCAAAGGAAGAAAAAAAGGGTGCCACCTTTCCCGATTTTATTGTCTTTTTTCATCTTTTGTCCTTGAGTCTTGTTTATTGGATTGCTTAGTTGTCTCATTCCCATATGGTGTGTAATGAATATCCAATAACTATGAACTATAAGATATTGCTTTCCATTATGCAATAAAACTTGGATTTCTATTGTCAAAAATGGCTTTTTTGGTACGTTTGAAAGACTCAAGGGTGGACCTAAAGGATGTAGCCCTTTCCCATCCTGTAACACCTTCCTCCCCTCCTCAAGATTCAAACGTAAGACCTCCTGGTTGAACTGTCATGTTCTAGCCGTTAGGCTGTCCCTTGAGGACAGTCAAAAGCATATTTAACGCTCAATAGAGGGCAATTTCAAGAAGATAGGCCATTCTTATTGCAGTCTCTCATATCTTTTTTCTAGTTCATATGATGATTGTGGATGCCCAACTGAGCCCCTTGAAAATAAGTACGATTCCTGTAGCAAACTCTAGATTGGAGTGAGTGCATTCAGAGTTAATTTTTATAATCACTTTCTATTATGTCTGTATTTGTGTATTTATGTTATCTGTGTATATGATATATGATATTGGTGATATCATGTTTTTGTTTGTATGCCATTATTTCTCTATTCCGACGATTCGCAATCTAGACGTAAAATATATGCGAACCAGGTATTCTTGACCACTTTATCATAAAGTCATGCATAGCATAAACACGATGAGTCATCAAAAGAAAATATGTGCATACGTCTGTGTGGTTCATGTGTACATTTAAATACTTAAAAACAGCAATTCCTCATTTCTGTGACCTCAATGATACTCTTTATTTTAGTCCAAGTACTTGAGACCTTCAATTTTCAGTTTCTGTCAGGTTGTCTTTGTTTTTGACATGGTTCTTTTAATGTTTTACTGGTGCTCTGTTGTTCAACCAAAGCTTGTGCTTGTTTGATAAATTAGTGATTCTATGTTTCTGCAGTGAAAGCTTTTGTGCGTATTGCTATGATGCATTAGGCCTTTTTCTGTCATTTTCTAGGAAGTTAAAGGATACCTTGTTACCTGCAGTTTTGTTTCTGAAGTAATTAGTCATTTATCCATACATTTAGTACTTTCTGTTTATGATTTCACTGTCTTTGTACAGGAAGATAGCGAGAAGACAGGGAAGGTGACATCTGCTGGCATGTATTTCTTACATTTTCAAGTATACAGAATGGATTCCACTGTAAATGCGGTATGCGAGTTATCATTTCTTACTTTATCTTCTTTGTCTCTGCCAG